>OZ023314.1:20211129-20321129 GCA_964007375.1 Ophion obscuratus | reverse complement strand
GGGTCGCGAAGCTTTATAGGTTGGTAGTTAACGTTGGTTAGCTTCAAAGGTGTCGATTTGGGCGATGTATAATCACCAAAGTGAGGCAAGTACTCACGTTATATGTTTCATGCTGCAATTGGTAGTACACTGACGGAAAAATTCTATTGATATTAAACGGATGCGTCTATTTGATTTTTTATTCGAATGAACTAGATTTTTCGTGAAATCAAATTTTAACTGTTGCATCCCCGTTATTGGAATTATTTATTTGAAATACATGCATTCATTTATTCAAAGCAAGATCTATTTAATATCGTCTAATAACTAAATATTTTATTAATTTCTGATAAATCTGAGATTCGGTTTCATCTGTTAAAAAAACAATTCAGTTGACTTCATTTAATGTATCTGCATAATTTTTTTAAATTTAAATTGAATAGAATTTTTTGCAACTAAGACGCTACGAACCCTCGGTAGCATAGGGGCAGCGTGCTATGGGTAGGTAAGTTGTAGGTTTGATTCCATATGTAGGCGACATAATTTTTGTCGATTAAAATCATTAATGAAGGTCAGATAATGACGAATTATGATACAAAATCATTGTACTAGAACTCTAAATAGAGTATTTCATTTTATTTTGGATTTATGCAATATTCTATGGATACAGTACACTTGGTTTTGCAGTGTATATTGTAAACAAACAAAGATTTATTCGAATCGAATACTTATTCATTCAATTTGAATATCTCTAATATTCAAAAAGAACAGCCAAAAGAAATAAAAAATACATATGAAACAAATTGGATCGTAGTATTCCGTGAGACAAGGGAAAAAACCTATTCGATTAAAATAGATCGTATTTGAATAAAATATTATTCTCAGCAGTGTAAAAAGAATACAACGATGGCAAATATTAATTAGATACCGAGAGAACATCGAAAACCCATACGTTGATGTCAATACAACAACCCTTATCTCACCCTGTTCATTGCAGCAAAGCTTTTGTTTTCGCATTTGCGTATACTTTCCGTATTTTCGTCCATAAATTCCTGTATTTCGTGCCACGATCCTCGTACTTTTTTACTGCCCATTCCTACTTTTTGTTTATCGTGTATTTGTCATCATCCGTGGTTCTCCGAGATGAGCTACCACATAATGTGATGCGTCTGCTCGATTGAGGCGATCTTCTCTAGTTTCCCCCTCGATTATTCGGGATCTCGTGTGGTTCATTGGTTGAGAGGAAAATGGGAATGGACGAGCCGAAGAGAAAAGAAACTTTGAGCATAGCAAGTAGAAACGCCGGACAAGCCGAGGCCTCGTCTTCGCTGCTTGGAGAGCAAACCAGTAAGAGTAGTCAAGCGTGCGCTCTCGGTTTCTCGCACAGTTTATTCTTTCATTATATATATATATATATATATATATATATATATATATATATATCTTTTTCTATTCCTCGATCTACCTCCTCCGTCTCCTCATAATTCTCTTCGTGCTCCGAGGGGAGCTTTCGCAGTCATTCCCTTAGTCTATCTCACTCCATACCTTCACGGTGTTTGTCGAAGGCGCTACTGGAATCCGGTAAAAAACTGACCGCTGACCAGCCGGCTTCGTTGCTACTGTGCTGAACCATTGCTGATACTTGCTCTCTAATACGGTCTAACCGTAATGTGCGTCAAGCTATTCTCACTGTATCGCATCTATAGAGGTAGATTGTATCCACGTATATGTCCATATACATTTATATATATATATATATATATATATATGTATATATGTATTGTTGCTTATTCTAACTTTGTCGTCGGCCCCTTTAACGCTGCAGTTCGTCTTGAGCGTAGAAAAAGAAAGAGAGAGAAAGAGAGAGAGAGAGAGAGAGAGAGAGAGAGAGAATGAATTCATCTCGTCAAACTCGATTTGTGACTTCCGCTTATCATTATCACATTGGCGCGTCGAAAGAGACACACGAGCAAGAAACTGACTAAAAAAACTGAATGTGTAAAAAAGGTACTCGTGCACCCGTCTTTCCAAGCTTGACTTCATTCCCCAGTAGTCGCGTATACGCTTTTTGTCCACTTCGCGTCCAGCCAAATGAGCAATCAGCGTCACTATGTGCGCCGGTAATCGACGTCTGTTGTTTACCAATGCCTCCATCGTTTCTTCGCGGACTGTGAAGCTCAAATGAGCCAACAATCGACTTGATCGCAACAAAAAAAATGGAAAAGTATTCAGTCGAATCGAACCTCGGGACCGAATTTCAAGCGGCGATTATGCTTCGAGCTTACTGCAACTAATCGCCATTATCTAAAAAATTACCGAATGCACTGGTCAACTCGTGTCTCCAGTCGTGAGTCGCTCGATGGTTGGCCATTCACCAATTTCGAGCACTTGGCGTTTCTGTCACCATCGTCATTGCCCGAGCGAGTTTTCGCGTCTGCCTTACGGACAACCGGCCGCGATGAGAGTTTCTTCATCGATGAAACGTGGAACCACTGGAGCAGTAGGACACGATAGGCAACATGCTATACGGCGCTATGCGGGAAGCAAGTGTCACCGATCTTTCGGAGCAAAGTAAGGAGGCACACGTAGTCTGGGGTGGCAGGAATTGAGCGCGGTATGCACCGGGATGAGTTTCAATGACCGGTGAGCGGGTGAGCACAAAACAGGCGCGACCGCAATGATCGAGCAAAAAGAGCGGCGGAAAGAGTTGCAGTGGTAGTAGAGTGCATCAGCACGAGACGACTCATCGCCTTCTGCAAAAGCGTCTTCTGGTTGGTGCTGATGCTGCTGATGCTGCTACTGCTGCTGCGCTGCTTGAAGTTGTTGTCTGAATTATACTCTGATTATACTGCGGAGAGTGCAGTGTGCCAGCCGGCTATGATTAAACATTAAACAACGCCATTACGGCGAAGTACGAGATCTCTTTGGCCGGTGTGCTACGCGCTTTACAACGGCGTAAGGAGGATTGCTATTCAGCTTTATATATATATATATATATGGGCTGTAAATCCGACACGAAGGATCTGCACTCTCGGTATAAAAGAGATGGAAGGGGAAAGGTAAGAAGACGAGTAAGAGGGAGAGAAGAGGGGGAGTTGACCGCGGTCGCTCGTGTCCTCCTACGAGTCGGATTAGCTTGTAATCCTGAGCTGGCGCACGCGGTGCGCGAATATATATTTATATATATGCGTCCCTGTACATGCATACAAATATATATATATATATATATTGCACTTGTACAACCTACCTCGAGATATCCTGATGGCTAACCAGAAACAAGAATGCCAAGAAGCGTAATTAGCTATTCGCCCGTCCTTCTCCCTCCCCCATCTCTCTCCAACCCCTTTCTCTGTCTCTGTCTCTCTCTCTCTCTCTCTCTCTCTCTCTCTCTCTCTCTCTCTCTCTCTCTCTCTCTCTCTCTCTCCCTCTCGACTCAACGGATCCCTCTCTATATTTGCTTTGCCGCAGGCATTCCACAAGAGCGGGCGAGTCCACGCCGTATCAGTAGCGTGCACTCGCCTTTTTCTCTTCCTCCGCACTTGTGACATTAGCCCGCGCGCAACAACGATAAGATATTTTGCGATTACGCGAACGTGATTTCGAATAGTTTGAAATTTTCTGGATGTCCGGATTCTGTTCATCCCAGAGGTGAATTGGAGTTGAGATGTGACGCTGGAATGTTAACACTCGGTATGCTCGCGTTGACGACATTATCGAGGTATCGGTAAGGCCACTCTGAGGCCGAAAAAATAGGCTTTTTGGAATTTTTTTTTTTCGGAAAATCTACAAAATAATTCGAGATTACAAAAAGGGTGTTTATCATACATATCAGTATACAATAATTGACTGTATACAGTAATTTTTTTGAAGCGATTAATTTCAAAATGCCGGCTGTGCAGCGTTTATCGCAAAACTGCATTTTTAAGTCGGCCGGAAACATAACTCAGATAATTTTCAACCGATTCATTTGAAATGTTGAATATATCTTGGGAAATACATTGTCTATGGAAGTACGTAGGATTTTTTTTATATTGCATAGTTCGTTTGTTATTAACAGTTATCTGACGATTTTTAGGCAAATTGTTGGAAAGTGAAATCTCAATGCCTTGTCAAAGAAACCCCGCACTCGAAGTTACTTTGACACTTAAAACAATATACATATAAAATTGTGGGGTTTGGTGGGACTTCACTTTCTTATACATTTGATAGCCAAAGGACACATTGTTCTATTGGAGCAAAAGAGGTTGGAATTAAGGATACTAAAAAAAGTTACCTACAAAAGACTCCCAAAACCTATTCAAAGTAAGTTCATTTTACGAGAGGCACCTAACTTTTCCGTCTGGAATTCAAGTTTTTCTTTATGCTCCCTTTTTTCCGCGCTTTTCTCTCGCTACCGATGCAGATCCCCGGATCTCTCGTCACCAATGCTCACTCGAGTTTTGGGCGAGAGCGAGAGAGAGGGGGAGAGAGAGGGAGAGAGAGAGAGGGAGAGAGAGTGGGGAGAGAGAGAGAGAGAGGGAGAGAGAGAGAAGAGAGAGGGAGGAGAGAGGGAGAGAGAGAGGAGAGAGAGGAGGGAGAGAGGGAGGGAGAGAAAGAGAGGGAGAGAGAGTGGGAGAGAGAAAGAGGGAGAGAGAGAGAGAGAGGAGAGAGAGAGAGAGGAGAGAGAGGAGAGAGAGAAGTGAGAGAGAGAGAGAGAGAGAGAGAGAGAGAGGGAGAGAGAAAGAGGGAGAGAGAAGAGAGAGGAGAGAGAGAGAGGGGGAGAGAGAGAGGGAGAGAGAGGAGGGAGAGGGAGAGGGAGAGAGGGAGAGCGAGAGGGATAGAGAGAGGAGAGAGAGAGGGAGAGAGAGAGAGGGGAGAGAGAGAGAGAGAGGGAGAGAGAGAGAGGAGAGAGAGGGGAGAGTGAGAGGGAGAGAGAGAGAGAGGGAGAGAGAGAGAGAGTGAGGGAGAGAGAGAGAGAGGGAGAGAGAGAGAGAGAGAGAGAGGAAGAGAGAGAGAGAGAGGAGAGAGAGAGGGAGGAGAGAGAGAGGGGGAGAGAGAGGGAGAGAGAGAGAGGGAGAGGAGGGAGAGAGAGAGAGAAGAGGGAAGAGAGAGAGAAATCACTCACGATATACCTTCGAGGATCCAGCGTTATTCGCCGCAGGTTAAATTATACGCAAATAATTATAGAATACGCGGGAGCAACCTGGCGCGGAGACAATAATGCCGTTGCGGATCATCATTATCTCCTTTTCTTTTTCCTTCTGCAACGCGGTGCAACTTGACGGACGAGTGGGACGGAGAGAGAGCAAGAGAGAGAGAGAGAGAGAGAGGGCGATAGAAAGGTCGGAAAAAAAGAATACACTGACCGCAATGCACCGCCGACGACGACGACGACGGCAACCGCGAGCAGAAACTCCGCGAGTTATTATAAGCGAGTTAGGGCTGTCCGAGTGGGTCGTTACGTTCGGAACGCGCCGCGGTGCGAGCGAGAACATCACCCGCCCCGCGGTAGGTCATCACGATCCCCGAGCACGCGAAAAATCATTACGACGAATCGAGCAAGAAATTTCTCCTGACACCGGGCAATTAAAGAAACTTGAACGAAAAAGAGAGAGAAAAAAACTCGAACCTGACGAAAGTAGAACGGCGACGTGCAAATTGTACAAATGCCAATGTGTCGCTGCGTTTTGATTAACGGGCTACCAAGATGGGCGATTGAATTTTGTAAAAAAAATGTTGGTAGTATCACCTTTTACCTATATTCCCTGAAAATTTTATTGAAAGATTCCTAAAATTGATTGAGCTAGAGCTTCTAACAGTCGGCCGGGCGAGGGGGTAACGGCACCATACTTTAAACTTTAAACGCGTTTTTCTCGAAGCACTGTTTTCAAAGTCGGTGGACATGATATCTCGAGAACCACTTGATGGATTCTTTCCAAATTCACAGGAGATACGATGAGAAACGTTTTGAGGTGATCGTATCGCAAGTCTTCAATCCATAGGATTTTCATTTCTTTTAGCTTTATTAAAAATTATAATAACCGTCTGTAATAATAATCTCTAATTATAATCTCTAATAATAATCGTCTCTACGATAGATCTTGCGATCTATCGTATCGGAACCTGTCGCTCAATGCGCGTCGTCCCCCAAGCGTGTCGGACATTTTTATGTGGGTGCATCGCTTTTTCGACCTAAAAAGTAAGTTTTTTTGCTATTAGCATCTTGCGCATTGATCCAAAACTATTGTTCCTTCTTTACCCTTGTTTACGATCGTCATTACTATGAATATCCTAGTTCAGTTTATTGCGGTCAGTACCTTTTTACTGTTTGATAAATTGTTTAAAGCGAGGGTGTGGGGGCAGTTGAAACAAACGGTTCGTGGTCAATTGAAACGTGTTTCTATTGACCCTGAACAAACATTTCATACGCAAGCAAGTTTTCCGAACCTTGTTTTATTTTTTACATGCCAAGAAATCGTCCGAAAAGTACAATGATATTAAAGAACCTTAATGTACCTTCGTTGATACTCGAACTGGAGCAATAAAACTGATTATTCTGATTAAAAGTATATTTTATTCACAACAAACATACTTTGTCACTTCATACACATTATCATTAAACAGTACCTGGGTTTAGTAGAAACGTTAGTTTAATCAGCTGAAAAAAAAACCTATTCCAACTCACCCCAGGCACTGGTTCGATTGACCCCGCCACAGGGTCAAATGAAATGTTTCCGAGGGTTTCTAAATAGCTTCTACCTAGGTTAAGGGCATATAAGGAGCAAAGTCAATAATGCTATCACGTAGCCAGATGATCTAGCTATAATTAAAGCCCATTATCAAACAGATAGGGTATAAAATGAAGTCACTCTGATCGATTTTCACAAAAACGTTCCAATTGACCCCAGTCTACCGTACGTCTTCACTATACGCATATATATGGTAAAGTGACCCCAGTCCAGCCTACCCTTCACTATATGGTGAAGTGACCTTATTTTCGCATTTCGCCAATTATTGACACCTCTCTCCTACCTACACATTGGCTTTGAAGTGCCAATAATTGGGCCCTTAAAGTGCCAATAATCAAGTCCTTACCCCACGTAAAGAAGAAAGCATCGCAACAGCTACCTTGACGAACTTGGCCTCGCAATCGTCACAATCGTAATTCACAAACTTCAGTGATTCATCGAACCCTATTTTTCGGGCCCTATATAAAGTGTGCTCGCGTATAAAGTGCAGCGAGAACAGGCGCAAGAGGTGAAGACAAAAAATGGAAAAAAGAACATCACTCGATAGAGGTACGGAATAGTCACAGCAGCGGCAGTCGGGGGGGGGGGGGGCAGGCAAAAGACAGAATAGAAATCGTTGGTAAGTTCTGTGGAGAACAGGGCATAACTCACTCGGCCAGACAGAAGAAAGGAATTAAAGATGGCCGTGATTGCCGTTGGATCGTGGCCAGAGCAGAATAGCATCTATATATACGTGTATATACATATTGTATAAAACGTATACATATATAGTGAAAAGCCCTGCGCGCGCGCGGGCTTCTTCTCTCCTCGACGCGTAACTAAGTCCACCGCGCGCGCGAGCTTCTTTTTCGCTTCGCTTCCACCACCTTCCCCATACATCGGTCCCGTCTCTCACTCCACCTCCGTCCTCTTATTCTTCTTTTGGGAACGCGCGCGCCGGCGAAGACTCGCGGCCAAGGCGCGAGATCGGCCAAGGGGTTGGGGGCGGTGCACAGGCGCCCACGTCGAAGGCACACATACCCTGCTTGAAGGGATGAGAGATTCTTTTCTCGCGTATTAGGAATTCATATCTCGGGTGGATTCGCGAGGGGGTGGCTCCCCATCTCTCCTCTCTCGAGCCGAGGAGAGCGCGAGAGGCTTCCTCAAGTGTGATCAATACGAACTCATTCTTACAGCCAGCGATACTCAACCCTCGTACACGATATTCAAATGGAAGGAGAGGTTGACGATCGCGAATTTTTTTTATCGAGTTCTGCTTGAGGCTCCGTCATTACTGTTTTCAAACGATTGTATCGTTAGATTTGAGTACATTTGACGTATCTTCACTTAAGGCGTTACCCCCACTTGTAGCGCAAAAAAAAGCCTTTTTCATGAATTTTTTTAAAGAAAACTACAAAACTTTTTTAATCGATCAATATACCATCTTAAAGAACACATCTTGAAGAACTTTCAGTAATTTTTTTATTGAAAAATATTACATTGTTTAGTGGCAAATGGCCGTCAATGAAATAATGTTTTTATATACACGGTTTGCGGTGACCAACATTGCGGCGAAGTGGATCATCTGAAAAAAAAAAATGCGGATGGATTTAGTCAAATATAAGTATAAATTAGTCTTTAATCGAAGGATTTTTAAAAATATTCATTTTTCACAAAATGGCGGACAGTCAAAGTTAATGGTTCGATTTTAACGAAAAAAAAACGGCCGTTTTTTGGCTATAAAACGGCCATTTTTTTCGAAAAAAAAAATCGAACGATCAAAGACTACATTTTTATGTATTAAATAAGCCTGCAAAATTTTAAGAAGATCGGTTCATTAGTGTTCGAGTAATCTTGGTCACCGACTTCAGAAATGCCATCTTGAGAAAAACGCGTTTAAAGTTTCAATTTCCGGTCGTTTACACAACGGATTCTTCTCTTTCAACGGTCATATCTCAGTCAATTTTGTTCGGATCGACTTGAAATTTTCAGGACATATTCTCAGATACTTCAAAAAAATGCAATAAAAAAATCGATTTTTTCAAAATCGCAAGTGGGGGTAACCCCTTAAGGGCTCTTCTCACTTTAGACGCTAAAAAATGCTATTTGCAGGAATTTTTTTGATTGGTTTATATGATAGATATTAATATAGAAGTTGTTACACTTAATAAAACACTTTGTAAATAGATTTTAAAAAAATCATTCATTTAGCAGTTGAAGGGGTAACCAGTGTGAATGCTGAAAATTTGGATGATTTTCGGGAATTTTTTGGAACAGAAGTACTCAATTAAATGTTTCGGAAAATTAAAAATATATTTGGCTATATTTGACCTATATTACATAATTTTTTCATAGAAAAATATTAAGATCCAAGCGACTTGTGCGCTGCCTTATGAAACGCAAAAAAAGTTCCTTCACTGGTGACCTGATTCCGGCCGATTGAGTAGCTGAAACCGAAAAAGGAAAAAATGCCGTTAAACTGAAAGGTATTTCCTGTACAATGACGTAGGATTTCCAAAAAAATATCGAAATCCAACAAAATCGCGTAGTCATGAAAAAAAGTGTGTTTTCTTGCCTATAAAATGGTCGTTTTTTTCAATGCCAAATCAGCAGTTTTCATCCGACCAAAAATATTCTACGTCACTGCAGCGTAAATATATTCAAGAGTACTCAGTTCAAATTTCAAGTCAATCGGATAATGGCTCTTTGAGTTGCAATGTCGGCAAATTCGAAAAATCTCATTTCGCGAAAAACGTGATTAAAGATTTAACTATCGATTTTTGCAAAATAAAATGATTAGAGATCCGGCCTTGAAATTTTTGCAGGATATTCTTAAAAGTATAAACTATCGAAGAAGGCAAGAAAAATCGATTTTTTGAAAGTGCCACACTGGTATAGCCCCTTAAAAAACGTCCTAAGAAAATTGTACGTCCGCGCTGTTGATGAAATCTCGGAGATGGATCATCCGAAACAAAAAAAATCAAACGATTTTAGATTCAGTATGTTAACGGCTATACCGCATATCATACGATTTTTGATATATGCAAAAATAACATAATAGCGGACATTTTTCGAAAAAAAAACCAAAAAAACGTGTTTTTTCACCGTTTTGGCAAAAAAAGTAATTAGCAAAATTTAAAAAAAAATCCTTGATATGCGCTATAGCTATAGTTGTAAAGAATATATGGTTAAAATTTCATGAGGATCGGTTCAGTAGTTTCGAAGAATTTATCAACAAGCCGTCGAAAAACGCGTTTAAAGTTTGTTTGGGTTACACACATCCATAAAAAACAATTTAATGTATTTCGAAAGTGTATTCATTAAGTGTAACAACTTTTATATCAATACCTACAATATAAACCTATAAAAAAAATGCATGAAAATAGCCTTTTTAGCGTCTAAAATGAGAAGACCCCTTAAGGCGATCGCGGTTCTAATTACTTCCACCAAAATATATTCATAAGGATCAAAGAAATTATCATACTGGGGACATACCCATGGGATAAGATTTTCACTGTGTGTAAACTTCGAAGAAATCATTCATCAAGAACCAAGTCGTATAAGTATTTCAATGGAACATATATCCATCTGCCAAATGATCTATGATATTCAAATAGGCGTTAAGTAGGTGTATCATCAATAATTTCAAACACCAACCTCCGCAGCGCCATAGTGTTTCGATAATCGGATTAGTCGAAAAAAATCAATGACTCGCCCATCTATCGAATAATCGAAGGCAAATATATGGTTAAGTTTTATGTATTTCCTGACATGCCAATTAATCTTTTAGATTCGAACAAATATCGAATACTCAGAAACGGGAGTGTTCTTTTCGTTTGCTCTCGCTTTTCAAAAGATCGCCAACTTCCCATGGACAAAAGGAGTCCCTCGTCATTGGCCAACACGCGATAAAACTTCAAAACCTTTGAAAGACCATTATCTTAACAACGCTTAAGAACGATCTTCCGATGTTGGAAAAATGAGAGCGCGAAACGTGAAGCAATTTGAGATGCTCGAAGCTCAAGGAGGTTGACGCGATGCTTCGATCGCATTTTGTAGATTTTTCCCTGTTATAAGGTACAGAAGTTTAAAAAAAAGATGAGAACCGCCGTCACGATGTTTTCGCGTAATTTCGGATGTCTTCCACGAAAGCGCCCTGGCAGGAGAGACGTCGAGAGCTATCCTCGCGTTTGGCCACAAGAGGTGGAAGGAATGAGAAGATATGGGATGAGGGACGCAGACATACATTAATAACCAGAGAGGAAACGTATCTTTCCAGAAAAACTCACCCTCTTGATAGTAAGAATGTGTGTGTGTGTGTGTGCGTGTGTGTGTGTGTGTGTGTGTGTGTGTGTGTGTGTGTGTGTGTGTGTGTGTGTGTGTGTGTGTGTGCGTGTGCGTGTGCGTGTGAAGTAGAGAGGGTGTACAGGAGTATACACATGGATATTGGTTGTATGAGAAAGATACGTACCTTATATAAATGTATGACTAACGGGTATGGAGAAGGTTGAACCAGCAGCAGCAGAAGCGTATCTTATCCATGTATAACCATAACGGAGCTTATTAGGGAGAAACGAGAAAATCCCATGCGGGCAAATCCTTCCTTCAGGCATTTTCGTATACATTTTTCTACCCCCCCCCCCCCCTCCTTCCCCCACCTTCGGCTTTTGCTTCCTTTTTACCTTCCTTTTTAAAGGAAGGAAAAAAGACGGAATCAAAAAAATCTGTATATCAAAATGCTCAACAACCCCCTATATCTTTGAGGATTTCATCGTAGGATTCGATGATTCTCGCCAATACCAGCAGATTATGTGCTGCACATGGTTGTTGCAGTGCATCCTGCAGTAAGTTCGAGATTGACCGCCATTGGCGTTGCCGGCGTTTTTCTGGGGGGGGGGGGGGGGTGGTGGTTTTGATCACAATCGTCTTTTTGTTAAATAAACTTTACATACTAGTGAATAATTACTTAATACATAAAATATGAAGCTTTAATCACGTGTTTGTGTTAATATTAATATAAGTCTCTGGCAGTAGCTTGAAAAAGAATCAACTGACTTTCCGTGATTCTTCAATCCGGTTACCAGTCTTGAAACTTTACTTTGAATAGGTACTCAATTAAATAAGAGTTTCTATATTTTTCTGCAAAGCAAGCCAATACTCTTTTAGTTGGACTTTTTTTTTAACATGTGTGTATAAAGAAAATTCACTCACATTTGATGTGTATTTTTAAACACTTGAACCGCATTAACTTTTTACATGTTATTCGTGTTTTATTCCAAACATGCACCACGTGTAATTGCCGATATTAACATATTTGAATATTAAATGTGTCTTACATTGTGCATTCGTGTGTTTTATAGCAAAGTTAAACACATTTTATGCATATTGGTAATCAGTTCATCCGAATTTAGTATCTTATAATACCAAATTTATACTTATATAATACCAAACAACAAACCTGATACGCATAGCATTAATACACCGAAGTGTGTAATATAAACGTATAAAGCGAATCCCGAAATCCTACACTCGAAAATGTGTAAAAACTGAACTGTGTGTTGTGGGGTCTTCTCACTGTAGACGCAAAAAAGGGTTTTTTTTCCAGAATTTTTTTCGATAGGTTTATATTATAGATATTGGTATAAAATTTGTTACACTCAATAACTACACTTTCGAAATACATTTAAAAAAATGTATGTATTTATGTAACCCAAACAAACTTTAAACGCGTTTTTCTAGAAAAAACTCGAAACAACGAAAATCTTCGGAACTACTGAACCGATCCTTATGAATTTTTTACCACATATTCTTTACAACTATAGCTATAGCGCATATCAATAGTTTTTTTTAAATTTTGATATTTACTATTTTTTGCCAAAAACGGTGGAAAAACACGGTTTTTTTTGTTTTTTCGAAAAGTGTCTGCCATTTTGTTATTTTTGCATATATGAAAAATCGTATGATATGCGTTATAGCCATTCAACAGCGCAGATCTACAATTTTTTAGGACATTTTTTTAACTACCATTTTCGTCTATAAATAGTGACTTGAATAATTTTTTAAAATGTATTTTGAAAATGTATTTAGTAAGTGTAACAACTTTTATATCAATATCTATAATATAAACCTATCAAAAAGATTCATGAAATTAGCCTTTTTGGCGTCTAAAGTGAGAAGACCCCTTAAATCAACGCAGTTGGATTTGCAGTGTACTCATTTGTAATATGCTTTCTTAAATTTTCAGCATTTATTTAATCATTTTCAAATGATAGTATATTTTTGAACGCTTAACTTCTACAACTTATTATGACCGCTTCGGCTTCTACGGCTGGACGTGTCAATTATTCAGATTTTTAAATAATTATTGATGATATCTTCTCCGTCCTTCATATTCAATTTTTACACTGCATCGACTGCGTGTGCGAACAGTAGATTCGTAAATAGGCGTTTTAAATTTACAATGATATTATTTACGAGGGTGGGGTGAAAAGTTTCCGGCCTGACCAAGAAAAATGATGTTTAAAAATTTTTTTTTGCTTTATTTTTCAACATAATCTCCATCAACACTGATACATTTCTCATAACGGTGTCCTAATTTAGTTATACCAGTTTTAAACGTAGATTCGTCAAGCTCCTCAAAATACTGATTTACAGCTTCGATAACTTCTTCGTTGCTCTTAAATCTTTTTCCGCCAAGCCATTTTTTGAGGTTAGGAAACAGGTAATAGTCGCTGAGGGCTAAGTCTGGAGAGTAGGGAGGATGTGGCATCAATTCAAACTTCAATTCGTGGATTTTGCACATGGCAACAATCGACGATTGCGCTGGTGCGTTATCGTAATGAAACAAAACTTTTTTCTTCGCCAAATGAGGTCGTTTAATTTGCACCTCGTGCTTCAAACGTTGCAATAACTCTGCGTAGTATTGACCAGTGATAGTCTTACCCTTTTCAAGGTAATCAATGTATATAATTCCTCTCGCATCCCAAAAAACAGTAGCCATAATCTTGTTTGCCGATAAAATTGTTTTTGCCTTCTTTGGGGATGGTTCCCCTTTTCCAACCCACTGTTTTGACTGTTCTTTATTTTCAGAAGTGTAGTGGTGGACCCATGTCTCATCAACAGTTATGAATCGACGCAAAAATTCGTTTGGATTACGCCTATACAGCGCCAAATTGTCGGTAGAAATGGTTTTTTCGAAGCAGTTTTTGGTCGAGCGTTAGCAAACACGGCACTCACCTTGCACACAGCTTTTCCATGTTCAAATGGTTGTGCAAAATATTTCGCACACGTTCAGCTGACATCCTACAGGTCTCAGCTATCTCATGCACTTTCAACCTGCGGTCTTCCAACACTATTTTATGGATTTGTTCAATCATCTCTGAAGTTGTGACTTCAACGGGCCGTCCTGAGCGAGGCTCGTCAGAGGTGCTCACACGACCCATTTTAAATTCAGAAACCCACTGCTTAATAGTTGAATATGATGGGGAGGAGTCTCCTAGTGCTGAATCTATCTCTCCTTTTAATTGTTTTGGTGTAAAACCTTTCAAATGGAAGTATTTGATGACAGCACGTTTTTCCAATTTTTCCATTTTTTACGAAAACAACGGAAGCGTCTCGCGCAATGTGCTCTCAAACGCAAACTAACGTAGCGATTGGGCTGAAACTGTACATACAAGCTCGGTAGGAATGGTACTGTAGGACGCCGCTCCAAAACTAAACCTAGTGGCACCATCTCTTGGTCAGGCCGGAAACTTTTCACTCCACCCTCGTATTACTCGGCTGTAAATGTTGATATTCCAATATCTTTCTTGTTCTGTATCAGCGGGCAAATCAATGCAAAAGCCATGTATTACTTTTGCCCACAGCTAACTTAATAGTGAAATTTTTAATTTCCTTTTATATTACGTAATAAAATAGCTAGCTTTGTATAAAAATGACGAAATTACGACGCAGAAAGTAGTTCAAGTTTTATTTAATTCTTTCTTTATGCTTGCTCGGGTGAACCAAATAAAATTAATCCAGTATTTGAATTCAATTATTTTGGCTCGATTTTTTTCATATTAGGGGGGGGGGGGATTTCTATAGGGGCCCGCCCCACCCCCACCTGGCTACGTCAATGCCCGCTACCGAACGACAATAACAAAAGCACGAAGAAATGTGCGGAAAGGGTTACGATGGTAGAGGAAGAGAGAGATAAAAGTATAATCGAGTTAGGTGTGCCGATGACATGTGCGGAAAGATAGCGGTATAAATAGCGAGAAATAGAAAGGGAGAAAGAACCTAATAGAGGGTCCCGTGTCTTGGCGAGTAAATTGCGGTGGTTGGCGGGTTCGCGGGTTTGCGGTGTATTACCGGCTCGATTATCTCGCACGGTTTTAATAGACCTAGACCGAAGGTATATCGCGTAGTAGCTATAGACGTTTCCATCTATATTTGTACGTTCATACTGCAGCGCTCAACGAAAATGGAAATGCAGCCGTCTGTATACGCATAGATTTTCGGCAGTTTTTCTGTATCCTCGTGCAAATGCGATACAGTACAGTGTATTAGGTAAGACTGGCTGTGGCGACACTCCGGGCGGGTCTCTCGGGTACTGTGAAATACTTTTAGCCTACACTGGCAAGTGTATGCTAAAAGTAAAATATACGGTGTCTCAAAATGACTCGACATTTTAATTTATCAATAAAACGTATTATTTATTTGAAAAGTACGAATATTTTCATTTCAACGTAAGATACAAACATGGACGTTATGTGTGGAATATAATATCCGATAAATGGATAAATAAAAGGTATCTTTTCATGTATATTTGAAATGTACAAAAGAAAAATTGTCAACATGAAACAATAAACGACGAAGAGAAGATGCAGCTCGTAATTCTTGACTGAAACAACGTAAAAGCCAATAAAACGTTCAATTGTCATATATTGTTCTTCTGGGTGAATTAAGAAAACGCTGAAAAAATCGTGAAATTATAACTTTTCTCGGGATTGAAAAAAAATGTGTTAAAAAAAAAACAGTTTAACGTGCTACAAAAATTATTTTAAGATACTTTTTCGACGACTTTTTAAATTCACTTAGCAGAGATTTTCATACCGAAGGGTGTAAACTTTTATTTGATTCAATAGGTTGTTTAATGTTTTTTGCTATCACGCCCGCCAATTTGGAAAAATCGTGAAAATAAAAACTGGAGACAACGCGCTTCAAAGTTTTCAATAGGAGGAAATATCAAAATCAAACATCAATCGCTTCTCTGCTTTTGGCCGTGTATCTTCGAAAATATTTACAATTGGTCACTGCAACTTTGTAAATATATTCTTGGATAGTTCACCTATCGATTTAAGCAATAAAAAATAACAATTTTTCGGACATTCTCATTCAAACTCCGGCCTTAATAAAGATGACGATTTGATTGTAAAAAATCATTGTTTTTTATTTAATCCCATGTGTAATGCATGAAATATTAAATTTTGTCATCAAATTGATGTCAAATTAACTCGTAATCTTGACATAAGTTGCCCCACACTCCAGGTTACAATGACACGTTAAAATATATATATATATATAAAATTGTGGGGAGGGGGGGGGGGTGAAGAAAGTTGGAAGTTGATTAGAAAAGTTGTAATTTAGAATGTTAAAAAAAGTTATCTACTAAAACCTGTGAAAACTAACCCCATTTTTCGGTACTCCGTGTCCCCCCCTCCCCCAAACATGATGCGCCATTTAAAATGTCAGGTCATGTTAAGACGCCCTTTAGCCGGGACCGTAGAAGTCCGCAAATACATACGAAGGAATAATAGAAAAAAAAAGTAACGCTTTCGAGGCATTTGAGCTTTAACCCGAATGATGTGCAATAGACACGGTAACGTTGTAGTTTTTTTTTCGACTTCTAGCACAGTACACTGTGCATAGTAATGAATCTCAATAAATTGACGGAGAAATAAAAACAATATACGAATAAAAGAGGCATCGAATTCTGGACGAGACTTAAAATCGTTGTGTCCTGGCCAGAAATTGTCACTTGGCGAGGAATGGCCCGTGTAGAGATCGATTCTGTATAAAATATCGAAGAGAACTCTTTGGTACGTTCGCGAGCCCGTGACAACGACCCCCGAAGGAATAAAAGCCACGGGATAAACTAGACACGATATACTGGTGCATACGTACACGTGTATTTATGTCGGCGCGTTTGGGTAAGTATTGGTAGAAGGCGAGGGAGTGTGTAACGGGGAAAGGGTTATTACGTATATTACTGCAAGCGAGAGAGAGAAAGAGAGAGAGAGAGAGAGACAGAGAGAGAGGGAGAGGGCCCTCTCGCCTGTAATCTCGGTAATGCCTACCATAGTTGTGTAGAGAGGACGAGAGTGGGCAAAAGAGATCCCTCCTTGTCTCCCTTGACTCCCACCCTCCCCCTCGTCCCATCACTCTCGCTCTCTCTCTCTCTCTCTCTCTCTCTCTCTCTCTCTCTCTCTCTCTCTCTCTCTCTCTCTCTCTCTCACTATCGCTTCCTCTATCTCTCGTTCTGTGGCATGCACGTTCTGCCGCGAGGGAGCCAATGCTTTATGACTCGTAGACATCGAATCCCAGCAGTTAAGGTATATCGTTGGCCTCTCCACTCTGCAAACCCCTTCCCCTGAATAACCCATAAGGATATTCGCCCTGACACACGCGAGAATCTCGGGAATTCGAGATTTTCCGCGAATACCAATTGCTCCACAAATTGTACCGAATTCGTGAAGAAAATCGAGTATAATCCAGGCAGTTGGCAGGTGTGATCGAAATATAAATGAACGGAAGGGTTGAAATTAGAATTTTCTCGGTTACGCGTTTGCTGTTGTATGATCGGTGGTTTTTCGTGTGGGTGTACGTACGTATACACCTATATGTATGTATGCGAGGGCACTTATAGGCCTGACTGATAATTCGAGTATCTCGGGAGGTAGAATAATGATAGAGAGGAAAGAAGAAAAGGGCTCACGAAAGGCACGACGCGGTTTGGGAGGGTGGAGAATCCGCCGGGACTCCGTTATCACTCGAATGGTGCAGAAGCGCCGCGATGACAGAAAGACGCGGGAAAAAGGAATTATAAATGACCTGCTACCGAAAGTCCAACGAATCGCCGAAATGTTGATCTTCCAACTGAAACTAATCGGGGTGACGAAAATGGAGCCGTCTTTGAATTCAATTCGTTTGTATGGGTTTGGGCTCAATGTGATATGGTTCTAGGGCAATAAGTTGTTTGACTTATACATTGACATTTGAAAAAATAGGAGACGTACATTTTACCGGTTGCATTGCGTCTCTTTATATCGATAAAAATTCTCCGTGTGTAAAACATTTTGATTGCGGCCGCACACTTTGGCTAACTGTATATGAACTGCGATTTTTCGAATTGTCGATATGGGGTTGTCAGTGCCGTTTATACATGCTTACAGACGTTTGCGGAAAATTCGTCCAAAATAATTGCCGAATGACGATTTCTCTAATAAAATTTCCCGAAAGAATTATTTCTCGAATGGACAAATTTGCTCAGGGTGAACGATCAAATTATAAATAAAAGAAATAGCTTCAATTTTAAATAATTAATACTCGAGGCATCATTAATCGAGGCAAATACTTTGCTGAACGCACTTTATACGTTGGGCAATCGTCAGATGTATTTCGCTGCATGATTTCGCATTAATAATCTTGCAATTTTCTTCAATTTGACTCAATGAAAAAAAAATTTATAAAACGTTAAATTATACTTTCGATTGGAAAAAGTGTGCATGTTAGTTAAGATACTAATTTAGCAATAACTGAGAAATTAAACTATGATTAAACTATGAAATTATGAAATTAATGATTAAATTGAAATTGGGTTTATTTGGGAAACGTTCATTCGGGAAACGGTCCATTCGAGAAATACTGTATTCGAGAAATTATTCAGTTTGGAAATCATTTATTCAGTAAATTATTTTCGGGGAATTGTTCTTTCGAGAGAAATTTTATAAAATTGTTTATTCAACTGCAATTGTTATCGGGAAATTGTCATTGGGGCAATTCGCAAAGCTCTCACAGAAAGTCATAAGAATATACTCGGGAACTAAAACGTTCCGAATATACGTGCCGAACCTCTTACTCACTCACGTTCCATCTTCGATTTAGCACTGTCACATTCACGTTATCCACATTTCTCGGGAACTCAACAGGAACACAGTTCGACTTCGTTTTTTTTAATCAGCGTCAAATCAACTTCGGATACAAACCGAGAAACGCTGTTCAAAAACGGAGTGATATAGTGTCATCATCACCCACATTCCGTGTGGGTTTGTTTGGCTTGTACATACTCACACCCCTATATATGTGAATGCACGTACGTACGCCTGACTAATAATTCGCGTATCTCGAGACATCGAATAATCATAAAGAGGAAAGGGCTCGCGAAAGGGACGACGAAGTTTTCGAGGGTGGAGAATCGAGGAGGAACGGACATAACGAGTGCCGGATTCGACGGATTCCTGACTGCCGCCTTCCATCTCACCGTCGAGCGAGAAGCTCGGGAGAATCTCGCGTCTGTATACATATTATGCGTCCGGGATTCGCGGGGCCGGAAAGGTCTTCGCGGGTGGAGAAAAAGGCCCTGTCAAATGTGGCAGGGGGAGGAAAGTGGCATGGGGATTCTATGCGCGAGACATTCGTACGGATGTCGAAACGCGGAGTGAGTGAGAGAGAGAGAGCGAGAGAGAGAGAGAGAGAGAGAGAGAGAGAGAGAGAGAGAGAGAGAGAGAGAGAGAGAGAGAGAGAGAGAGAGAGAGAGAGAGAGAGAGAGAGAGAGAGAGATGGAGAGAGAGAGAGAGAGAGAGAGAGAGAGAGAGAGAGAGAGGGAGGGAGGGAGGGAGGGAGAGAGAGAGAGAGCTTCGTGAATCGAAGTCGAAGGATCAAAAAGAGGACGCGATCGCTAATAATATCGGCGAATGCCTGAGAATCCGCGAAGGGTGGAGGCTTCTCGTCGCGATGCTTTCGATCTCTTGACTCTCCGTACCCACATGTATCGATATGCCTTTTGAGAAAAGAGCATTTGGTCTATCTCTCCCAACAAACTACTTTCGCCCTTTTTACTCCCAACTAGCGATCTTTACATATATATATATATATATATATATATATATATATATCTACATGTATATTTATATGCGTATGTATGTTTATGTGTGTATATACATACATACAGATGCGCTATATATAACGTATAACTCGCGTTTACTCTTGCTCTCGGTCTTCTCCGCTCGTCGCTCTCGCGTCTGCGTGGCGAGCCGGCCGTAAATCTGCCAGCGGTCAACGGCTGAATACTCGAACACTCCGTGGCGGGCCCAAAGCTGCTGTATTTCTCCTCTCCGTGCCTATTTCGCTTGGGCCTCTCTGTCCGTCCATCAGTCAGACGGTGTTTCAGTATGCCTGTAGTCTTTTCCTTCGTCGTCCTCTCTCTCTATCTCGGTCGCTTCCCCTCTGTGACGTTCGTTCTTTCTCTTTTGAGGAGTCGCGACCGCGAGACCGCTCGTTCATTTCGCGTTCTTCGCCGCGTTTGCGCGAGTGTCCTCTCTTTCTTGGTTGCGCATAAGCTTCTCGCACACCGTTTCATTGTATGCACAATATTCGACGAACCGATGCAACGCTCCTGTTCATAAAATATACGCATGTCCCGGGGCTCAGAAATGGAGGGAAAAAAAAGCGAAGCGCGGAATTCTGAGCGAGAGATGATACGGAGGATTCGTTCCGCAATCGATATGTAACGAAATCGATTCCCGATGCATTTAGTACTGGGGTGACTGTTGAGAAGGGTTTCGGTGTGCGTTGCTTTTGAGCAGGGTGAGGGTGATTTGGAAAAAGTGTGAATCGCCGATTTGAATAGAAGAATGTTATCGCTTTGAGATTTTTTTATGAATTCGAATGCTTCTTCTAGTGATGCAACGGAAGTGGCATAGAAGAAGCAGAAGCGGAAAAAGAAGCCGAAGTGTATATACTATAAGAAAAATAACAACTCTTTGGCAAGGATTGTGTTTTCTTTATTATAATAATTATAATAATTATAATAATTTATTATAATACAAACACGGAATAATTGTTCAGTAGCCACGCTACTGGGAGGAGCTGACAGATACTGCCGCACTATTGGCTAGAGACAACAGTACTTAAGGTCATCTGATTTCCACCACATTAGGGGGTCCTGTTGCATAGGTATTCTTTTGTCCTTCTTGTACTCCAGTAGGTTTGATTGTAACATCAAAAGCAGATCGCCGCTATCGTTGTTCGGGTGTAGCTGGTCTTCGTTCGTATTTAACATAGATCCCAACGATTGTTACGAAATTTGCGATTGAGGTGGGTATTCTATAATTGGGGCACAACTTGTTAAAGGCTTATCTTGATCCTCAATTTGAATTCGGCACCTTTAAAGGCTCGAAGGCATGCAATCATCTTGAGTTGCATTTGAACATCTGGTTGTGATCGTCATCAAATGAAGTACTTCGGACTCAACTTGCTCCGTAACGATGGCATTGACAATTTTTTATTTTTATCGCCGATCCAAATAAGCATATCGGCAATCTCGCCATTTCTGGAAAGTTTCGATAAACTTCCGATATAAATATGCGGAATCAGCTGCAGAAGCGAATGTGGAAAAATTGTGCGGAACTTCCGCTGTTGCATCACTAGTTTTTTTCGTATGCTACATTGGGCTTTTGCGATCCCGTCCGTTTTACTTTTCACCTCGCACTTGCCACTCCACCGTTTCGAGACGGTCAGAGGTCATCCAGGATGTCGTTCGCAGCCGCTGTTTCCACTGGTGCATCGCGTTAGAACAGGGGCGTAGGGAAAGTACGGAAAACTCGTGCCGATACATGCGGATATATTCTGCCAAGTTTCAGCGATGTTATCATCAGCAACTCGGTAGAAATGGTTTCCGCGTGTCGATGCACGGGCGCGTGCGCGTCACAGTGGTCACCAATCCGAGTATCGACCTGAGCCAACGACACGGAGGATCACCGTAGCCATATATCGATCGAGCGTTCACTATCCCCGTGCAGAAATTGTCTTAGGAATCCAATTGGGTTCCCATACTTGGCTCCAATTCCTGATAAGAATCCAATGAGTCATCGCATTGGATCTCTATGCCAAAGCGTCACGCTCGTACATTGGATTCCAATCGGGATGCCCCATTGGAATCCAATTTGAATCCCAAAAGATTTCCACATTACCGAACGGAATCCGATAACATTCTCGATGGAGAGCATCGCATTTTGGACGTTGAATTTTCTAAACGAAATATACAGCGTGTCGTGTAATTAATGCATAATTCTGCAACCATCGATAGATCAGATCATATCCTACTATATGCTGGAATTTCAGTTTAGTAAAAGGCCCACGGTTTTAGAGATTTGGGGCTCTACAAATGGGGCCATTTCTACAAATGATATGAATCGACAATAACTAATCGACTTTTTAAAGTAATTGGCATGATATGCGTAGTTCATTGGTTTTAACACCACGGGCTATCGAAGTCACATGTTCGAATTGGTTTGTATGAAAGTTCTGCATAATATCTTTTATCATAAAGTTTCCTTAACATTTAAGGTTGAAAAGAAGAGTTTTCTAGATGGAACGAATAACCGAGAGTATTTTTAAAAAACCGGGTCAAAAGAGTTATCATTTGTAGAAATGGCATGCGAAAACCCAAAAGGTGATGATTTTTATCGCGAAAACCGTGAGACTTTTACTAAACAGAAATTCCAGTATATAGTAGGACATGATCTGACCTATCGGCAGTTGCAGAATCATCTATTAATTACAGGACATCCTGTACGTATATATATATATATATATATATATATATATATATATATATATATATACCAAATAAATGGATCTTGAAGCAGTATAAATCTTATTTGAAAAAAAATATAAATCACTTACAAAAGTATATACTAAAAATCGATTCGAATCTCATCTATGATGAGATGCCATGAAAATCCACTGTAATTATCGTTTATTTATTTTACTACACTTTAACATAATATCATCATCCACGTACACGCTCATCGAGTGTGCAGTTAATATTTCAGCATGTCGAGTTTTTTTTCGTGGATTTTCATATATTTTTGCTTCGAACGTGATAAGAATCTTCAAATGACGTTTATCAGGAAACAGTGCAGAATCCAATTGGATCCCAATGAGCACTCCCTAACAAGTCCCTATAGAGTTGTGGGAACATCTGGGGAATTTCTAACAAATTTGTCCTCGGGACTGCGACAGGTTTTTCTTTGGTGACCCAACAAATTCTTGTCGAGAATTCCAAGTAAAAAGTACCCAAACGACGCCAATTGAAGAAATAGCGCAAAACCCACCTGGATTCCAATGTGGACTCCCTACGTGCAGCGTCCCTGTCAAATCCCTATAGAATCTGGGGACTCCCAACAAATTTCTGCACGGACCTTTGGTTCTTTAAGGGTTTGTTTCATCTCGAATACAGCACATCTCTCTTGCTATTTTTTCGTCTCGAATCTCAATGTTTGTTCGCGCAATCGTAATGGAGTATTTTGAGTAGGCAATAACACTCGCGGAACTGCCGAGAATATTTTCAGCAAGTTCGAAAAATCTTCGGACCTTTGTCGTCATATGGAAGAAGGTGGCAACTCCTAAAAATCGAAAATGCATTTTCGATTTTTATTGCTGATTCCACCTTCTTCCATATGCCGGCAGCCTTGCCCTTTGGCCTCTACTTTAGAATAGAAACGAAACATTTTCTCCATAACGAATCGGTCAGTTTTTCAAGTTGTATTCAAATTCGTACGACCGAATTTTGTCCACCTGCGATTCTTCATTCTATTGTCATTGTTCTTGTACAGAGCCATATGAAAGTGAATTTGCGAATGCGAAAATTTGTCTCCGAATAACGAAACGCTGGAAGTGTAGAAAGAAAAATTTTCGTCGTAATGCGGCACGTTATTGTTATTGTTTGTACAAAATAAGGCGGTAATGGCGGGAGGGTTACGCCCCTGAAAAACGAAAAAGAAGATTGTCTCTGTGTCGCGGTCTGGACCCGAAGCGTGCGCGCGGCCATTTCGCCGGGGGAGGCTACGAAGCGAAGGGCAAATGTAACGTCGATTGGCTCTCCTTGCAACGTGGTGAGTCAAGAGAGAGAGAGAGAGAGAGAGAGAGAGAGAGAGAGAGAGAGAGAGTGCTGCTGCGACACTCGAGAAGAAAACGTGCATGTGCATCGCCAACGTGCATGCGCGCGACTCTATCTCTCGAGAGCGCACGCTCGCACTCATCTCTTGGCGAAAGCGAGAGGCTGTTTGCTGCACTCCGTAATGCACTCGATCAAGTATATGCTGGAAAACGAGGAAAGATGGAGAGGCGGAATGAGAAGAGGACATCCTACTCCGTGATCACTCGAATGGTGCAGAAGCTCTGGGCATTGACACAAAAGACGCGAAAAAGACAAAGAAACTACTAAATGACCTGCTACGGCAAGTTCAACGAATGGCCTAAATGTTGATCTTCCAACTGAAACTTATCGGCCCGACGGGAATGGAGCCATCTGTAAAGTCAATGAGTTTGTTTGGGTTTGGATTCAACGTGATGTGTTTCAACGTCAATGAGTTATTTTGACGTATACATTGTTATTTTAAAAATAAGCTGACGTACATTGTTTAAGGTTGCCTTAAAGTGATCTGACATTTTAAATTGCGCGCCATTTTTTGTGTGGCGAACATAGAGTACTAATCGTTGACAACTGGCATCAGGAAGTATTGAGGTTTAGTCATGGAGAATTACACGATCGAGGAACGCATGGAAATTGTTATTTGCTGCATTGTTACTGCATAGTTATTGCAGAGGAAGTTCCATGGTCGTGTTGTCTCGCGCCGAGGTGATGTCAATTGACCACCTTAGCGATTTGACGCCATTGTACTTCTTTCTTTGAGGTTTTCTGAAAGGAAAAGTGTATGCCAATGGTCCACAGACCATTCCGGAGCTCGAGGAAGCAATTGGACGAAAATTTTGTCAAAAGAGTGAACGTTTGCAAACAGGGACGAGGCGGCCGTTTATCGGATATTGTGTTCCAAACATAATCTTCATGTTTGTACTTCATATTGAAATAAAATTATTGGTGCTTTTCAAATGAATAATACGTTTTACTGATAAATTAAAATGTCAGGCTATTCTGAGACACCCGATATCGATCAAAATTCTCCGATTGTAAAACATTTTAATTACGGGTGCAGAGTTTGGCTAACTGTATGCGAACTGCGATCTTCCGAATTGTCGATATGGGGTTGTAAGTGCAGTCTATACATTCTTACTACAGAAATTCATAACGATTTATTTTGCCTTTGGGAGGAAAACTCACTGAGTATACCTGCCAATCCAATTTCTCACTGAAATATATTGTTTTATGTTTGATTTAGAATTTACATATTTGCGGTAGGGATATTCCTCGGGAATTTAACGGGAACACAGCTCGACTTTGATTTTCATTTCAGTCTTCAATCAGGTTTGAATAAAACCTGAGAAACAATGTTTAAAAACGTAGTGGGTCTGTAAGCTGTGCAGAAATTGTCGTAGGGATCCATTCGGATCCCCGTACTTTCCCTCTACGTCCTGATAGGGATCCAATGGGTCATCCAATTGGATCTCTACACTCAAACGTCATGCTCGTAGATTGGATTCTAATCGGGATTCCCCATTGGAATCCAATGTACGAATCCAATGTACGAGTCCAATTTGAATTCCAAAGGATACCCACTTTATTAAACAGAATCCAATATGATTATTGATGGATCCCATCGCATTCTGTACGTTGAATTTCCTAAACAGAATATACAGATATCCGAAAAAAGTGGATCTGAAAAACGTATGAAACTTAAAGAAGTATAAATCGTCTATAAGAGTATATCTTAAAAATCCATGTGAATCGTACCATTGAAAATCCACTTTAATTACGTACCGTACAACGACATACCCGTACACACCCACGAAGCGTGCCGGTTATGTTTCCACACGCCAAGTTTTTTCTCCTTACTTTTCACATACGTTCGAACGTGGTAAAAATTCTCAAACGGTGTTCATCGGGGAACAGTGCAGAATCCAATTGGATCTCAATGACGGCTCCTTGTTTGCAGTGGATCTCAATGAGGACTCCCCAATGAGGTGGATCTCAATGAGCACTCCCCAATGAGGTGGATCTCAATGGGGACTCCCCAATGAGGTGGATCTCAATGAGAACTCCCTAATGAGGTGGATATCAATCTTGGGACTCCCCCACAAACTTGTGCTCGGGATCACGAAATTATACATTTTTTTTTTTTGGAGATCCAACAAACTACGATTGCGGTTTCAAAAAAGAATTCTCAATCGATGTCAATCTGAAAACAGCGCGAAGTCCACTTGGACTCTGACGTGGACGCCCTACGTGCAGCATCCCTATCTAGTCCCTATGCGGATGCGGTAGGATCTGGTGTCCCCCCATCAAATTTCTACCCAGAAAGCTATAATTCTGAACATTGAAAACTCCGCGTCTCTGCCTGCCAAATGCCTCTGTAATCATGATACCGGAAATAATAATGCTGGCAACAATTGAAATGAGTTGACAATAAAGTAGTTATCCTTTGAACATACATTTAAAACGGCCTAACCAATCGTTTCACCAAAAATAGCAATTACCGTTGAAAAATGCATCCAAGCTCCGTAAAGTATCTGCAGATTGCCTTCACACTCGAGTAATGACGTTTTCCGGGATCTCAGATCTAGCAGCATTCTTCGAAGAACTTAAAATAGTGGCTCACTTACCGAGGCCGCGAACAATGACAGCCGAAAAAGCCAGCGGAGCTATTTCAAAGCTCATAGGATAATATCTGCCAGAAAATCATGATCTACGAGATTAAATTTCGGCGACCCCTCGTCACGATTTTAGAGCGAAGGTGATCGAAGACGAAACCAGCGACGTATGGGTATAGGAACACAGTAACTAAAGATGTGCGAGGCTCCACCTCTCCTATTGTTCGAAGTCCGGGGTGTACGAGGAGACGCGACATCCGTAAAAGTGAAGAGGGACATAGCGAGAGAGAGAGAGAGAGGGGGGGCAGCGAGGGAGATTGTATGGACCGTAGAGATTCCAGGATGCTGTAACGTGTCCTGTAAATTCCTCGGCGTGTGTGCTCTGTACGAAATCCTTGTACCGAAGAGAGGGCCCTGACACACCTGGCTACTGGGTGGCTCAGCACGAGGACGACGATCCGTTTGCAGAATTGTGTTTGTGTCTACATATACAGGGTGTCCTGCTATGAACGGATAATCCGGCATCTGTCAATAGGTCAGATCACGTCGTACACTGAGAAAGAAAAATCATTGATCCAATATCATTGGTGTCATTGAATGAAATTTCGATGATTCAATTGTAACATTGTTGATGTAAATAATCGGATTTATTAGTCCAAACAAAACGCTATTTACTTTAATAACATGATAAAATTAAAAGTTTTTTTTTCACTCAAAACATACATTGTTAGCCGAGAACAATATATTATTGAAAATATCTAAAAAATTATAGCGAACAAGTTATATAGTTTTAAATGCATCTTCTGCAACGAACAAAAAATGCATTTCAATTCATAAAATGAATATTGTTGATTCGAGGACGCAAGAAAAATTGAATTTCGCTCGTTTGATTCAGATAAAATTTCTATTGAGTAAATATGTTATTTTATTTTTTTCACCATATCCGATATTGATTTTCAAGTACATTATTCGTTAAAACATTAATATTTTATTTTGATTGAAAAATATTAAGCAAATGTCTGAATTGGTTAAAAAATTATGCGAAAATAACATTTGTTTCTTGCGCATTTGATTGAAAAAATTCAACCAAATCATGGTCGAGCGCCACCGAAATTGTAGGTGTGAGGAAACCCGTAGTTCTCGGAGTAACCGCTAGAAGCCGCACGCGCTCTCGTTTCTCGTAAGCGTAGCGCGAACCGAAAATCTACATAAACGCCAGAGAAACTCTAAACAGTATCGCTTCTTGGCCTGTGGCTAAGATTAAAGTGTAGTATCTGTTTTTATCAGTTTAATACCTGATATTCTCTCCATGGATATTCCATTGGAAATCTGATATTCTCTTCACTATTATCTTGGATGATCATTCTAATGCTCACTTTTTATTTAAGATTTAAAGCAAATTGAAAAACTTACGTTTCATGGTATATTCGTTTCGATGCAGTAAAGAAATAATTTATTCTATTGATTATATTTTTCTACGAAATAAAAAATGTTGTAGCAACCGCTTAATTATTTCATCCATACATCTACGGATTGTATACAGAATCATGTCAATAGAATATCATTTTATTTGAAGGATAATGTAGATATTCAGAGAACAGAAGAGATTTTCAAATAAAATAATATGTTATTTGAATCAATCACATTTTCCAATATTTTATAGTATTGTAACAATCTCATGTATCGGTGGCACTCCGCGATCAGACATTTATTTGAATCAATCAATATATGTTTTTGATTCAATTGGTTTTTTTTTCTCAGTGTACTATATGCTGGAATTTCAATTTGTCATTTTTCCAAAGACATCATATCTGCTTTTGGTTTTTCGTATGCCATTTCTACAAATGATACGAATCGACAATGACTGAGCAACAATCAAAAGTAATTGGCACGATATGCGTAGTATATTTTTTTACACCGCAGGCTATCGAAGTCAGATGTTCGAATGGGTTTGTATGAAAATTCTGCATAGATCTTTTTCACAAAGTCTCCTTAACATTTAAGGTTGAAAAGAACACTTTTCTAGATAAAACAAATAACCAAGAGTATTTTTTTAAAAACCGAATCAAAAAAGTTATCATTTGTAGAAATGTCATGCGAAAAACCAAAAGCAGATGATTTTTATCTCGAAAACCGTGGGACTTTTACTAAACCGAAATTCCAGCTTACAGTAAGACATGATCTGGCCTATCGACAGTTGCAGGATTATCCATTCACAACGAGGCACCCTGTATATCCATGAATACGTGTGTGTGTGGCCGTACAGCCATATAGGCGTCTCTAAGGTCGTTGCTCGTCAGAACTCTCACCCCCGAAAACGGAAACATAAATGACAAAGGCGCTTCGCTCGGTCTTCAAGAAAAACGACAAAGAATCAACGATTTTGAAGGAGAGATTGCCATACAGGCGCATTAACCGTATATTCGTACGTTGGTGAGAGCGAGAGAATAAGCGAATTGAATTACGCATCGTTCCACACAGGAACGGGGCTGCCGAGGCTTTTGTGACGAAAAAAAAAAAAAAATAGAATAAAAAAAAAGAAAAAATGAAAGAGTTCTCGTATTCCAATAAAGGGAGCTGTTCCGTGCATCACGCGGGCGGGTGTCGAATGCGTTTGTTCTGTGTGAATTTCGTACAGTGCATTGTCGCTCGTTCTCTTTCTCCCTCGAGGTGAACATTATCCTCGCGGTTATTATTGTAAATCCACGCGGCCACTGTAACGAACAAGGGGCTGACGTCGCCTACGCCTTGACGAGCAAGGACGAACCGGTCGGCTACGCAGATCGTTTTGTGTCATTAAATACGATTAAGCGGCTGGAGGGGGAGGCAAAGAACTCGGCGTGTAGGACGATCGCTCGTTGAAATCGTCGTAAAATCGTGTTACCCGTAAAAAGATCGAGGATTCGGTACGGTCGCATAAAATTATAATTGAGCACGAGAGATCAAACGATTGTCTTAATTTTATTCTTGTCAAGGGGCTCCGGCTCTGCTCACTTCCATCAATTGATTTTTTAACGGCAAAAGAGGGTGGTCCCCCCCCGCCAAAGAGGACCTCTATTCGCGAAGACTCGCGTCGAGGACTACTCATCTTCGTCGTACACGGTCTCGTTTTATCCTCGCGTTATGGAGGAAGATCCAGTTTTTACCACAGCTGAAGAATGGACGGCGGATCACGCTTCTGCAAAGAGGGAGACAGAAAGAGAGAGAGAGAGAGAGAGAGAGAGAGAGAGAGAGAGGGGTGGGCTCGAAGGGGAGAGAAGAAGAGAGGGAGAGGAGAGAGACAACAGATGGAAAGGTAGACAAGTGGAGTACAGAAAGAGCGAGATTGTGTGCACCGGGGATTCGAGAGTCAAACCGTCAGGCCGATGTTGATGTATCTCGCCTCAGTTGATGTGCACATATGCTCTCTCTCTCTCTCTCTCTCTCTCTCTCTCTCTCTCTCTCTCTCTCTCTCTCTCTCTCTCTCTCCCCTCCCGAACTCCCTTCCTCTCGTTCTCTCGCCCTTCAACCTCGACTTAGCAAAGTCTGCACGCAGGATTCTCTCGTCCATGACTTTTGATACGGCGCCTTCATTGCCTTGACTTCCACGCTTTTTGCCCCATCGCCTCCATTTATATCGCATTATCGACGGCCCCCGGGAAGAGAACCCTGCTCCTTCGAATCCTCCTCCAGAAGATGAAATCCCAGACGCGAAGAATTTTTCCCGCGGCTCTTTCTCTTTGGCGTATCGTTCTCTTTCACCTTGATTGATAGTGTTTTCACACCAGCAATCCCAAGCAAGATTGTTTCCGCGGGCTTATCACATAACTATAAATTCGACGATCGGTATGAATTTTGCGGAAGAATGGAGCTGTCAGGAAGTTTTTTTTTGTCTCAACGATACCATTCGATTATACGTGTTCCTATGGCGAGTTTAACTTGTCCCTGGGGTACCTTTCACCTTTGTATTTCCCTAATTTATTTCGATCGACGATTCAACGGAATCGCGGCAACGAGTGCACATTTCGCTCAGTGCCGTTTGATACGATCCCTCGGGTCGCAGCAGTTGTACGAGAACGGACACAAGCGGTTATACCGGCGGTGTTTCCTCGTCGAAATGACTAATGATTCTCACGGCACGCTCATTACGAAAAAGAACCCGCGAGTCCTTTGTGGCTTCTAACGACTGGTAGGGGTATTTTTTAATATACATACACGTGTAGAGGGTGTCCTGTTGTGAATGAATAATCATGTCCTACTATATGCTGAAATTTCTGTTTAGTAACAATCCCACGGTTTTCGAGACAAAAATCATCTGTTTTTGGTCTTTCGCATGCCATTTCTACAAATGATAACTTTTTTGACCCGGTTTTTTAAAAGATACTCTCGGTTATTTGTTTTATTTGGAAAAGGGTTCTTTTTAACCTTAAATGTTAAGGACACTTTATGAAAAAAGATATTTTGCAGAATTTTCGTACAAACGAATTCGAACAGCTGACTGATAGAAAAAAATGTATTACGCATATCGTGCCAATTACTTTAAAAAGTTGCTTAGTTATTTTCGATTTGTATCATTTGTAGAAATGGCATGCAAAAAACCAACAGCAGATGGTTTTTTTTAATAAATATATTATATAATAATTTTAAAATAAATTTTGAATAAATGAAGCCCAAAATCTCGAAAACCGTGGGACTTTTACTAAACTGAAATTCCAGCATATACGTAGTAAGACATGATCTGATCTATTGACAGTTACAGAATTATCCATTCATAACAGGACACCCTATATATATATATATATATATATATATATATATATATATATACACATACACACACACACATGGAGCACATCTGGCCCCGTCAGAAACGCGTCGTCGTCCAGCGTCCGGGAAACTTAATGCGAACAAAATTGATAATTCTCCACACACACACACACACATATACAGGATATAAACGATTATATCCAACGTGGGGGCCGCTCGGCCCTTTTTTATCGAGTCATCGGAAAACACGCATACGCAGTCCGAAGGAGTAATAAGAATCCCCCAGTTCCGATTGGGCGCGCGTGTGTCGATATATTACGTCAAATGTGCTCGCGAGAGAGAACCAAAAAAGTTCTTCAGGGAGGGGCTCCTCTCGAACTCGCGCGATCTACTCCCATTTCTCTCCAACTTCCCGCTCTCTTTCTCTGTGCGATCGGGCATTAAACCGGTTTTGTGAAACCACGAGGTAATGGTCCGGCACATCTCGCCACAGCGCTACGGCGGAATCGGCAGAAGTCAACACCACCCGCTTCCCAAGAATACGAACTTCCCGTCTTCACGAACGTTTCGTGAACCTAGACGCAAGAGGTCGTGCTACTGCTTAGAATAATCAATTCTCCTTGGCCCCGTCACAGAATGTTTGTCATACGAGACATTTTCCATGTTACTCGTTACTTGTATGTGTGGCGAAAAGATAGAAGGAATGGAAAGCCTGCCAAGTCGTTGACTTAGGGCGTTACCCCCACTTGTAGTGCAAAAAAGGCCTTTTTCATGAATTTTTTTAAAGAAAACTACAAAACTTTTTTAATCGATCAATATACCATCTTAAAGAACACATCTTGAAGAACTTTCAGTAATTTTTTTATTGAAAAATATTACATTGTTTAGTGGCAAATGGTCGTCAATGAAATAATGTTTTTATATACACGGTTTGCGGTGACCAACATTGCGGCGAAGTGGATCATCTGAAAAAAAAATGCGGATGGATTTAGTCAAATATAAGTATAAACTAGTCTTTAATCGAAGGATTTTAACAAATATTCATTTTTCACAAAATGGCGGACGGTCAAAGTTAATGGTTCGATTTTAACGAAAAAAAAACGGCCGTTTTTTGGCTATAAACGGCCATTTTTTTTCGAAAAAAAAATCGAACGATTAAAGACTACATTTTTATGTATTAAATAAGCCTGCAAAATTTCAAGAAGATCGGTTCATTAGTGTTCGAGTAATCTTGGTCACCGACTTCAGAAATGCCATTTTGAGAAAAACGCGTTTAAAGTTTTAATTTCCGGTCGTTTACACAACGGATTCTTCTCTTTCAACACTCATATCTCAGTCAATTTTGTTCGGATCGACTTGAAATTTTCAGGACATATTCTCAGATACTTATACTTGAAAAAAATGCAATAAAAAAATCGATTTTTTCAAAATCGCAAGTGGGGGTAACCCTTTAACCGAAATGATTTCAATCGAATGTTCTAATTAAATGCTGGGTCGGAGGATTTTTATCAAATTTTTCCAATCGATAGTTGGGCAATCACAGGGACGTCACTTTGCTTTGACGTCCCTTGCCAGTGACCGGTTACCCTTGCCAGTGACCGGTAACTTCAAGCCTTGATATTTCGCTAATGCATATTTGTTATACGAGACATTTCGATGTTACTCGTAATTTCCATATGTGGCGAAAAGATAGAAAGAATGGAAAGGCTGCCAAGTTGTTGATTTAATCGAAAAAAAAAAAAATTCAATCGGAAGTTGTAATCAAATGCTGGTTCGAAGGACATTCATCAAATTTTTCCAATCAATAGTTGGGCAATCGCAGTTGCGTCACTTTACAGATTACTTCAAGCCTTGGTATTTCGCTGATGGATCTTGAAAACGCCCTATTGGTACCAAAGAATACGAGGCAACGTAAAAATCGGAAGTAATCAAGGAAACCAACGTCCGGAATTTCTGTCTTTGTTCATTGGTGGTGCACTTTGACTCTCCGAGGGCTCTTGTCCGAAGGGATGGAGAGACGTTTCGTTTTAGGATGTTCGAAGTTTCGAGACACCACCAATGTGTCATCGGTACCGAAAAATCGAAAGTATTCAAGGAAACCAAAATCTAGAATCGCTCTCTTTGTTTATTGGCGGTGCACTTTGACTTTCCGAGGGCTCCTGTCCAAAGGGGTCAAGAGGCTTTTCGTTTTAGGACGCCCGGAGTCTCGAGACACCACCAAATCGTCCACGGACAACACAGAGCCTGGACGATTACGAAGGCGATGGACTTTTGAAACAAAAATGTCGTAATGGCAATGAATCCCCACCTAATCATGTTGATTTACGTCGTGTTTATACTTATTTATATTTCTCGAGCGTTTAGTGCACACGCGGGGATGATCTATGAGACGCATTAACTTGGAGTCTTGTTAAACGATGCCTCAGGCTCAGAGAGTCCGGTATACGCGAAAGGCCAGGAAGAAAGAGAGAGAGAGAGAGAGAGGCGTAAAAGAAGGTAGAAGTCTTCTCGCGAAGCATTGCAAAAGCAGTTGGGTATATCGATGATGGTCCAGGTTGGAGTAACTACAAAGCTACCATACCCTGGTCTTTCCGGTTCACTCTCTCTCGCTCCTCTTGCTCTCTTAACGCTCATGAAGGAAAACCCATCACGCTCTCCTGTATACTCGCCCTGAAGGCGAACAACGATACTTCCCCTCTCCATCGGCCTTTCTCTCGCCATAGCTCTCGTTGCGGTGATGGTAAGCTCGAGTTTTGTGACCCGACCCTTCATAAACTAGTTCCCAACTGCGCTGTATATTTAAAAAAAATGGGTATAGACGTAGGCGTGTATGGGCCGTTAAAAATATATAGTACGACCGGGCTGAACGTCACGGAAAAGAATGCGAGAATGTGATCGGCATGTAAAGAGAAGGAAACTTCGACACTTCGTTGGTGAGAAAATCAATGAAAACCCCATATAGGGGAGGGCGTGAATTTAGGGAGCAATATTCTGAAAGAAAATGTCTGTGCTCTGAAATGGGTCGGGAATTTCATCAAAACTGCCACCAATTTTGAGTCCTGAACTGGGCAACGTTATCTCGCTATATAAGATAAGAACAAATGAATCGTAGTCCAATGTAGCTGCCGTCAACCACGGAAGGAATAAGACTTCAATTTTGGAGGCGAATCTTCTACGCTTTTTTTTTAGAAATTCTGATGTGTTAAGGGGGTTACACTGTACCAGTGTGAACGCAGAAAATTTGGGTGATGTTCGGGAATTTTTTGGAAGAAAAGTACTCAATTAAATGTTTCGTAAAATTAAGAATATATTTGGCTATATTTGACCTATATTGCGTAATTTTCGTCATAGAAAAATATTGAGATCCAAGCGACTTGTGCGCTGCCTTCGGAGGCGCCAAAAAAAAGTTCCTCCACTGCTGACATGATTCCGGCCGATTGAGTAGCTGAAACCGAAAAAGTAAAAAATGTCGTTAAACTAGAAGGTATTTCCTGTACAATGACATAGGATTTTCGAAAAATATCAAAATCTAATAAAATGGCGTAATTATAAAAAAAAAGTCTGTTTTCTTGCCTATAAAATGGTCGTTTTTTTCAATGCCAAATCGTCAATTTTCATGCAATCAAAAATATCCTACGTCATTGTCGAGTAAATATATTCAAGAGTCCTCAATTCAAATTTCAAGTCAATCGGATAATTGCTCTTTGAGTTACAATGTCGGCAAATTTGAAAAATCTCATTTCGAGGAAAACGCGTTTAAAAATTTAACTATCGATTTTTGCAGGATAAAATGATATTTCATATAAAACGCTAGTTACAGGATATTCTTCAAAGTATGAACTGTCGAAAAAGGCAACAAAAAATTGGTTTTTTTTTTGTGTGACACTGGTATAGCCCCTTAATGTGGAGATCCGCATTAAAATGAGACGAGACGAAAGATGACGGAGAATCGCCGTGAAGAAATTTAGATGATTTCCAAGGAGACGTTCCACCAATACCCAGAAGCGAGACAAGAGATTAACAGGGGGTGAAAAAAAACGAAGAGGGCGGAAGAGACGGGAGCAAAGAGATGCAAGAAGAAGAGAAGAGACTCCAAGCTGTCTGGTCCCTCCGTGTGATCCTCGGGACTCGTCGTGTCCTTTTCTATGGCGTATCTTTCTCTCTTCGACTCTTGGAGAGAACTCCTTCTCGCGAATCCGGTGCTCCCTCGTGCGTTAGGTTCGCGCGCGCGCCTTCGCTGTATGCGCTTCCTCGGGCCCAGGGTTACTGCCGCTATGGACTTTTTTCTCCCATTCCCGGACAGCCCCTGGTCTCGCTCTCTCAGGATATATCTCGCCTCTCGCCGAGGCGGCCTACGGACTCAAGAGCGTTGAATGCCGAAAGCGAAAAGGAGAGGAAGAGACAATGCGGAGGGAGAGACAGCAAGAGAGAGAGAGAGAGAGAGAGAGAGAGAGAGAGAAGACGATGCTCGCCAATCGTCAAGATGTTCGGTATGTATGTATACACATGAAGCGAAAAGGAGAACGGAGTAAAAACGAGATCGACCACCTAGTTCTCGCGAGAGGTGAATCCCTCGCTCCTTTATGGTGTCCAATCTAGTTAGAACACTTTTCAGTCCTGATCACTGCGTTTATCACATTCGAAGAGAGACACTTTTTTCGTACTTTCAAAAGTCTTGTATATTCAAGGCGCGATATATGTTTGGCTGGAAAAGAATTAAGCAATTTTGAGGGATTTTCGAAACTAAGAAATAATTATTCTACCTTAATCAAACTACAGGTATACTTTGATAGTGTACTTAAGGCGTTACCCCCACTTGTAGCGCAAAAAAGGCCTTTTTCATGAATTTTTTAAAAGAAAACTACAAAACTTTTTTCATCGATCAATATAACATCTTAAAGAACACATCTTGAAGTACTTTCAGTAATTTTTTTATTGAAAAATATTACATTGTTTAGTGGCAAATGGCCGTCAATGAAATAATGTTTTTATATACACGGTTTGCGGTGACCAACATTGCGGCGAAGTGGATCGTCTGAAAAAAAAAATGCGGATGGATTTAGTCAAATATAAGTATAAACTAGTCTTTAATCGAAGGATTTTAAAAAATATTCATTTTTCACAAAATGGCGGACAGTCAAAGTTAATGGTTCGATTTTAACGAAAAAAAACGGCCGTTTTTTGGCTATAAAACGGCCATTTTTTTCGAAAAAAAAAAATCGAACGATTAAAGACTACATTTTTATGTATTGAATAAGCCTGCAAAATTTCAAGAAGATCGGTTCATTAGTGTTCGAGTAATCTTGGTCACCGACTTCAGAAATGCCATTTTGAGAAAAACGCGTTTAAAGTTTCAATTTCCGGTCGTTTACACAACGGATTCTTCTCTTTCAACGCTCATATCTCAGTCAATTTTGTTCGGATCGACTTGAAATTTTCAGGACATATTCTCAGATACTTATACTTCAAAAAAATGCAATAAAAAAGTCGATTTTTTCAATATCGCAAGTGGGGCTAACCCCTTAAGTATACGAACCCCTTAAGCTTGCCGTAGATTTCGATCTGCAAAAAAATTCAAAAATATTTTCAGTTGGAACATTTGTAGTTTCTATCTGACGGTGATTAAAATGAAGAAAATGCAAATTTAAAGAAACGTTACGCATTTACAAAAAAAATCAACATTCCACACAAAATTACTGTAAAGTTGGGATTAAAAGTAGTTTTTTTCTAATTTTTCAAAAACGAAACTCGTCGAGGAGAAGGTAGCAATATCATCAATATTTTTACACTTTGAGAAAAACGCGTTTGAAGTTTACGTCCGCTCTAAACCTGAGTGGTGAGGCACAGCGTCGACGGGCTGTAAAGTATAAAGTTTTTTGAATTTGGTTCCGAAACATTGAGAATATTCTATATATATAGTTATATTGTGTAAAGAAAACAAAAAAATCGATTTTTTATTGTTTCAAATATACATTCCACCTTAAACAGCGGGTCATTATAGCGTTAGGCACTGAAGTAGACACCTATTGGGATGTTGAATAAGTTCTCACTGTTCTTTTCGTGAAAATTAATGCTCTATTTAAAAAAAAAATCATCCCTAATGCTTTCAAACGTTTCGAAACTGTTGTGTGATCAACTCCTAATGATTTTGCAAGTTCAGCTAGCGTCTGACATGTCTTCATGAAGTAACGCCTCCAATTCAACACATCAAAGTTATTGTTTTTCAAGCGTCTAAACCAATCTCTGCATATTGTTTCCGCCCGAGCATGGTCGCCGTAAGTCTCAACGAGATTTCTGTGTGCTTCAGCTGCAGATTTTTTCGAATAAAGTAGTGCAGTAAAATTTCCCGCAAATGATTTTTTGGCACAAAATCTGACATGTTTAACACTATGAAAAATAAGTTGTATACACTTTGGCGAAATGGCACACACTGAATGGCAAGCTTGCTTATGGTACTTTGTAGAAGTACCATAACGTACTTCTATAAAGGACTTCAAGCTTGTCTATAGTACTTCTTTATAGAATACTGTAATGCACTTCAATAAAGTACTTTGAGCTTCTTTATAGAAGTACTTCTATAAAGTACTTCAAGCTTGCTCATAGTACCTCTGTACAGAAGCACTATACGCAATCTTGAAATTAGTACTTCTAAGCTTCTAATTATTACTATAAGCAAGCTTGAAATGATGTCATATTGAAGTATGTCATTTCCCGAACAAATTTCAAGCTTGCTTGCTAATTTCAAGCTTGTTCATAGTACTAGTACAAAGAAGTACTATAAGCAAGTTTGAAAGTCAGTGTATATGATTTCGTAAATAGCGCATCTATAAAGATGCGTTACCATCTTAAACTACACGCAGCCAGTTCAGTTAACGCCATCTATTGGAAAACAGCGAGAACTTATTCAACATCCCAACAACATTTGACTTTTTCGATTTTGGCACCAGTTTTTTAAATCGGGATATAAATGACACACACTGAATGTCAAGCTTGCTTGTAGTACTTTATAGAAGTACCATAACGTACTTCTATAAAGTACTTCAAGCTTGCCTATAGTACTTCTTTATAGAAGCACTATAATGCACTTCAATAAAGTACTTGAAGCTTCTTTATAGAAGTACTTCTATAAAGTACTTCAAGCTTGCTCATAGTACCTCTGTACAGAAGCACTATAAGCAATCTTGAAATTAGTACTTCTAAGCTTCTAATTATTACTATAAGCAAGCTTGAAATGATGTCATATTGAAGTATGTCATTTCGCGAACAAATTTCAAGCTTGCTTGCTAATTTCAAGTTTGTTCATAGTATTAGTACAAAGAAGTACTATAAGCAAGCTTGAAAGTCAGTGTATATGATTTCGTAAACAGCGCATCTGTAAAGATGCGTTACCATCTTAAACTACACGCAGCCAGTTCAGTTAACGCCATCTGTTGGAAAACAGCGAGAACTTATTCAACGTCCCAACAATATTTGACTTTTTCGATTTTGGCACCAGTTTTTAAAATCCGTGATAGAAAAGAATCCCGTGACTTATGATCCGCGCAAAAACTTCCGAAATTCGACACTCCTGTTGGAAAAGGACATTTTCATTCCGAGATGAGTGGCCGACAAAAACGGTTCATTTCAATTCGGCGTATGCAGTTAACCGGCTGTCAAGCTCCATTACCATCGCTTTACAGCTCGGAAGGTACCTTAGACGCAGTGGCACGCGAATCGGCATAAAAGCAAACTTCATTCCACATGAGGGCTCCGTAATCGTTGTACGGCCCGAGTAGAGTTCCACGGCGCGAGAAGTCCTGTCACAAGCGTTCGAAGATATAAAAGATAGCCGAGGAACGTCTTCATCTTGTCTCAGTGGACATTGTAGGTAGGCGATAAGTAACGATGTGCGCGAGTGGCCACAAGAGGGTTTATCGGGTTGGGAAACGGTCCTACGTGCGTTCACGCACAGGCCGATATCCAACCAAAGTAGTAACGGAGGGAGGCAGTTTCCGATCACCTCCGGAGCATCGAGCCGCCAAGAAGGATCAAGCGAGAGACGGAGGAAAGCGGAGATAGTATACGACAGTGAGGACGGAATGGCTAACAGGGATTCGCGTGTCATATCCGGTCCGCGTGGGGGCGAAGCTACAACGCCGGTGGTATAACTCGATTAAGGGTGCTCTCGTAAGGAGGTGGTGTGGTTTCTGTGTTTCATTGCCGCTGTCTTATAGCAGCATGATGGCACGTAACGCCCTGAGAAATGACGTAGTGCGCCGAACTCAGGGCGAGCTTGGACTGGGGAAAAGAGGTAAGAAAATGTAAAAAGACAAGGGCGCGAGAGCAAGAGAGGCAGTTGAGGGAGCTGTGGGAGGAGGACGAAGAGGCGAGAGAAGAGGGCGAGGCGGTTAACGCGAGAGTGAGAATCCTCGACGACGAGCAAAGAGAGACCAGCAGTAACACATGGAAGGATAGAGTTATTTATTGTTATGGCCGAGCGTCTCGCGCGCCCAATGTCCTCCGGGTGTGTGGGTGTCGAGATACTCTCCTTCTCCACCAACTTTCTCTGTTTCACTCACCATCTTTCTTTTCTCTCTTAGCATACTCTAAACCTTCTTCTCTTATTCTCAACCTCGTCCCAATCTTACTTCTCCTCGTTCCTCCGTACTCCGGAGTTCCGATCCTTCGGTATCTATACATGAGATATAGATACGTGAACAAGAGCGAGAGAAAGAGAAACGACGGAGAAGAAGAAGTTGGAAGATGTTACTATAACACAGGAGAAGCCATGGAGCAAGCCTCGACTTTCTGTCAGCTACAGAGATTCTCTCTCCACCTTAACCTCACTTCTCTTACTCACTCTCTCTCTCTCTCTCTCTCTCTCTCTCTCTCTCTCTCTCTCTCTCTCTCTCTCTCTCTCTCTCTCTCTCTCTCTTTATCTCTCACTTTCTTCTTACTCGTCTCCATTCTCGGCATACCGCTGCTCTATAAGCTCTCCCCGGTTGGAAAAGGGAACGAGCACACACGGTGGAGAGTTACACGCACACCTTCAACACAGCCGCCCACTCTTGTTCTCCTGCGCACATACCCCGCTGGGTGTCCAACACCTACCTACATCGAGTTCCTCGCGGCTCTTCGGGGACTCATTCTTGGGGTGTGTTTCGTGTATATTCGCGCTCTCGGTGTGCATGCCGTTGTCCTGCATTCGATTCGCAAACGTTCGGGTGCTCGGCGAGATAGAGAGAGAGAAGACACGTGCACCACGTGAGGCCTTAGCAGGAGCCAGAAGCAGCGGAATCAGACGCGAACACCACGCGATATTATAGCTCCTTTTCGCGGATATAAATATATATATATGTACGCGGGGGCGTGTGTGTGTATGCACATATATATACACACACACATATATATGGGATATTCCACGCCATTTCGGATAGCCCGTGACACCGAACATTTTTGGGTTTCCTGATTTTTTTTTGTAAAATTGTACCCCATGAAAGGAATATCCACGCCAATTTTTACATTTTTATCTCTTTTCTTTTGGGATTTATAGCTTTCCAAAAAATGTCCGTTTCAGAAGTTTTGGAAACGTTTAAACGACGATAACTCCTGAACTAATTGAGATATCGACAAATGGCACTATATCTATTTTTTTTCTCATTTTGAAGCGTACTTTCGTTGAAAATATGAAAAATATTATCTATTATCAATGTCAACGTTTTTTTTTGCTTCTGAAGTGAACACTGTTGTTTTAAAAGATAATTAACTTTTTTTAATTTTTTCAAAAAATTCTCTAAAATAGAGTGGCCCCATTGTATGATTTTTAAGACTAGTCTCATCGTGGGCCCATTTTTCCGTCTATTTTTTCGAATTAATCATATTTTTTTCAGCCGATTGTAATCATTTTAATGTCCAATAATGCTATTAACGATTTTGTATTTTCCAATTCACCTTCGACAGGCCTGAAACGGTGTATTTTTCATTTCTACTGAATTTGATAAGAAAAATAAGTGATTTCGAATTTAAAAAAAAACTTTAAATGCAGTACAAATAAAAAATAAACGGTTTCGAGCCTGTCGAAGCCGAATTGGAAATCACAAATCGTTGATAGCATTATTGGACATTGAAATGATAAAAATCGTCTTCAAAAAATATGATTAATTCGAAAAGAAATGGAAGCAAAAATGGGCCCACGATGAGACTAGTCCTAAAAATCATAGAATGGGTCACGCGATTTTGCAGAATTTTTTGAAAAAAATCAAAAGAGGTCATCGTCTCAAAAAAAAATAGTTTTCACTTTAGAAGCAAAAAAAAGTTGACAATGATAATTGATCATTTTTTTCATATTTTTTAACGAAAGTATGCTTCAAAATGAAAAAAAATTATATGGTGCCATTTGTCGATATCTCAATTAGTTCAGGAGTTATCAGCATTTAAACGTTTCCAAAACTTCTGAAATCGAGATTTTTTGGAAAAATATAACTCCCAAAAGAGAATAGATGAAAATCTAAAAATTCGTGTGGATATTCTTTTCATGGGGTACAATTTTACAACAAAAAAAATCAGGAAAATCAATAATGGTTGGGGTCACGGGCTAGCTGAAATGGCGTGGAATATCCCATATATATATATATATATATATATATATAAACTACGCCGGGACTCCGGCGCACTAAATTTATCCCCGTGAACGAGTTTATTACATTAACCTGACTATATGGCCTAGGCTCGTGGAACGGGCAAACCGGGTAACGTTTAATTCGAAATTATTACTTAGAAGGAGATTCCTCGCGGGTTCGATCTCACGGAGGTGCAACAAAGAGCAAAGGGCTGAAGAGTAAGAAGAAAGTGCGAAGGGAGATCGAGAAAGAATGAAAAAGGATACGAATAAGATAGAAAAAGATGAGGCTTTTTATTTTTTCATGTTTTTATTATCATTATTATTATTATTCCGAGACCGAGGATATATCGCGGTGTTACTCTTTTCTCTCGGCGTCTGGGGACACGGCGAGTCCCCGGCGAAAAAAAAAGCTACACAACCGTGGCAGCATTAAGCGTTCGATGCTGGAAGTACGTATACCGGTGGTGGTGGTGGTGGAGAAGCTTTGATTTACGCTCGCGAGGGTGCTGGAATATTAAGAAGTCAGTAAAAAAAGGAAGGCGAACTGCCTAGGGGAATTCTCGCAGCCATCCAAATCCTCGTTGAGACCGGATGGAGTTTTCAAATGGGATTTCCGTAATAAAACGCGTACATTGGAAAAGACGAGGTGGGATGGAATTTTGACAGAAACGTTCAACTGCTGAACAGTCGGGGCTCTTCGTCACGCTGTTATTCTGAACCAATGTAATCAGACAGGAGTAACGGATTAATTGTTTGCAGTCGACACTGCCTGAAGTGGGTCATCGAAAAATTAGCCAACGTCAGATCAATACACAACTTACGATAAGTTTCCGAAACAAACTCAAATGAAAAAGTAGCAAATACATCTTATTGTCCAATGAACTTTTCTTTTTCCCATTCGGGCGTTCGGATGAGTCTTCCTTTTGTCCCAAGATAGCCCGGTTTCACTTCACTTTGTGGCTGCACATATCCATCTATCCATTCTTGTCGTTGCATCGTACCAGCAGAACAACCTCAAATACAAAAGACTTGGTTGATCTCAAGTCCCCCTCCCCCCCCCTCTCTCTCTCTCGCGGGGTAATTCGTCGGTGACTTACTGCGAGTGATCCCGCGGGATGTTTGTGAGAGTTCGCCGTATGCTCCTGGGGTACCATAATGGCCGAAAGCGAAAAGCGGTGCCTCGGCAGGCAGCTTTCAGTGGTCTCTTCGCCCGCGCAAGAGAGAATATAACCGGCGGAGAGGTGAGGTCAGAACGAGAGGATATTTTTACGAGTCTGGAGCTGGAAGTTGGGTCTCTGGGACTCACCGCGACTCTTATTCTCTCTCTACCTTAATACACACACAGGCACGTGTATATACATACATATATATATATATATATATATATATATATATATATATATATGCACATATATATGCATATACATACCTATGTACAGTTCGCGCTCTCTTTCTCGCGAGAGCTATCCTCGCGATGCTTCGACTCCTCGCGGTGTGGAGTTATAATTTACAGCCCTCTACGGGCGCCCTCGCCGAGGCCCAGCTTCCCCCTCCTCCTCCCCTTCTCTATACATATACATTTACATATATATGTATAAGTACTTTAGGAGCAATGTGCGCGCAGGAGCAGCTAGCTTGCAGTTTCAAAAGACACCACAACGGTGCTGTATATGCATCGGGATGATTGTACAAGAGAGAAAGAGGGAGAGAGGAGAAGAACAGATCAGCACACTATGGACCCGGATTGCTCTGTGAAGCTTGCCCTCTCGCGGGCTTAATAGTGTCTGTGCTGAGAGCGTTCGTCTGTTCGTCTGTTCGTACGTCCTCTCCGTATATAACCTTAGTATGGTATGTATGTATATATATATATATATATATATATATATATATATATATATATAAAGGAAGCAGCACTCTTTTCCTTACTGTCTCTCGTTCCTTTGCCGTTTGCTCGTGTTCTCGACACACCACAGCTCTCCTTGTGCCGAGAAGCTACGTGTGGGTTGTTAGTCAGGCAGTTTATGCTCTTCTCTCTCTCTCTCTCTCTCTCTCTCTCTCTCTCTCGTCTACATTTTCTCTCTGCCTCTCTTTCCCCCTCGCAATCCTCAACTCGCACGTTTATAGTTCTTCGTTTGCAAGGGCCCTCACCAGACTCTCTTCCTCTGTTTCTCGACCACTGTATCATCGGAATCTTTCTCTCGTACACCTCTTGTACACGGGCTATATCTACTGTGTAGATATGATATATATATATATATATATATATGTATATATATGCAGAAAGATTTTTATTCTTACTATGTACGCAAGATCGCTCTCGTTGTTCCAGGACGAGCGAGAACAATGAGATAAATGCCGAGCGTCTCGCTTGTTCTTGTCAGCCGCGGTGGCTTATATGCTCCTCACTCTTGCGCTCCTTCTTGCTCCGACTGTGTACGCGCGAAAGAGAATCGAAAGAGAGGCCGTGAGCTCGCGTGGAGCAGCAGCAGCCCCCGCGCGATATCGAAAGAGAGAGAGAGAGAGAGAGAGAGAGAGAGAGAGAGAGAGAGAGAGAGAGAGAGAGCAAGTCTCTCGGTGAACACTCTCTCCCTCTCTCTCTCTCTCTCTTCTTCTCTCCCTCACCAGCTCGAAATCTCGAATCTCAAGGCTAACTCGATAAATCTCTTTGCTGAAGGGGAAACGAAAAGAGGGGAAGAGAGGGAATCCCGGGTGCGCGAGTTACAAATTAAAGAGACCGCGCTGGAGACACCTCAACGTACACATGCACCCAGGTCTATTATATATATATATGCATAATGAGTGTGTGCTTTTTCGAATATCTGTTCGCTAAGGAAATACGCCGGAAGGCGTACCTTGGCGACAATACAGAGGCAATCCTGTAATCCAGAATTTCTTCGTGACATCCAACAGTTAAATAAAATGGCTCGAGTCAATTCTCTACTTTGATGATTTGAATAATCGTCAGTTTTTGATATTTTTTGTTTCATGGAAAACTATGAGTTCAATTGATAAAACGTAGACGTGTATTAGTGTTGAACGAGAAAAAAATCGTTTACCTGAATGATTATGATCTGATGGATATATGTACATTGATGGCCTTCCTGTTCCTCTGGCGATGATATAAAACACAAGGATCAGTGAGATTTTTCATCTGTACAAGTTTGCGCAGAATGTAATCTAGCAGCACGAGTTTAGGTAAAGTCTTGCAAAGGGTGTCTCAAAATGACCTCACCTTTTTGTTTATTTATGAAAGGTATTATTTATTTAAAAAGTACGAATATTTTTGCTTTAATACAAGCTAGAAATATGGAGGTTGTGTGTGGAATATCCGATAAATAGCCGCCTTGCCCTGTTTGCAAAACGTTTTTGTGCATTTTTACAATTTCTATGCATCGCTCGATCGTGTGATTCTCCATGACTCGAGGGGATTATACCAGTGTGAACACTGAACATTTGGGTGATTTTCGGGAATTTTTCGGAAGGAAAGTGCTCAACTAAATGTTTCGGAAAATTACAAATATATTTGGCTATATTTGACCTATATTAAATCATTTTTTCATATAAAAATATTGAGATCCAAGCGACTTATGCGCTGCCTTCGGAGGCGCCAAAAAAAAAGTTCCTCCACTGCTGACATGATTCCGGCCGATTGAGTAGCTGAAACCGAAAAAGTAAAAAATGTCGTTAAACTGGAAGGTATTTCCTGTACAATGACGTAGGATTTTTGAAAAATATCAAAATCTAACAAAATGGCGTAGTTAAGACAAAAAGTCTGTTTTCTTGCCTATTAAATGGTCGTTTTTTTCAATGCCAAATTGTCAATTTTCATCCAATCGTAAATATCCTACGTCATTGTTGAGTAAATATATTCAAGAGTACTCAGTCCAAATTTCAAGTCAATCGGATAATTGCTCTTTGAGTTACAATGTCAGCAAATTTGAAAAATCTCATTTCGAGAAAAAAAAGGCGTTTAAAGATTTAACTATCGATTTTTGCAAGATAAAATGATATTGATGTAAATTACATAAATGATAATGACATTCTTGAAAGTATAAACTGTCGAATAAGGCAAAAAAAATCGATTTTTTGAAAGTGTCACACTGGTATAGCCCCTTAACCTCAATACTTCCTGATGACAGTTGCCAAAGATCAGTACTCCATGTTCGCCACAAAAAAAATGGCGCGTAATTTGAAATATCAGGTATTTTCGGGACACCCTGTAGTAATGGCGAAAAGAATTAAAAAAATTAAAATTCAACAATAATTTTGATTACTTTTTGTTGTTGAAAAATGGTTTTCAGGTTGAAATTAAATTATCGTAGCTTACTTTGTGGAAACGCGCTATTTTGAGCACAGTTTTGCTAAAAATATTGCGTGGTCGAGCGCTTTTGCAGACTCCAAAAACGCGTCTCCATTTTATCCATATAATGCAAGTATTCCTGGTTATGTAGGATCCATTAGAAATACGAATTGCATAAGAAATGAAAACCTAATAATTAAGAATTCACGAACGGAAATTACGAGTAGAATGAATGTACTTTTTTTTAACGATATAAACATTTATCACAAATGCAAACACGTTATTGTTGAAAAAAATTGATTTTCCGATGACAAAGTGATCCCGGAAACGCCCCTCAATAATCCGGCAACCCCAGGGAGTTTTTCCGATGTAAAAAATGGATTAAATTCATACAAATTGCTGTTGACCGATCAAATTTGCAATTTTTTTAAAAATAAACATAAGAATTCCGCACTGATGAACAATTATAACCATTGAAATAAAAATAATATTTTTACACAAAGAAAAAAATATCCAATTTTATACTCCCCGGACGTCCCAGCACAGGAATGGTTAGTAGCCTCCACAATGAAGGATCGCCACGTTTCCCTGGTCGATTCGAGCTACCGAGTGGGATCTACAGTGAAAAAGAGAAAGATAGCGCCGTTCAAGTGTTCGCCTGCCTTGCTTACCTGTCACATTGTTGAAACGAGCGATGTCGGATACGCCCGTCTACCATTCACCGTAGGTTACGGTAGACGCGAGCAGGTAGCAGTCAATGTGCAGTATTACTAGGATCGCCGCGGAAGTATTCTCGTGAGTTTCCTCCTCACACGACTGAGATGGAGATCTTTCGCCTTCAACGAATGATCGTGACGTTGAAATCTGCATCCTTGAAATGCAATGAAAATTGTTTTTTCTTTCCATTGCCCACATTTTCTTTTGGCAAATTTAGGCTACGGGAATCATTGAAACGTTTTTTAGGATCCTTATTAGAGATCTACAATCTACCGGCTGTCCCACGTTTATTTTGCACCTGATTTACCTAAAAAAATACTGCTCCTCTCAAGTATTGAGTATAATAAAACTTTTGGGGTTCAAAGGCGGACGAAGAAAAAAAAATTTGGTCCAACATTCAAAATGGCACCGTTAAGACGGCTGACATGTTTTTTTGAAAATGTGATCACGATTTTTTTTCACCAAACCATTTATCAGGTCAAGACTAACAACTTTTGTAGGAAAAGTTTTTTGATAACGTTTATAATTTTTGGGTTGGAATACCATTTTTGACTATTTTAGCGGTATCCAGCACGTTCGACGAGGAGGTAAAGTCTTCAACATCCCTAGCGTAAGTGTAACCGTGAGTGTGGATTTGCTTGTGTTTGTTTGGGTTTGTTCAATAACCCAAACAAACCCAAACAAGGATTAGGTTTTCTGCGGCTCGTCACTTCGACTGAAAATTGGTATTCTAACCTAAAAATTATGAACGTTATCTAAAAACTTTCCCCACAAAAGTTGTTAGTTTGGGTCTGATAAATATTATGGTAAAAAAAATGCATGATCCCAGTCAGCATGTTGAATTATCGACCAGAAAAGATTTTTTTCAACGTCACCCTTAGGACCTCAAAAGTTTTATAGCACTCGATACTTGATCAGAGCAGTATTTTTCGAGATGAATCAGGTATATATCCAAAAACGTTTCACATGATAACAAAAACGAAGCAAAACATGTATTCGTTGCATTCCAATGATGCCAACTTTCACATCGTGAATAATCTGTCCCAATTTTTTTTTCACATTGATTCATGTCGAAAGTGACAGCTTAAATTTTCGATGTATTTTCTGGCATACCAATTTTTAGTCCGGTAAAGGTGCTCCATCTTAGATTATTCGTTTACGTTAGTGTTTGGAATCCGGACATCTTGAGCAAATCTTGAGCAAAAGAAGGTATCGAAATTTGGAAAATACCATTTGTTTTTGGTATCCGTAGGATTCGTGAAAATAGTACATTTCGAACAAAACAATCGTATTTTCTCGCACAGAGTCTCTGGGTTTCTCGATAGTTATTTTTCTCCGTTCATCCGGATTTCTTGGACTTCTCTGCTCACTTCTCGTCGTAAGTTTGCGCGTCCGCGTATGGGTGAGTGTACAGGCGCTTGTCGATGGGAGCACGAAATGTATCGAGTGAGAAAAATGCAAAGACAAAGAGTTCGAAGAAGATAGCGATGGGGATAAGAGAGAAGAGAAGGAGAGAAAAGTCGAGGACAAAAGGTTGGAAGGTAAAGGGAGATAGCGAGAGAGAGAGAGAGAGAAAGAGAGATAGGAGGATGCTGGAGTTGTAGGATCGGTAACTCTGGTGGTAGACGCGTCGTAAAGTTTCGCCTCCATCGAGGGCGAAAGGGCTTCGCGCCTTCTACAATTCTCCCCACCCTTCTTCTTCTCCTTCATCCTTCGACTCTTCTTTGCTTATTTTCAGCCCCCTCACTCCCCAATTTTCACCTTATTCCTTTGCCTCTACGTATCGACAGTCCCCTTGTCCCTCTTGCTGAAACCCAACCCCTGAAGAACTTTGACTTTGGGGCTCCTTTCCATCACACTCTACATGAATAAACACCTCAACGTTTGCATCATTTTTCCAATTTTCTTTCTCTGCCACTTTGCTCTCCCTCCCTTTCTTGTTATCTTTTTATACTGCTTTTTCATATTGTCGTCTGTCGTTCCTCCTCACTTCAGGGGCTATACCAGTGTGGACGCTGAAAATTTGAGTGATTTTCGGATTTTTTAAAAAAGAAAAGTACTCAATTAAATGTTTCGGAAAATTAAGAATATATTTGGCTATATTTGACCTATATTACTTATTTTTTTCGTAGAAAAATATTGAGATCCAAGCGACTTATGCGCTGCCTTCATAGGCGGCAAAAAAAAAGTTCCTCCACTGCTGACATGATTCCGGTCGATTGAGTAGCTGAAACCGAAAAAGGAAAAAATGTCGTTAAACTGGAAGGTATTTCCTGTACAATGACGTGGGATTTTCGAAAAATATCAAAATCTTACAAAATGGCGTAGTTTTGAAAAAAGTATTTTTTCTTGCCTATAAAATGGTCGGTTTTTCAATGCCAAATCGTCAATTTTCACCCAATCAAAAATACCCTACGTCATTGTAGAGTAAACATATTCAAGAGTTCTCACTTCAAATTTCAAGTCAATCGGATAATTGCTCTTTAAGTTACAATGACAGCAAATTTGACTATCGATTTTTTCAAGATAAAATGATATTTACCATAACAACTACTAATCAGCTATACCTGGCCCACACAATGGACCCTCCTCCTCCTAGAATAATGCCTGCTGAGAGGCTGAAGCTTTTCACACTGGTACAGCCCCTTCAGGCATTACAGTACGTGAAGACATTACGTGATTCAGTCACCGTTGTTTCGGTTAAATGCTTATGCAGATTGGCAATAGTAAAACTGACCCGTGCAAACTGCCCAGTTATAAAGGCCACGTAAAGCCACATATACATACATATATACCATCACAGATGCAATTTAGGTGCAAAGGCAATGCGTACGTCTGCTAAAGCATCACGGATATATGTCTATATGGATTGCTGTCAAGCAAAAGGACGTACCATTATACACGCATGGATTACTTCTTTTTGTCTGTGACAATACCCACACACACACGAATAACTGTATGAATGAATATTCGCTATTGGAGAGCCGAGCATATATGAAAGTCTGCGGTCACGACTATCGGAAAGCCACGAAAAATAAAGACAGCTTCTTATTCTTTGGTCGCCAACCCAACTGCATTCGGTTGTATACTGCATCTCGTTTTTTGCCATCATTCCCCAGTGTCTAGCGGTTGTACTTCAACAATCTGACCCGAGCCTAAAAACATTACCCGATTTTTCTACATATTTTGGCCGACATAGTTCTATATATATATATATATATATATATATATATATATATATATATATATATATATATATATATATATCTACATGAAAGCGAGATCGAACGCACAATGAGGACACATCATACATTGATAAAATGAATGAGAAACTAGAACAGCGCGATGATCGATTGCTTTCTAGACTCTCTTGCATTTGTCCCTCTGATGATGAGAGCCGCAAAGGTCTCACCGCAGATTCGATCATTTTATCGAGGGAGAACCTGTGCAGTCTCTCTGCCATTGATCATTTTTGGAAAAACGCTCGAGTGTTATAGAAAAGAGCGCAAGAGGGGGAGGGGAAGGACCAGTGGAGTTTTAAGGAGGAGGGGGAGATATAAATTCACTCCCCTAGACTGATCAATCATACGTGCTACGACAATGCGCTCGCACACATACGAGCCGTCCGTATTATCCCCTTAAATCAGGGTATGATGCCTAGAATCGTAAGAAAAAATGGTTTCCGGTTTTTATTTGACCAGCTTGGAGGAAAAAAAAGTTCCTGTACGAATGAAATATCTATCGGGAGCAAGAACGAAATATGCAGGCATTCGGTTTATTTTCTCTCAATATATAACATTCGTTCAAAACTCAATCAACTTCGCTGTTGAAATACATTTCTACAATATGGTCACTGTATTTCGAATACAAGGAAACAGTAAAAAAAAGTCATCCAAGGGTATCTAGGGAAGTTTTTACCTAATGGTATAGAGCTTGGAAACGCAAATCTTTGCGAAATAATATTAAGGAGGTTGGAACGTTAGCCACAATCCGAGATTATATTTTAAAAAACACATATGTTATTGTCTAGACTGTACCGGGTCTTTACATTTTTTACAATTTTTTTCACCATGAAACACTTTAGATAAAAAATAATTTAATGTAAGTAGTTTTACGTGCGGTTTGATGGGCAAGACGTTCAAGCTCCGGGTGATGTCATTTTTTTTTGGCTACTCAGCACCAATATTGACCTTTTCTAACAACGGATTAACGCAAACTAAACCTTTGTAAACGTTTAGAAGTAGAAAAAATACCCCATCTTGCTTATTGTAAACCATAAATATTCAACATTCAACCATTAAGGTATGATGGAAGATTACGAATTTCTACTAGGGAATGAAGAGCATTACTGCCAACCTCAATGTCCACGAAGTTGCCGTATTTCGGCAATACTTAATATTAATTATTGATGATAATAAATAATCTCGTGAAGTAAATATAATTGAGCATAATTATAAATTACTCAAAACTTCGTTCTGGGTTGTATAAAATATTCGCTGACGCAGTTTTTTTTTCGCAATAGTCATTAATAATGTTATACTTCTTCAAGCTGGTAGTGACACAAAAGGTTTTCTTATTTGAGTAATAAAAATATGAAAATGCATAATTCTGCCCTTCAATTATATGTTTTATGGAAAATTAGCATGTACAGAATAAGTCTGCACCTTGTATGCATTTTTTCAGGTTAATCGAGAAAAAAAATTATGAGCTGCCATTTGTGACTCATCTGGACGGTTCCAACCTCCTTAATAAAAGAAAACCTTTTATTTTTCTAATTTGCAATGGGGAGTTTGTCTTTTCTTTCACAATTTTTTGGTACAACATAACTCAGAGCTATTGCATTATCTATACTATTATATACATAGGAAATAGTTCCGTGACTTTCTGACTGCCTGATCCCATACAATGCACAGCCTAAACCGCTGCAGATAGAAAGATGAAATTTGGAAGATATGTTCCTTGGAAGGTGCACTAAGAAAGCATTTTTAAAAAATCAACTCCTGAGGGGGTGAAATGGGGTGTAAAAGTGTGTATGGAAAATTGTATTGCTTAGCTGAAGTTATTGATTTGCAATTAACAAACATTCTGCTTGTGTCTATTACCAAACTCGAGTAAACTACGGTTAGAAAAATCGAGAAATTTATCCCTGCACATTCACGAAACAGTGTACAAGCGTATATAAGGGGTGTCTCAAAATGACCTGACATTATTAATTGGGTAAATATTCGGAAGTGTCACTCCCGTCAGAATCGAGGTGATTTTTTTGTGTGGTGTCTTACAGTTAAAAAAAATCATATTTAATATTATTATGGCAGCGCATCAACAAAAACAATGTCAATAGATATTTTATAAAATATTTTTATTCATCGATCTTTCAAACGTTTTTTCACGACTCAAAATTTTCAAGCCCCAAACAAACCCTCTTTTTATTCGACGCCATTGGACTTTTCTCTTTGGGCTTTTCCGAGAGGAAACGTGTGTGCCAATAATCCACAGACCATTCCCGAGCTCAAGGAAGCAATTGGACGCACCATTAATGAAATTAGTCCGCAACTATGCCAAAATGTTATTGGAAATTCCGTCAAACAAGTGAACGTTTGCAAGCAGGGACGAGGCGGTCATTTATCGGATATTCCACACATAACCTCCATGTTTGTACCATATATTAAAATAAAAATATTCGTACTTGTCAAATAAATATTACGTTTTATTAATAAATTAAAACCTCAGGTCATTTTGAGACACCCTTCGGTTATATCGGCCGGTACAAGCAGCAGTGGCACTTACATCGCAACTTTACGGCTTCGTCAAGATGGTTTTTTCCCCCGGGGGAAGATGGACTATTGCGAGATCGCGGTTAATGGTGAAAAGCCGCGATAGCCGAGGAAATCGTTGCGTCCGTGTGAGAGTTGGTCATCCACGCGCGCCCGGCGAAGCATCGTAGAATTGAGAGAATTGCCGAGTAGGCTCTAATTGAGACGCGCCCTCGAAGACACTCATCACGGGGTCGCTAACACCCCGTGTCAACAATCAAGCCGCTCGCGGGTCTCAACTTAATTATGCACGCCTCTAATTACCGTGGAGAGGGAGGGATGGCCGAGGGGAAGAGGCGCCTCTGTACCCGATTCTCACTCCTACCATTGCACATTTACGCACGTGTACACGTACCCACACGCGCGAACAACTTATGTCAGTGGCTATGAATTAATGCCTGCTGTATTTTCTCTGCACTCGCACGAGCCAAAGAAGAAGAAGAAGAAGAAGAAGAAAAAAGCCCTCGTTTTACACATAGAACCATGGTCGTTTCTGCCCACTTAACGTTCTCTTGCGTCAATCCCGCTCCTTTCCTCCCTTAATTTGTTTAACTAATCATGCCCGACTGGTTAAATAACGTGACGTTAATTATTTGATAATACACACGCTCATCACGTGCGGCCCACGAACAAGTGTGTGTGTGTGTGTGTGTACCGCAACTAGGCGTACTTCAAGTGGCGATAATTATCGCACCGAGTACACTTCGCTCTCGAAACTCTCGTGATTTGCGGAAGGAATGATCAACGTGATTCAGCTCGTAATCGCTGTTCTTGTTTCGTACAAATAAAATCTACTATACCGTGCAAAGACGAATGCAATTCAGCAGCGAAAAAAAATGCCGTTTCCAAATTGGACTCATACGTGTATATAAGTTCTGACGTGAACACACGAATTTACGTGAATGGAAAACCGCAATGTTACGTGGAGCTCCCTTTAACCCTGAATCGCGGAAGTTTATCAGAATCCCGTTGAAATAACATTGCATAAGTTCCAACAATATTTTCAGAACTCTTTCTCTCCCACTCCCCTCTTTCTCTTAACCACTCCTTTCTCCTTTTCTCTATCAGGGAACTGGTCAATTTTCCATTTGGCGGTGCTCACTTTAAAAAGATAAGTACAATTCTGCTGCGCGTACATAGAGCGAAATTAGAAAATGAGGGAAGAAGCAAACATGCACGAGATCCGCGACCGAGATGACGATGTGAGATGGCTCCGTGTGCGATTCTAAGACGATTATCCGGCAAAAGAGGAGTGCGAGAGAGAGAGAGAGAGAGCGAGAGAGAGAGAGAGAGAGAGAGAGAGAGAGAGAGAGAGAGAGAGAAGAGAGAGAGAGAGAGAGAGAGAGAGAGAGAGAGAGAGAGAGAGCAGTTTACTCCGGTATTCCGTGAAAGCACGCCGTCATTCTCTATACTCTCTCGTCACGGGAGGCATCAGCGAATGGAGGAATCCTCTCGCATACGAGAGAAGTAGAGCTCGAAAAAGAAAGAAACGGGAGATATAACTATGTATGTATATGCTCTCCGTCGGTGACGGTCGCCATCTTTTTTTTCCCCTCCATTCTTTATGTATACATATAACCTGTTGTATATGTGTCGTTGGGTATGGAGTCGCGTGTTTGTGTGTGTAACCAGCATCGGGAAAAACGTGGTAAGACAATCAGGTAATGCCTACTCGGTATGCCCCGTCGGCCGTGTGTGCCGCAGTGGCACCCTCGGGGGTGCACTAGACGCTTCCCAGGACGCTTTCTTTCTCTCTTTCTCTTTCTCTCTTTTGCTCTCTCGCCCTTGTCCTCCACCCCGTTACACGCATCCATGTATATGAGATCCAACGATGACCGCAGCGAGAACGTAAGGTATATCGGCAAAGGCTAGAAAATGTGCGCCGCATCTTGAATTATTAATTGAGGCGCACTCGCAACGTTGATGGAATTAAGCTGAGGAAGAGAAAATAAACATGTTCGGAACGTGTTCCGCCGTTGAGACTCCATTCGCACGCGACAAGAGCCGATTTTTTTCTATTTAACCTGCATGTTCATATACCGGGTGTCCGGTTATGAAATGCGACTGTCGATAGGTCGGATAATGTCCTGCTGTATGCTGGAATTTTGGTTTAGTAAAAGTTGCACGGGTTTCGAGATTTTGGGCTTTATGGCATTTTTTTTTAATCATGTACTTTTGGTTTTTCGCATGGCATGTCTACAGATGATATAAATCGAGAATAACTAAGCAACTTTTTAAAGTAATTTATTTAAAGTAATTGAGAATATATTTGGCTATATTTGACCTATATTACATAATTTTTTCATAGAAAAATATTGGGGTCCAAGCGACTTATGCGCTGCCTTCGGAGGCGCAAAAAAAGTTCTACTGCTGACATGATTCCGGCCGATTGAGTAGCTGAAATCGAAAAAGGGAAAAATGTCGTTAACCTGGAAGGTATTTCCTGTACAATGACGTATGATTTTCGAAAAATATTAAAATCTAACAAAATGACATAGTTATGAAAAAAAGTCTGTTTTCTTGCCTATAGAATGGGCCTTTTTTTCAATGCCAAATCGTCAATTTTCATCCAATCAAAAATATTCCACGTCAATCGGATAATTGCTCTTTGAGTTACAGTGTCAGCAAATTTGAAAAATCTCATTTCGAGAAAAACGCGTTTAAAGATTTAACTATCGATTTTGTCAAGATACAATGATATTGATATAAATGATATAAATGATAATGATATTCTTGAAAGTATAAACTGTCGGAAAAGGCACAAAAATCGATTTTTTTAAGTGTCAGACTGGTATAGGCCCTTAAGGCTGAAAAGAAGACTTTTCTGGATAAAACAAATAACCAAGAGAATTAAAAAAAAAACCGGGTCGAAAAAGTTGTCATTTGTAGAAATGGCATGCGAAACCCAAAAGTGGATGATTTTTATATCGAAAACCGTGGGACTTTTACTGAACTGAAATTCCAACATATAGCAATATAACATGCTACCCTGTATAAATATATGTAAGGGAAAGATTTTTTCCGACGCTTCTGTAAATACTATTTTCTCCATTTAAAAAATACATATACGGGGACAGTATATTTCGAACCAGTTATATCTATGCAATGTTGAATATCGAATCTGGTTGCTTTGAGATTGATCCTTCAAATGATCTTCATATAAATGTGCTCAGCTTTATTTAGAATTGATTCGGAAGATCGACATTCCCACAATGTTACGTTTCCGGATAATCGGCTACTGATCTCTATCTTATTATCACTTCGTTAAACTCTTTATTGGAACACAAACGATTTTTGCAACCCTGCCAAAATGTCACGGACAACAATTATTACCATCTGTGCCAAGTAATCTATAGATATATCGAAAGCTTGGATTTAAACATCTAAAAATACGTTATCTATTTGTGTCGATACTTTTGAAAGCAAAAATTATAGTGGCGTTCGATACTCTTGTCTGGCTATGATTCCCTCCCTTGAGTACAAGGAAAATACTCAGCCCTAGACGTCACGAGCACTTCTTATACCTTCCAACGCATGGCCGGGATGAATATCGAATCCACGCTTTTCTTCCTCGGAATATTAGTCTTACAAAGATAAAGGGGCTTGATATTACACGATTTTCTGTGTTTTTTCATGTAAGCCAGTCAATGTTACAAGCAATTTGAGAAATTTTATTTTGTCAGCGTTTATTATATAGTTTTTAGTCTTTAATTAGTTTATTAAATATTATACCATTGAGTTTATTAATAGCGGAAACAATTCTGTGTTCATTATTTAAACGTATAAAAATGCAGAATCTAAGGGAAACCGCATTTTCTAAAGAATTATTCCACAGGGTTAAAAAAAACTATGAAAACCATTTCGGTGGAACGGATACATATAGATTGGCGTTGAACTTCACGATTTCGACAGTTAGCCAACCGGGATTATCGATTAGAGCGGGAACGAGTGTTGGGCAGCCTTCATCGATGAGTCACGATTTTTTTTTTTCGTTCTTTTCAGTGTCGATGATGATAATTTACGTTGGGGTGGCGCGACACCATTAGCAATCGATACTTCGCGTACTGGTAGATACACACAAACACACACACATATATAAATATAGATATGTCGATATACCTAGATAGACTTATACAACTCCGTCCCTGTATTACATTCCATGGTATATAGCCGTAGTTTCAGTATCGGTGTAAAGCACAACGACAGACTAGAAACGCTATAGAGTAAAATAGTGCGCAGTGTGTACCATTCCGCGTGTGTTTCGTAGGCTTGCAATATGCGGTCGTTATACACGCTCACGCACACGTACACGTATATATATATATATATATATATATATATATATATATATATATATATATATATATACATTTATATATGTATGTATGTATGTTCATGTATGGGCGACCCTTTGCCAACCCTATTCGAACTATTGACGTGTAGAAAAATAAAAGACGAGAGAAGCGAGCGGAGCGCAAGGCCGAGAGTTAGAGAGGGAAGGGGTAGTGATAAATGTGACTGCTTTTACTGATAGCTCATGAGAATTGGCTGTTCTCAATCACACGATTGGACACGCACACGTCGAGAAATCTCAGTGACATACATACATACATACACACACACATATATATATATATATATATATAATGTACAGGCGTTATTACTTTATTAAAAAAAAAAGATTAGCGAAATCTAGTGAATACAGCAAAAACATTTGTGCATTATATATATAAGCGCTCAATATAAAATTTAACGATTCGTCGTCCTCGGAGAAAAATCGAATTGGAAAACACTTATCAGGGCAGTATTGAGAAGATGCACCTCGTAATTCTTGACTGAACCAAATAAACCAACAAAATTTTCAATTATCATATATTTTTCTTCTGGGTGAATTAAGAAAAAGCTGAAAAATCGTGAAATTATAACTTTTCTCAGGTTCAAAAAAAAAATGTCTTTCAAAAAACACTTTAACGTGCTATAAAAATGATTTAAAAATACTTTTTCAACGATGTTTTTAATTCACTTAGACGAGATTTGTATACTGAAGAAAATAAACTTTTGTTTGATTTAATAGGTCGTTTAGTTTTTTTGCCATCACGCCCGCTAATTTGGAAAATTCGTGAAAATAAAAACTGGATAAAACGCGCTTCAAAGTTTTCAATAGGAGAAAACATCAATATCAATCGCCCCTCTGCTTATGGCCTTGTATCTTCGAAAATATTTACAATTGGCATCTGTAACTTTGTAGATATATTCGTGGATAGTTTATCCATCGGTTTAAGGCGGGATATACATTTACAACGATCAAAAATCGATTTCTTTCTTTTTTCTTCTTCAAACGATAGAACTATACATGTAGAATATTTTCCTAAAGTTTCAAAGCGAAATTCGAAAAACTTCGAAAGACCGCTCGGATTCGGAGCGGGCGTGAACTTCAAACGCATTTTTCTCAGAACCGCACTATCGAAATTGGCGTGCAGGATTACTCAAAAACCGTTAAGCCGATCGAGTTGAAACTTGGTAGAAACATTGATAATATCGGTACCTTCTACTTGACGCGAATTGTTTTTGAAAAATTGAAAAAAAAAACTACTTTTTCAATCCACAATTTACAGAAATGTTGCGTGAAATGTTGATTTTTTTGTTGTAAATGCGTGCCATTTTCTTAAATTTTAATTTACTTGATTTTAATTACCGTCACATAGAAACTATACATGTTCTAACTGAAAAAATGTTTGAACTTTTTTGCACGCCGATTTGCAACTCCCGCGGCGACCTTGCTGTAACACTCTGCCACAGCTCCGTCATTTTGATGATGAATTAATTTAAAAAAAATGATTTGTATACTTAAATATACTATTAAAGTATATCTAAAGTTTGATAATTGTAGAACAATTATTTCCTAGTTTAAAAAATCCCTCAATACTGCTTACTCTTTTCCTGTCTAAATGTACATCCCGCCTTAAGCAATAAAAAAAAAAAACAATTTTTCGGACCTTCCAATTCTGACTCCCGCCTTAATGGCTGTGTACAGTGGAACCAGTACGTATGCACACGTACATATAGTACATAATATGAAGAGGACTCTCTTTCTTCGCATCTCGATCGGCGCGCCCTCTTTCGAATCGCGGCGAAACCCATAAGAAGAGCCGGCCTAATGACATTCCCGATCAAAGGAAAAAGCCATCGCGCAGCCACCCTCTCGCAGAAGATAGCCGAGGAAATTTAAAACTGCGTCTATACGTCGCTTCTTCTTCTCCTCCTTCGTTTTCTCATATTTTTTTTCTTCTACTTTTTCTTTTTATTCCCCGTTCCATCTCCGACTCGCCACATCTTTCGTTCTTCTTTTTAAGAGAAATCGAAGTCAACTCTGACGAGGGTTCATTCCGATCACGTATCCCACGTACGCGTCCATACTCCTGGAGATCCCACCCCTCTTTCTCTCTCTCTCTCTCTCTCTCTCTCTCTCTCTCTCTCTTCCTCTCCCTGCTCGCGAGACAAAATCCGCGATTCCTCCTCCCTCCAGCCCTTGGTTGCCGCAACTCCCGGGACGACGTCTCGGCTCTCCTCGCGGCTACCCTCCCCCACTCTTCCGCCATTTCCAACCCCTTGAATTCACTTCTTTTCTCGTTTACTACCCTCCCGCAGGTCGTCTGGATCTCGAAATAACTTTGGAATGGAGTACAAAAAAAAGAAAGAAATTGGAAAATGAAAGTTGCACAATGTGCCTTGGGGACGTGCTGGATACGTTGATGCCACCTTACAGGAAACACTCGCTGTACGTGGTAGCTTTTCGATTTGGCATTGTCCAACTTTCGAGGGATCGATCAATATCGCTAATTATTCAGCTTACGAGAAAATTCCGCTTCGTACGCACGGGCCATATATTCAATGAAAAAATCCCATATACACTTCATTTTGCGGAATAGATTGAAGTAGAAGGAGACAGAAGGCAGTTGCCAATAACTTGACTCGTCGCACAAGGATCGTCCGCTGAATGCATTTAAAGCAATCCTATATACGATCCTCATTCTTGTCTTCTGCATATAGTCAAACAAACGAGCTGACGAATACACGTAGAAAGTCTCACGAAGAATTCACGTTCCTCCGGGAGGAAGGCAAAAGAGGATACGACGAATACAACAACGACGACGACGACGACGACGAGTGAGGAGTAGAGACGGAAGCATGCACAGAAGGAAAGAGGAGACGGATGGACGCGAAAGGGGACAGATCGTCAAGCAGACGGGTCCAAATAACTTCTCTCCCTTTCAGCATCTCTATCTCTATCTTTCTCTCTCTCTCTCTCTCTCTCTCTCTCTCTCTCTCTCTCTCTCTCTCTCTCTTTCTTTTCTCTATCTCTCTCACTCTCCCTCATACTAGTCTCGCATTTTCGTTGGACTCTCAAGCTACCCGAGCCATAATACTTTCTTATCTTTCTCCTTTACCTGTGTTTCACTCGTCTCCTTTCCTACCTTCGTATGCAACAACGGAGATTCCTCCTTGGAGACTATTATAATACATCCTTTCGCGTCTTTCCTCAAGCAACGAGCATAACGAGAAACGCTTCTGCACTGGTGACACTCCGGCTATACACACTCGTGCAAATAACAAAGATTTGACGTTACTCAACAGTGATAGGTGCGTTACACCGAATACGCGAGATCTTCGGGTACGGCAGAAATTTAAACTCATCGTGAAAATCCAGCTTTGCAGAAATAATATGCATATTTACGGAATGAACTCGCGAGTTTCACAAGATCGCGTACCGTAAAACAGAGTTACTTTGACATTGAGGGACCATACCAGTGTGAACGCTGAAAATTTGGGTGATTTTCGGGAATTTTTTGGAAGAAAACTACTCAATTAAATGTTTCGGAAAATTAAGAATGTATTTGGCTATATTTGACCTATGTTATATAATTTTTTTTTCATAGAAAAATATTGAGATTCAAGCGACGTATGCGCTGCTCTCAAAGGCGACAAAAAAAAGTTCCTCCACTGCTCACATGATTCCGGCCGATTGAGTAGCTTAAACCGAAAAAGAAAAAAAAATATCGTTAAACTGGAAGGTATTTCCTGTACAATGACGTAGAATTTTCGATAAATATCAAAATCTAAGAAAATGGCGTAGTTATGAAAAAAGTCTGTTTTCTTGCCTATAAAATGGTGGTTTTTTAAATGCCAAATCGTTAATTTCCATCCAATCAAAAATATTGTACGTCATTGTAGAGTAAATATATTCGAGAGTACTCAGATCAAATTTCAAGACAATCGGATAATTGCTCTTTGAGTTACAATGTCAGCACATTTGATAAATCTTATTTCACATTCTTAAAAGTATAAAAATCTTGAAAGTGTAAAAATCTTAAAAGTATAAAAATCTCATCTCATATTCCTGAAAGTATAAACTGTCGAAAGAGAAAAAAAAATCGATTTTTTGAAAGTGTCACACTGGTAACGCCCCTCAAGGCGGGAATGAAAGGCCTGAGTTAGAAGGTCAAAAAAAGAGTTTTTTCGGGAATTTTTTTAGATGGGATAAAAACACGTGAGCCCAGTAAACATTGAGGTATCTATTCATATAAATTACAAATGTATAAAAAAAAATGTTTCAACATGAAACATGAGATGACTGCAGATTTATCGGCCTATTCCATGCGCGTCTTGCCAATGCAGTCGCCAATCGGTGGGAAAGATGCAGCTCCGTAATTCTTCCGTAATTCTTTACGGAAACGAAAAAAAACCAATAAAATTTCCAATTGTCATTTATTTTTCTTCTGCGCGAATTAAGAAAAAGCTGAAAAAAACTGTAAAAGTCTAACTTTTCTCAGGTTTGAAAAAAAATGTGTTTAAAAAAAAAGACTTAAACGATCTATAAAAATAATTTAAAACGATTTTTTCAACGCCTTTTATAATTCACTCAGAAGAGATTTTCATGCTGAAGAAAATAAACTTTGGTTTGATTAAATAGGTCGTTTATTTTTTTCGCTATCACGCCCGCTAATTTGGAAAAATCGTGAAAATGAAAACTGGAGAAAACGCGCTTCAAAGTTTTCGATAGCAAGAAATATCGATATCAAATATCAATCGCTTCTCTGCTTTTGGCCTGGTATCTTCGTAAATATTTACAGTTGGCCGCTGTAACTTTGTAAATATATTCTTGGATAATTTATCTATCGATTTGAGCAATTAAAAAAAGAACGTTTTTTCGGACCTTCTAATTCAGATTCCGGCCTTAAGGGTAACTTTGACGGTGTTTGGGGCTACTTTAACAGAGCGCCAAAATACGATTTAAACGTGTGCGCATTTAAATTTATTTAGATTTATTGTTTAAGTTTATTATAATGTTGCTCAAGTTGATTTTGATCTCAACGATAATTATAAGACTGATTAAGTGCCTACAATAGTACCCTAGGTACTTGATATTTTTATGTAAAATGTTTCCTTCATACAGATGACAATTTCATGGTGAAAATCGTTGTTTGTCATTTAATTCCATGTACGATGCGTAAGATATTACTTTCTTAAATCCAAATGATGTCAAAGTGACCCTTAATCGTTAACGTAAGTTGCATTTTAATGTCTTGTCAAAGAAACCCCACACTCGAGATTACATTGACACTTTTTTTTAATACATAAAATTAACGAGCGGTGCTGGGGCTTAACTTTCTTATACATTTGACAGCGAAAGGACACATTGGAGCAAAAAACGTTGGAATTTAGGATGTTCAAAAAAAGTTACCCACAGAAAACTTCCAAAAACCTGTTCAAAGTAACCCCATCATACGGTAGCCCATCATACGGTAGCTTAGCATCATAAGGACATATTGGAGCAAAAAACGTTGGAATTTCCCAGGTAGGAATTGACGATGAAAAAAGGGCTCGCCAAGCTCTGAAACAAGGCTCACATTTTTCAATTCAGGCTGAGCACCAGCCTGATTTCAGGCCTAGCCGAACCTCTGAATGATAACGCGGTTTCAGGCTCTTGCACACAGGCTTGAACAAGGGTTGGTAGAAAAGCCTGTACTAAGCCTGAAACGACGAAACAACAAGGCTTGACACGAGCCTCGTTTAAGGCCTTAAACAAGGCCTTAAACAAGGCTTGTTGTTTCGTCGTTGCAGGCTTAGTACAGTCTTTTCTACCAACCCTTGTTTAAGCCTATGTGCAAGAGCCTGAAACCGCGTTATCATTCAGGGGTTTAGCTAGGCCTGAAATCAGGCTGGTTCTCAGCCTGAATTAAAAAATGTGAGCCTTGTTTTAGAGCTTGGCGAGCCCTTTGTTGATCGTCAATTCCTACCTGGGGCAGGCTTATCCCAAACTCTTCTCGAGGCTATATGAGGCCTGTTTTTAGTTTTCTATATTCTACAAATGGGGTACATTTAATAAATTTGTAATTAATGTGATCTATTCCATTTTTTAATTTTATTTTCTCTATACATTTTATCATCTATATATTTTATCAACTCGAAACGATCACATACTTGTCAATGTTTCACATTAAAGAAGTTTGTAACTACTGCTGCATGATCTTGCTGTGCGTTCATAACATTGTATGCATAATTAATTCCAATTTCATGATTTTTTCATTTTATATCTAATTCGTAAAAATATCTAAACAAAAAAGATCGTACATTCGAGTGAAAAATTTCGATTGTTATCGCATCAAACTGACTCTCTTTTTCTCAGTTCAAATCAATACTTTGTCGAAAATATTTCACATTCAATAAGAGCGTCACTATAGTGCAACACAACTTCGCTTTGTGTGCATAACACTGTAATATTTATTTCATGGCTGTTTCGTTTCTTACTGAATTCATGAGAATGTCTAAACGAAAAAAGTTCATTTTTTCGGGTGGAAAAATGTCGATGTTTATTGCGTCAAATTGATCTAGAAAATGAAGATAGAGGATGAAGTAAAATGTCAGTAGTGTATTTTTTTTGCAGATACACAATTTCAACATATTCTCGCATTTATTGCTAATTTTTTTTCATAAAAGTACAGAAAAAATATTATTTTAAACTTATTTTATTTTCTCACAACCTGAAACAAGCCTGCATCCAGCCTTGATTTTTTAGGCTTAAAATTCACCGGCTGAATAAAGCTTGAAATAGCCCTGAGTTTAGGCTAAGCAGCCAGTCTTGGTTCCAGGCTGCTCCAAACGATGCAATAAAGCCTGGCACAGGCCTATCTCACTCAGGCTCGGTGAAACAAGGCTCGCACAAGCTTGTTTCCATCGTCAGCCTTTTGATTTCCTACCTGGGTTAGGATGTTCAAAAAAAGTTACCTACAGAAAACTTGCAAAAACCTGTTCAAAGTAACCCCATCATACGGTAGCTCTTCAACATCGAATATCGAATAGCCGAAAACACATGGAATCGTACCTTCATCCAATCAATGTATCATCAACTACAAACTAAACCGAATCCTAACGCAAGTTTTGCTTGAGCACGTAATTATTAGTAAATCATTCATCCGACGATCGTATCTTGATATCGAACGTCTCAGAGTCTTTTTAGAAAGGGATAGGCGCGCGCTTGCGTATACAGTGCTGAACAAACAAAAAAGTACGCACTGGTGTGATTTCGATGTGTGTGCTAATATGTGCATGGAAATGATAAATAGGCATTGAGCAGTATAGAAGAAAGTTAACTAGTCTGCTCCTACGTTTTCACAAAAATAATAAATACACGATCGTATTCTTACTCAATACAGGGTATCTCAAAATGGCTTGACATTTTTATTTATCAATAAAACCTATTATTAATTTAAAGAGTACGAATATTTTTATTTTCAAATAAGGTACAAACATGGAGGTTATGTGTGGAACACAATATCCGATAAATTGCCGCTTCTTTCCTGTTTGCAACCGTTCACTCTTTTGACGAAATGTTCAATAACATTTTGGCACAATTGCGGACTAATTTCATCAATGGTGCGTCCAATTGCTTCCTCGAGCTCCGGAATAGTCTGTGGATCATTGGCATACGCTTTTCCTTTCGGAAAAGCCCCGAGGAAAGAAGTCCAATGGCGTCAAATCGCACGATCTTGGTGGTCAATTGACATCGCCGCGGCGCGAGATAACACGACCATGAAACTTCGTCTGCAATAACTATGCAGTAACAATGCAGCCAATATCGATTTCCATGATTCTCCATGACTAAATCTCAATACTTCCTGATACCAGTTCCCAAATATCAGCACTCCATGTTCGCCACAAAAAAATAAACATTTAAAATGTACGGTCATTTCGAGACACCCTCCACATAGTAGCGCAAATATCGAAATTACACCGGTCCGTTCATCCAATACTCTACATATAAACACACACACATACTCGAGTTTAATCCCTGGCACACGGCTGAGTAACGCGGGGGCGTAGCCCTCAGTTTCAACCTCCGTGCATCGCGCACCTAAGGGGTGAACAAAAAATCCCGTCCATGGACCACCGGTGAGAGATCCCGCCCATGGTATTCCCACCTACCGCGCAATACCCCTTCGTTGCCTCGGTGCGCAAGACAAGCTTTCACACCACCCACTCACCCCAACTCGATTCGCAATGTCGTCACGAAATTTCTTTGTTTTTTTGTCCCCCCTCCCCGTTATGTCTTGTCACCTTTGCCACGCGTTTCATCGTGGTCAATTGACGCATACATACTAAGGCTTCTCGATTCATATTCCCTGCGAAAGGACACTTCTTATCATGAAAATGCTAATCGTTATCTACTTATACGACGATGTACTCACGGAGCATGTATAGAGGGATGAAAACGCGTCGACGTATATGAAAATGTTGAAAGGCGTTAGTCAATGTAGATAGGAGATATTGGCAGACAGTAGGGGTGGTTACAACGGCTACACACACACACACACAAACACACACACACATATATGTTTGTGTGTGTGTGTGTGTGTGTGTGGAATCGTTTGCGAATATTATTAAGAAGGGGACGCGTAGAATGAGTGAAGTGAAGGAGACTTACGTACGAAGGAGGCGTACGTATATATATATATATATATATATACTATCGCCCAAGATGTACCAGGAAAGCGACGGTGTGTCCTTATAAAGATAGGGAGAAAGAGCAGGATACTGAACGGGGAATGATTTTCTCTGGAAAGGGAAATTGACTGAGGAAACCCGAGAGCTCGGAGCACCCCATCTCCCTTCCTACCGTGAGTCTAAAGTACCCGGGCTCGGCTCGTGTGTAAACTTTTCTGAATTTCCTTAGGCAAATATTGCCCGGGCGAGAGCGGGTCGTTCAGCTGAACCCGAGACCTCGTATGTACGTACGGCTATGTATATATATATATATATATATGGATAAAATATACACGTACGATACGCGTGTGTATGTGTATGAGCGAGAGCGGGTGCGGCGGGACCCTTAGGGCAAAGAAAATGAGATTTTTCTACGAGCGAGCGAGCCGGACGAGGCCAAGCCAAGCGCAGAGGAACAGGCAGGGGAATGAATTTGAAATTAGTTTGTACCCGGGGCACTCTCGCGCGGGTTCTCGCGAGCAGATATGTGCCTTCTCTCTCTCTCTCTCTCTCTTTATAGCTCTCTCCATACCTCGGATGGTTGAAATTCCATGTGAGAGAGGGTGAGATTTCTACCCGAGGTCGACTTTACTATTACACGTGACCAAGCCAATTCTATCTTAGATACACCGATGGACAGGTGTATATTTTCATTCCAAGACACGCGCAAGCATATCAGTCGAAGGAAAATTCAGGCCGGAGGAAACTGGCGTTATCCGCTTAACGAAAATACATTCCGAATAAACAGATCGCACGGTCTCGAGAGACAATGAGAACACAAGGTTAGCACCTCGACCCGATGAATTTATAAGCGCATCCGCCACATATTTTATGGATTTAATGTAATTTCGTATCTTTAAATTGAATATACTTGATAATATATATATATATATATATATATATATATATATATATATATATATATATATAACGGTATCCGGAGATCGAGGAAGGGATTTTCTTTTTCGTACACCGGGGTGAAAAACTAAGGAGAAATATTGACGCGGAGGGATGACTTTTACGACACGAGACTGCGCGAAAATTTTCCAACGGCTCGGATATTGCATTCAACGGTACGCGCGAGAAAAAAGAGATGCTGAGGACCCGGCAGGGAAGAAACCGAGGGGCGATGAACCGATGCCGCGTTTTTTAAGGCATTTGGAGAGAGAGAGAGAGAGAGAGAGAGAGAGAGAGAGAGAGAGAGAGAGATACAGTGAAAAAGAAAGGTTCTTTATCCGTAGAGTTTCTACCAGGAAGAGTACCCGTTGGTGAATATATGCTTCTGTGTCAAGGGAACGTGACGTCTTGCCGCTGAAATTCCCCCCCCCCCTCCACTCAAACAGGTCTCTTATTTTCTATACGGAATTTTGGAAATCGCAGTCCTTCATACAAGCTTTCACGCCACACTTCAACCCTACTATGGCTTCTTCCATTTCTGCGCTTCGTTTACACCTATCGGGCCACTATGATTACTAACCTCTTATCGAAATTACCGTCTTTACAATTACAGAATAACATTTATCTGTTGACAATGTGGCACACTCGTAAACCGGACTTTAACATCATCCGGAATAGCATTGGTCGCAAAATATTAGATTTTGTACACATCTACTTGAAATATATATATATATATATATATATATATATATATATATATATATATATACGTACACTACGACCTCGATTTAGCAAACAACGGCTGGCACCACTTCGCACTTGCGTAAATCGAGCGTGCGCAGTTCTTCGATTGTCGACTCTGCGCAGTTGATCTCGTGCCTAGCGATGTCCCGGTTGGCGCGGTACTTCTCCCACCATGCGCCGCACATATCGATCCGGGCCGTGTAGTGGGGACTCATGCGTAAATTGAAGTTTTCTAAAACGAGTATTTTACAGAAAATCGAAAATGTTGGCTAAAACTCGAACGAGCTTTTTTGTAATCGCGTTTCAATGATCAAAGAAAATTATGAATTTCTTAATTAATTTTTCGAGTTAAGTTGACATCATTATTGTTAATAACGAATGAGAAATAATGTTAAGAAAAAAAAACGTCGGTCAAGACTGAACTACTATTACCCTGAATAAGTGTACCAAATTTTAAGTCAATCGGTTCATAAGATCTCAAGAAATCGCGTACACCGTTTGGAAGAACATAGTTTCGGGAAAAACGTGTTTAGGGGTCTTCTCACGTTAGACGTTAAAAAGAGCTATTTTCATAGTTTTTTTGTTGCTAATTTTATATTATAGATAATGATATAAAGGTTATTACACTTAGTAAAGACACTTACGAAATACATTTTAAAAAATATATATTTATTTAAGTCAGTATTTATGGACGAAAAAGGTAGTTAAAAAAATGTCCTAAAAAATGGTAAGTCTGCGCTGTTGATGAAATCTCGGAGATGGATCATCCGAAACAAAAAAGTCAAACGGTTTTAGATTCCGTATGTTAATGGCTATAGCGCATACCAGACGATTTTTTAGATATGCGAAAATAACAAAATAGCGGACGTTTTTAAAAAAAAACTAAAAAACGTATTTTTTCACCGTTTTGGGCAAAAAAAGTAAATATCAAAATTTTAAAAATCCTTGATATGCGCTACAGCTATAGTTGTAAAAAATATGGGGTTAAAATTGCATAAGGATCGGTTCAGTAGTTTCGAAGATTTCATCAACAAGCCGTCAAAAAACGTTGTTTAGAGAAAAACGCGTTTAAAGTTTGTTTGGGTAACATGAATACATTTTAAAAAATTGTTATTTATTTCGTAAGTGTATTTGTTAGGTGTAACAACTTTTACATCAATATCTATAATATTAACCAATAAAAATAGTCATGAAAATAGCCTTTTTTGGCCTTTTTAAAGTTGTATCAGTAGTTCTATCGTTGTAATCGTAAGTTTACCTCCAATGTGCAATTTATGCACCACATGTTGGACCTTCCTCTTTAACTTGAGTTGTATCAAGCTACTATAAATTTTTGAAATTTCAACAGTAACCTAACCTTTTAATTAAGTCATTTGATTCTTGTGGTCGTTCAACTTCGATCATTTTTACGGAAGCTTTACAAACGCCATGCTTGTCATATATATATTTTTATATATAAATACAAACGTGTATATATATATATATATATATATATACGAAAAGTGTCACATGGCAATCACCGTATATTGAGCGGACATATTAAATTAGTGATAACCTATTGATATAGCCACGAGCGGCCAAACGCACACCTATATGAAAAATTACATTAAGCACAACTGCGTTCGTTACTTAATACAAAGAGAGTACAAAAACGCGCTGGAGTAACAAACGAGCGTGTTTTTTTTCCGGCCGGTCCACTGCCTCCCTAGAGATCTCAATCAAGGCGAAAAATAATTTCTCCCTGACTCCTTCTATCCGTGGTAGTTCGATACTATGCGCACGTGCACACGCACGCGCTCATGCGCACAGACTTTTCTCGCACACATATATTTTTACTACCAATGACATGTGTGTATAGGTATAGATTTTACGGCAATCCTACGCGACCTCTATAATTATTTGCGTGGCTCTTCTAATCGCGTTTCGCCTCACCCGCTTTCTCGTATCGTTTCCTCTGTAATAATCACGAGAGCGATGATAATAATAAATCCTCAGTGATAATAACCCCAAGGAAAATAGCATGTGGAGTATGAATAATAATAATGATAACAATAATAATAGTGAAAACTTGTAGTAACAGTAAAAATCGTAAAAATAGTAAAAATAGTAAAAATAATTAAAAAGGTAAAATATAATTAAAAACAGTGAAAATATACAATAAAATGCGAATAATTATTTTACACATTACATTTGAATACTTTCAGTTATATTATTTTTTACAAAAAATAGCAAAAATCATGGCTTTCAAAAAGGTTAATCGGATATCCGATATAAGGGCACAAACTCCATTTTTCTTATATCTGATATTAGGGGACTATTTATATATTTATAAATATATATTATGTAAATAAATATTATAAATAAATAAATATATATTTATGTAAAATGAAACAAAACCATTTGGAAAAAAAGTTCGTTTTTTTGACCATAATTTTCATGTAAAAAGTGATATATTTTTTACAATTTTCAATTAATCGAAAAAGCGCTCGTACTTGACTGTTAAAGCGATCTAAGAAGCTGTACTCAACATTTCAAGTCGATTGGACGAAAATTGTTCGATTTCTGCTGCGTGTCGATTTCAAAAACGTGGTTTTGAGAAAAACGTGTTTGAAGTCAACGGTTTTATAGACGTTACAGCCGATGCATTTTTTTTCCGCAATGTAATGCCACCTATAGGTGGAAAATAAGTATATTTTTAGTCCGTTACTTTTCTTCAAAGATTACAAGGCTTACAAGAGTCGATAACTGCGTCTACCGGCATGGCATCGCCGAAGGCGCTTTTCAGCGCTCGGAGACTCCCCTAAAAAATAGCCTGAAATCCACTTTAAGGGGTCTTCTCACTTTAGACGCTAAGAAAGGCTATTTCCATGAATTTTTGCTAGGTATATATTATAGATATTAATATAAAAGTTGATACACTTGATAAATACACTTTTGAAATACATTTTTTTTTAAATTCATGTATTTATGTAGCCCAAACAAACTTTTAATGCCTTTTTCTCGAAACAACGTTTTTCGACGGCTTGGTGATAAAAATCTTCGAAACTACTGAACCGATCCTTATGAAATTATAACCGCACATTCTTTACAACTATAGCTATAGCGCTTTTCTTTAATTTTCATATTTACTAGTTTTTTTTGCCCAAAAACGGTGCAAAAACACGTTTCTTTTGTTTTTTCGAAAGATGTCCGCCATTGTATTATTTTTCCATATATTAAAAATCGTATGATATGCGCTATAGCCGTTAACATACTAAATCTAAAACCGTTTGATTTTTTTGTTTCGGTGATCCATCTCCGAAGTTTCATCGACAGCGCAGACGTCCAATTTTTTTAGGACATTTTTCCACTACCATTTTAGTGACTTTAGTGATTTTTAGCGATTTCAGTGACTACCATAAATAGTGACGTAAATAAATGTAAAAAAAATGTTAAATGTATTTCGAAAGTGTATTTATTAGGTGTAAGAACTTTTACATCAATGCCTATAATATAAACCTATGGAAAAAATTCATGAAAATAGCGTTTTTAGCGTCTAAAGTAAGAAGACGTCTTAAAACTGTTTTTTCAGCTATAAACGAGTACGCATCACATTTTTGAAGGTTCAAAGGATCTTTTAAAAGTTCCCAATGATTAGTCGAAAATTTTCCTTGGCGTCCACCCTTAAGCAACTATCCGATATATAGAGCCTCATCCCTAAAGGCCTGCATAGACTACGACACTTATTGCGACACAAATGTCTGACACTAATGTCCGTTCTGTTCACACATAAGACGGTTTCGGTGTCCCAGAAAGTGTCTGTACTGTGATGTCGCTACACAAGTGTCTCAGGTGTTCACACACAAAACTACTGACACAGCTGCAGTACCCGCTCGGACGCCATGGAGAAACGTCGTGCGGCGGCAGCCGTAATTTCGTGCGCTGTTATTAAGGGGCTATACCAGTGCGACACTTTAAAAAGATCGATTTTTTTTGCCTTTTTCGACAGTTTATTCTTTCAAGAATATCATTATCATTTAAATGATATACGTCAATATCATTTTATCTTGCAAAAATCGATAGTTCAATCTCTAAACGCATTTTTCTCGAAATGAGATTTTTCAAATATGCTGACAGTGTAACTCAAATAGATCCGATTGACTTGAAATTTGAACTGAGTACTCTTGAATATATTTACTCTACAATGACGCAGGATATTTTTGATTGGATAAAAATTGACGATTTGGCATTGAAAAAAAACGACCATTTTGTAGGCAAGAAAAGAGACTTTTTTCATAACTACGCTATTTTGTTAGATTTTGATATTTTTCAAAAATCCTACGTCATTGTACAGGAAATACCTTCTAGTTTAACGACATTTTTTTTCCTTTTTCGGTTTCAGCTACTCAATCAGCCGGAATCATGTCAGCAGTGGAGGAACTTTTTTTTGCGCCTGCGAAGGCAGCGCATTAGTCGCTTGGATCTCAATATTTACCTATGACAAAATTATTTAATATAGGTCAAATATATTTTTAATTTTCCAAAAGATTTAATTGAGTACTTTTCGTCCAAAAAGTCCTGAAAATCACCCAAATTTCCAGCGTTCACACTGGTATAGCCCCTTAAGCTGTGTTCTTAAATTATGCATTTTTCTGCCAACTTTAGCCGATATTGTGCCAAACTGTTCCGCCAAGCATTGAAGTGCTGCCTGTTTTTTACTGTATTTTTTATAATCAGCACAACATATTTGCCAAAGTTCAGGCAGTCCTTCCACAAAAAATATCAAATTTTAAATGCTCTCCTTGCTCTACGTAATGGCCATTTTGATTCAACGCGGGTCGCGAGTGTCTGGATAATTTCGCGCCGGTTGGAAAACTTGGACACTGCCGCAGACACTCCGACACAACCTGTTCACACGGCGCTCGACGCGACACCTAGCGAGATGTCGCAATAAATGTCCCGAGATCAGACAGTGGTGTTCACACACAGACACTCGATGTATACATTGAGTGTATACACCAAAGTGTCGTAGTGTAAACCTACCTTAATACTATGTTAGGAACATCAGATTGGTAATTTGAAAAAATGAGAGCGCTGACGTTTTCAGCTGATGACATCGGTGATGAGCCAGAGAGAATTGTAATAAACATAACAAGTGAGAAGATTACCGGGACGAAAAAATAATTTTTTACAGGCTTGCCAATCCGTGCGTTCAGGCACGACAATTGCTTAAAGAGGAGAACGAGGGAAAGAGAGAGAGAGAGAGAGAGAAACAGAGAGAGAGAGAGAGAGTCGAAGGCGCGATCTCGGAGGGTTGAGGATCCAAAGAGTGGAAGGGATAAAAAAACGGCGCGAATTGAGAGTATTCAGTGTCTTCTCGTGTCTCCGTGTGCCGTGCGAGGATCGTCATCGTTGTCCTCGTCCTGGTCCACATGCTCCGGCGTTTCGTCACACCTCGGAGCATCGTGGATCCTTTGTTTCAGGCCGCGGTACGCGAGCTTGCCGGCTTTTCGGGGATCTCTCATCCGCTTCTGAACCGCTTAAGCTGAGTTTTTTTAACGTTCGTTCCTCCGCGTGCGGAGCGGCAGCCCCGCGCGGCAAGGATGCGGGAGTTCGCGTCGTCGCCGTCGCCATCGAGGACGTTTTTGCCCGCGCGTCTCGCCACTTAACTCTACGCGCTCTTCAGTGTCTCGTCATCGTCCCCTCCCGCCCAACTCTTCCTTGCATCCTCGCACCTACCCCCTCGCGCCGCAGCGCCAAAGTGCCTTATATATCTCGTCCACACGTTACTCGGTTCCGTCCTTTTATTTCGTGCCGTCTGTCCTTTGCCAACCACATATACGCCTGCTGCACACGGATGTCCCCTAGACTTCTGATCGGGCTGAAGAACTGTCAGGGTGAAACGATACACTCGATAGTACCTACTATGCGATGGATACATAATTCGGGGGACATTTACCGACGAGCCGAACTCCTGAAAAATGTACGTGGAGAATGCTGCTCCCGGTGATTAACTTGGATGTGGGTACTGTACGGAGCAATCCACCCAGCATTTTTTTCAGGGAGCTTTGGAATTGTGAACAAAACGTGGTTTTGTTCACAATTATTTCTTTTAAGCAACTGTACGATTCGATAATTAAGGCGTTACCCCCACTTGTAGCGCAAAAAAGGCCCTTTTCATGAATTTTGTTTAAAGAAAACTACAAAACTTTTTTAATCGATCAATATACCAACTTAAAGAACACATTTTGAAGAACTTTCAGTATTTTTTTTATTGAAAAATATTACATTGTTTAGTGGCAAACGGCCGTCAATGAAATAATGTTTTTATATACACGGTTTGCGATGACCAACATTGCGGCGAAGTGGATCATCTGAAAAAAAAAATGCGGATGGATTTAGTCAAATATAAGTATAAACTAGTCTTTAATCGAAGAATTTTAAAAAATATTCATTTTTCACAAAATGGCGGACAGTCAAAGTTAATGGTTCGATTTTAACGAAAAAAATCGAACGATTAAAGACTACATTTTTATGTATCAAATAAGCCTGCAAAGTTTCAAGAAGATCGGTTCATTAGTGTTCGAGTAATCTTGGTCACCGACTTCAGAAATGCCATTTTGAGAAAAAGGCGTTTAAAGTTTCAATTAGCCGGTCGTTTACACAACGGATTCTTCTCTTTCAACGCTCATATCTCAGTCAATTTCGTTCGGATCGACTTGAAATTTTCAGGATATATTCTTAGATACTTATACTTCAAAAAAAAGCAATAAAAAAATCGATTTTTTCAAAATCGCAAGTGGAGGTAACCCCTTAAGGGGCTGTATAGCCCAATATGTTCTTTATTTTCCGAAACATTTAATTGAGTAGTTTTCTTCGAAAAAATTTGGGCGATTTTCGGGACTTTTTTGAAAGAAAAGTACTCGATTAAATGTTTCGGAAAATTAAGAATATATTTGGCTATATTTGACCTATATTACATAATTTTTTCATAGAAAAATATTGAGATCCAAGCGACTTATGCGCTGCCTTCGGAGGCGCCAATGACAAAAGTTTCTCCACTGCTGACATGATTCCGGCCGATTGAGTAGCTGAAACCGAAAAAGGAAAAAATGTCGTTAAACTGGAAGGTATTTCCTGTACAATGACGTAGGATTTTCGAAAAATATCAAAATCTAACAAAATGGCGTAGTTATGAAAAAAGTCTGTTTTCTTGCCTATAAAATGGTCGTTTTTTTCAATGGCAAATCGTCAGTTTTCATCCAATGAAAAATATTCTACGTCGTTGCAGAGTAAATATATTCAAGAGTGCTCAGTTCAAATTTCAAGTCAATCGGATAATTCCTCTTAGAGTTACAATGTCAGCAAATTTGAAAAATCTCATTTCGAGTAAAACGCCTCAATGGATTTTACTATCGATTTTTGCAAGATAAAATGATAGAGATACGGCCTTGAAATGTTTACAGGATATTCTCGAAAGTATTGTAAAGGGTGTCTCCAAATGACCTGACATTTTGAATTGGGCGCCATTTTTTGTGACGAACATAGAGTACAAATCTTTGACAACTGGCATCGGGAAGTATTGAGGTTTAGTCATGGTCGATTACACGATCGAGAAACGCACAAAATTGTTATTTGCTGCATTGTTACTGCATAGTTATTGCAGACGAAGTTTCATGGTCGTGTCATCTTTCGCCGCGGCGATGTCAATTGGCCATCAAGATCGTGCGATTTGACGCCATTGGACCTCATTCTTTGGGGCTTTTCTGAAAGGAAAAGTGTATGCCAATGATCCACAGACCATTCCGGAGCTCATGGAAGCAATTGGACGAACCATCAATGAAATTAGTCCGCAATGATGACAAAATTTTATTGAAAATTTCGTCAAAAGAGTGAACGTTTGCAAACAGCGACGAGTCGGTCATTTATCGGATGTTGTGTTCCACACATAACCTCCATGTTTGTACCTTATATTAAAATAAAAATATTCGCACTTCTCAAATAAATAATACGTTTTATTAATAAACTGAAGCGTCAGGTCATTTTGAGACACCTTTTACACAACTTGGGAGTTGATTTGAATAAGGTTTGAGGTCTTTTCCGAAAAACGACGGAAAATTTATCTTCACCGGAAACTTAATAATTCCATTATATTGAGTGATGTTCCGTCGGGGGAGGCAGACACTTTTCATCAATTCCATAAGTTATGGGGTGTTGACGTTCACGGAAACACGTCGGCGCCTGTATTAGCGGCGGGCTGGGGGAGGGGTTTTTTTTATAACAAAAAGCCTTTCTAAATGCAATGCCGAAAATAAATCGCGGCACCCTCCCACAAAAAGCTATAGGGTTTTGAAATTCACGAAAACGCGTTATAAAACAGCGTATTTTCGAATATTTTCGGTAATGACCCCACGAACGCCAAGCCACCCAAACCCCGTATCCGTATCTGTATTTTTTTAAACGCGATTTTGAAATTGTTGAATCCACGACCGATAAAAAAATGTCCGTCGAATCCCTTGAATACAAAGTTACGATGATGAAATCGCCGAGCAGATGAAACAAAACTTGATCATCCACTTGGGTATCCATTCAAAGAAAAAATACAGTAACCCTTTTCCAGCAGTTTTTCACCTTCGCTGGTTTTCTCCCATCAGAGCACGTGCACTTTGTTCTCGGCGAAAGAGATCAGCAGGAGGGAAGGCTAGAGCGGTAAAGAATTACATTGCTGCTGCGGCTGATACTCAAGCCAGTCTAATTCCATCGAGACAATGGATTCAGGATGTGAAGAAAACGAACGCGTCGGTCGATTGTCGGCGATTAAACGCAGCATCAGAACAGAAAGAACTTCACTCCTGCAATCCTTCCCCCCCTACCCTTGTGACTCGTTCTATATTTCTCTCTTTCTCGCTGATCTCTTCCTTCTTCGTTCTTTCGCCTATCGCGAGAAGCAAAAGTTAGCATCATGTGAAATAAATGGAGAAACAAGAAGTCAGATGCGGTAGAAGAAAGGCAGGAGGGTAGCCCGATCGTTCTGTCGTGGGAGGTTGTCATCGTGTCACCATGCGTGACTCTCTCTCTCTCTCTCTTTCTCTCTCTCTCTCTCTCTCAATCACCCTAGCTCTTTCTTCCTTTTCATCCCACGTGGAAATTCAATTAGGAACGCGCCTCCTCGTGGAGTACCTCTCTTGTCCTTGTCCTTGTACAGTACTCGTAGCTCTCGTGTATTCCAGGCTCACGTTGGCTGTTGTATTGCGTACGATTTACCAATACTTCGTGCATATATCTCCGATTCGGCTCGTAGGGTATATACGCGGATGCATTACAATGTATTTGCAAATCAATTGACACGAGAAGTCGACCCACGCGATTACGATGTTTCACGCTCTGATTTGTTTGCGGATGGAATTACAATATATCGCTCATCCGATAGAAAACTGTCATAATACGAAAATACTGTTTTCAGATAAACGCATTTCATTGGGATGTCAGATTAGCTCTCGCTGTTTTTTTGTGAAAACTAATGCTTAGAAAAAATCATACCTTATGCCTTCAAACGTTTGGACAGTGTTGTGTGATCAACTCCTAATGATTCTGCAAGTTCAGCTAGGGGATGATACGAGCCTTTATGAATGCCTCTGATTCAACACATGAAAATCATTAGTTTAGAAACGTCTGAACCAATCGCTGCATGTTGTTTTTGACAGAACATGGTCGCTGTAAGTCTCAACAAGGATTGTGTGTGCTTCAGCTGGAGATTTTTTTAAATACAGTAGAGCAGTAAAATTCTCCGCAAATGCTCTTTTTTGGCACAGATAAAGTTGCTTACACGCCGGCAAAATGAAGTACTCTGAATTGCAAGCTTGCTTTTAGTACTTCTTTATAGTTGCGTTACTATATTAAGCTACACGGATGCAGTTCTGGTGACGCCATCTGTTGGAAAACAGCGAGTACTCATTCAACGTCCTAATACATTTTTATATTCACCATTCGTGAGGCCACTGTGATGTCAATATTTATTTAAATTGGCTTGTCATGATTTTATTTATTGTGAAGTTTATTAACCTTTTTGAGGGTTATAAATAATGTGTGGCCAATCTCAAAACACGATTTCTGTATTATGACAGTTCTTTTTAGAGCATATTAGAGGATATCTCGTGTGCCTAATTCTCGTGTGTAGCAATATCGAACGATTCCTAGGTCTGACAGAGTTTGAAAAATTCTGGTTTTGGTGACTTTTGCATTCGAAATGGATACCAGGGGAAAGCATCGTTTGAGGTTATTTTCTCATAGCGATCAGTCAGTTCAGGTCTAGTATGAGGAAAATCCGTACTACACATTGTATGTGATTGTTAATAGCTGATGAGGTTGAATCGATAACGTATATTTTATGCTATCAAAAAAAGAAGTAAATATATTTTTGTTTCCTGGCATCCATGGAATTTCAACGTAATATTAACAGTGGCCCAGGAGGAAAATCTTCTTGCGAATTAACTAGATGCAGTATATCTGGCATATTTTTTTTTGAGGCAAGTCTATTTTTGGTCGATTCACTAAAACATTTAATAGATTCAAAGGAAAAGTGAAAGCTGAAACAACCCTTTCATGTCCAATAAACCTTTCATTGAGTGGTTCGAACTCCGAAGAAAACGTTTATATTGAAGTCTCGTAAATGTTTTAGCTCGGCATTTAATCAAGTGATAAATGATTTATCCGTATCGAATGACGATTTCGTGGATGGAACAGGAACGAAAATTTTTGTATGCGAACATCAAACGCGAAAATATTTGTTGACGAAATGAATAAGTTTATTAGAATTTAATAAAATAATATTAGAGTCAAGCTATTTTTTTTATGAGCAGCAGAATTCTTTTATATTGAAAAAATATCAAGTTGAATATATAATTTCATTGCAAGATATAAAGCGGTGGGTTAAACTTGAATTCAGGTTTATTACAGTCCAATAAACGATGTTTCTCAGTCAGTTGTAATCAATTAAAACATTTAATTGCCCAAAATATATTATCGTATTAATTACACTTATTAATTACGTATTAATAAGAGTAATTAATCGTGTAATCGTTAATAAGTGTAATTAAAAGTGTAATTAATATATTATCGTATTAATTACAGTTCAACAGCCGATTTGGTGTCGCAAACTCTATATTTTTTCTAAATCTTATCTCCTTGCTGATCATATTTTAACACTCAATATTGATATTCTACGTAAGAACACAGAATAATCAATTTTTAAAAATAAAATCTAATTTTATTAATAAATTTAAGTTTTATTAAATATGTTTACATTGAGTAAGCTTCTTTTTCGTGAATTTCTCCAACGAGACTTTTCGAGACAGTCACGCACCAAACTCCAAACATAATCAGCCATCATGTGTGTGTGTGCCCCAACTTCGCTGATGGCCATCTTTATGCTTGGTGGAAGCGTTCTCCTTGCTCTTCACTGAAGGAGCCAAAATATTCTGCGAATTTATCTTGATCCTTTATTTCCATCCCGAAATAAGAAAAATAAAAACAAAAACTTCACGAATTCTGCAATCCTTTTTATAAATTTTCGAATAACTTACTCTCCGCGTATAGTATAACAAAATGCATTAGGGTAGTTCGAACAAGCTCGTCGTCGCTTTGTTGTCATCGGCATATCACTGAATTAATTCACAATAGCAAATAATAAAAAGCAAACAAAGAAAAAAATGTTTCAAATGAGCTACTAACAACACTACGATATTAAAATTCATTTGAAAACCGTGTGTAGTAACTTGAAATATATAGGGTATCTCAAAATGACCTGACATTTTAGTTTAGTAATAAAACGTATTATTTATTGGAATAGTCCGAATATTTTAATTTTAATATAAGATACAAATGTGGAGGTTATGTGTGGAGCACAATAACCGATCAATGGCCGCCTCGTCCCTGTTTGCAAACGTTTACTCTTTTGACGATATTTACAATAACATTTTGGCAGAATTGCGGACTAATTTCATTGATGGTGCGTCCAATTGTTTCCTTAAGCTCCGGAATGGTCTGTGGATCATTGGCATACACTTTTCCTTTCAGGAAAGCCCAAAGAAAGAAGTCCAATGGCGTCAAATCGCTAAGGTGGTCAATTGACATCACCTCGGCGCGAGGCAACACGACCATGGAACCTCGTCTGCAATAAGAATGCAGTTAACAACGCAGCAAATAACAATTTCTATGCGTTGCTCGATCGCGTAATTCTCCATGACTAAACCTCAATACCTCCCGATGTCAGTTGTCAAACATTAGTACTCTATGTTCGCCGCAAAAAAAAAAATGGCGCGCAATTTAAATCGTCAGGTCATTTTGAGACATCTTTTAGGCTGGTATAGGTCTCACCTGTAGTCACTTGACAAAAAATCATACCTTTTTTCCCGACACCAAGAATTTTTTTTATTCACTTGTCTTATCAAACAAAATCCTAGTAGGCCGCGATTCAAACAAAATTTTATTCCTAATAAAATCCCATAGTGCCTACATAATCGCGAAAATATGAATAAAACCGTCCCAGAGAATAGTCATAAAAAAAAGCATAAAAAAATAACCCCCATTATTTTTTAGCGTCTCGCTTCGAGTAAAGTTTTCCAGCGTTTTTTTTTTTTTTCATTGTCAAAGAGATGTGGGCCTGCGGTGAATAAATGTACGTGGAGGTTGGATGATCCTTATCTCTGAGCAATCTAAGCAAAAGCGCTTTGTGGTCGGGGCAAAAGGCGCGCACGGTAGTAGCTGAAGAGTGTAACGATCTGGCCGCAAAAAGTCAAGTTTCAGTCGCTTGGCCCGTTGTTCCTCTCTCCTTTTGTAAAGGATGTAACACGAGAAAGAGCGAAAGGCGCGAAAGCCCAAGCAAGAGGCAAAGAGAGAACGAGAGAGTGAGCCTTGAGGGCGTTTGTCGAAAAGGGCGTCGTCGCCGAGTTCTTCGGTGCCTCGGAGTTTTCGCCCGCCCGCAACCTCGCTCTTCCAATTATCCCGAAACTTTAGTCCTTCCGGCTCGCGCGCTTTCTTGGCGCGGGGCTCTCCTCAATAGGACCTCATCCTGCATCCACACTGAGGCTCTATGTGCGCTCACTTCTCGCGCGCGGTCCCCTCTGCACTCCGAAATCCAGAGGACGAGGACCGGGACTGAGATTCGACACAAAGGGAAGCGTATATATGGAGTTCCGGCAAGCTAAAGGGCGCAGTTTACATCACTTTGCGCGTTTAATCTTCTCAGTTGCGCCGTCTCCAGATATTCTGTTTGCCTACTACGTGCATGTATGTGTGCGCGGGCACACACACACACACACATACAGGGTGTCCTGTTATAAATGGATAATCCTGCAACTGTCGAAAGGTCAGATCATGTCCTGGTCCAGACCATGACGATAGGTCTTCGTGCTGCAATTTCAATTTAGTAAAAGTGTCACGGTTTTTGTGAGAAAAAATCTGCTTTTGGTTTTTCGCATGCCATTTCTACAAATGATAACTTTTTTACCCGGTTTTTTGAAAAATACTCTCGGTTTTTTTCTAGAAAAGTCTTGTTTTTAACCTTAAATGTTAAGGCCTTAGGCCACAGTAACGGGTATGAAATCAGTGCGAATTTAACCATTTTTTTTTTCGTATGAAAAAGTGATTCACTCATGAATTTAATTACACATCTCTTTAGTATGAATATCAAGCTGTTGGAAAATATATATATATATATATATATATATATATATATATATATATTTTTTTGGATGTACAAAATGGCCAACTACTAATACTGTCTTTTGTTATATTTTTTTAGGCGCTCCGCGGCGTGACGGATTTAGCATCCACAATTTTTTACCTAGATACAAAAAACAAAAATCCTCGTCAATCTACATTGGAATACCTAGAGAAGTACGTACGGAATGTCAAAAATATTGTGCTATTCAAAAGTTGTAGGTATTTGAATTTAAAAAATGAATTTTCAGTGAAAAATTTCGTTGTAACTGCTCATAAACTGCTCATAAAATGAAAAGTTTTCGATTCATCAGAAATTCCGTACGTACTTCTCTGCGAAATGCAATTAGGAACATAACTTTTAAATTTGAGGTAAATCGAGTGAAAATTGTTGAAGTTATTTGTCACGCCAATTGGAAAAAAGGCTGTTTCGAGAAGTTTCGAGTAGTCGGCCATTTCGTACGTCGAAAAAAAATTCTAACAGCTTGATATTCATACTAAATAGATGTGTAATTAATTTTATGAGTGAATCACTTTTTCATACGAAAAAAAATTGTTAAATTCGCACATGATTCTATACCCGTTACTGTGGCCTAAAGCCTTAAGGCGTTACCCCCACTTGTAGCGCAAAGAAAGGCCTTTTTCATGATTTTTTTTAAAGAAAACTACTAAACTTTTTTAATCGATCAATATACCATCTTAAAGAACACATCTTGAAGAACTTTCAGTAATTTTTTTATTGAAAAATATTACATTGTTTAGTGGCAAATGGCCGTCGATGAAATAATGTTTTTATATACACGGTATGCGGTGACCAACATTGCGGCGAAGTGGATCATCTGAAGAAAAAAAATGCGGATGGATTTAGTCAAATATAAGTATAAACTAGTCTTTAATCGAAGGATTTTAAAAAATATTTTTTTTTCACAAAATGGCAGACAGTCAAAGTTAATGGTTCGATTTTAACGAAAACAAACGGCCGCTTTTTGGCTACAAAACGGCCATTTTATCGAAAAAAAAAATCGAACGATTAAAGACTACATTTTTATGTATTAAATAAGCCTGCAAAATTTCAAGAAGATCGGTTCATTAGTGTTCGAGTAATCTTGGTCACCGACTTCAGAAATGCCATTTTGAGAAAAACGCGTTTACAGTTTCAATTTCCGGTCGTTTACACAACGGATTCTTCTCTTTCAACGCTCATATCTCAGTCAAATTTGTTCGGATCGACTTGAAATTTTCAGGACATATTCTCAGATACTTATACTTCAAGAAAATGCAATAAAAAAAAATCGATTTTTTCAAAATCGCAAGTGGGGGTAACCTCTTAAGGAAACTTTATGAAAAAATATCTTATGCAGAATTTTCATACAAACCAATTCGAAAATCTGACTTTATAGCCTGCGGTGTAAAAAAATGTACCACGCATATCGTGGAAATTACTTTAAAAAGTTGCTTAGTTATTGTCGATTCATATCATTTGTAGAAATGCCATGCGATAAACCAAAAGCAGATGGGTTTTTTCAATAAATAAATTAAAGTCCAAAATTGCGAAAACGGTGGGAGTTTTGCTAAAGTGAAATTTCAGCATGTAGTAGGACATGATCTAACTTATCGACGGTAGGATTATCCATTCATAACAGGACACCCTTTATGTGCATCTTTTAAGACACGGGGACACAGCGCGAGCGCGGAAGAGACGCACTGATTAAAAATTATCACCCACCGACTACAAAAGGACGTGTCCGCTACCTCCTCATTCCTCTCTCGTCGCGGCCCTTTTCTCTTCTCTCGTTTATACCTCCGTATAGGACCCTCCTTTTTTTCACTCGCGCTTCGCTCTCTTACAAACGCCTCTTATTTTATTTATTTCGTCGGTCGAGGACGAAAAGCATCGCCCTTTTTGACCTTTTTTACTCTCGCCTTATCTCGCCGGACCTTCTCTCTCTCTCTCTCTCTCTCTCTCTCTCTCTCTCTCTCTCTCTCTCTCCCCTCTCTTTCTGTCCTTCGCGACAGAGACTTTTGGACGACTTTTGCGCCCTTTTCGGTCATCTAAACAAGCCACACCGCGCCGCTCGCGCGGTCGCCAAAGAAGATATACGAAAGGAGTTCTCAGCTCCCCCGGAAACTTACCAGACGAATTAAAAGTTACTCTCGGCAACGCGGGACAAGCGGGCTCGAGGAGGGACACGATAGAAGCGGTAAAAGGGGGAGAGTTTGATCTCGCGTAACACATCCGTAGGACTTGTAAGGATATATTCGCGCGTGCTGCTTGTCCTTTTTGCGGTTCGGACGAAAGTGCTTCTGAAGTGGAGCTTTGCGGGAAGTCTTGGAATCGCCACTGACGCTGTTCGCGTTCCCCCTTCATCGCGATATGTTTCTATTATTTTACAAAATTTTGAGGATTCAGAAAAAAATCATGTTCACGCCCCATGTGCGTGAATGCGTTATTTTTTATTAGCGTTGACAGTTTTTTTTAATGCACTTTGAATGCGTTGATTATTTCCCTCTTTCTCGCAGGCTTCTTCGGGAATAATTATGCCGAAAATCCTCCAATAACTCACACAAGAAACTTTTACAATCCATGGCCAGAGATTTTTTAAGGGGAGGTCACCGGCGAGAGGCATGAAGAATACAGGAACTTTGGGATTTTTTTTCAATATAAAATAGATACTTTTGGAAATTGGTTTCATCGTATTTTATTCTTTTATCAATGGAGAGTAAATTACAATTTTATATATTTAAAAAAATAAAAAATGGCCGCTCCAGCTCTCGTCTAATAAAGCCATGCACGGCGTGGTCTGCGCGGGCCGCTCCACAGCCTTGCCAGTTCATTTGAAACAAAAACGGGTTAAAATTTATTAAACTAGACTAAATTTGAAAACAAAAAAATCGTATTTTGTTTTCTGAAAAACCCCTGGATATCAAAATAGCAGCTGTTTAAAAAAAACCAATTTTTTTTTTTTGCTTTTTTGGACGAAAAACATTTTTCTGAATTAATTTTTGACAAAAATCGCTTCCTTATGGCCCCCGAAATCGAATTTTCTTGAAATTGCGCAGAGATTCATGTGAACCGATTCAGCAGTCGAAAGTATAGAGCGCCCCGCGCTCTGAAAAATGCTGTTTTCAGAAAAGTTCTTTTTCAGAAAAGCGCATTTAAAGTTCAACGTTATAAAAAATCGTATTTAATGCTTGTTTTTGACAACCCAAACAAACAAATCCACGTGTTCTTAACACTTTAAGGACCCAAATTATGTGCAAAAAATGGATTTTTTCATCGTCATAACCGATAACTTGTCCTTTGAAGCATACATTCTTCTTTACGTGCACGTTTTGAACTTTTGCACGTTTTGCACTTTCGTTATTGATGACACCCGCTACGTGAAAAATAAAAATTCAATAAGTATGTTTTGGTAGTTATCGAAGTCCTAGGAACCTTGAAACGCATTCTCAACCGCCATATTTAAATGAAAAAACACTTTTGAATTGTCAAAATCTGAATTGAATTAGGTGTAACACCAGTGTTACACTATGCCGCAAAGGATAAACCCATATTCGTTTTATCCCTTCCTCTCTTTTGGTATTTTGCTTCTTTGCTAATTTATTTATTTTTACAGTGCCCTTTCGCTTCTTTTTACGGCCCTGTCTCTTCAACTTTACCCTCAAACTTTTCACTTCCGTTTCTAGCTCCAGAGTGGCCCCTAGAGTGTTGCCCACTGCCACTCTTCCCCAAAGGACACTGCATCCCCATTGCACGAGGGCACAAGGAAACTGTGGAAAACCTGCCTCGATACTGGCGACTATACTGGGTTTCAGTTGTTTTGCCATCAGAAATTTAGTAAAACTGCCTCTCCCTTATTAATAGGCTGGTCATTGAGTGCATGGCTCGTCACCCGTCCAAGTACTGGCCAAGGCCAACCCTGCCTGGCGCAGAGTATCGCTGATGCTCACTCTCTTCCTCTCCTCATTTTTATCTACCCCTATTTTCATTATAACTCGGTCTATCCGCTCCTTTCTCTTCGCTGCTGATTACGGCTGACAGACAGCGTAAGCAACGCCAAAGTTGATGAGGAACGACGAGGTCGCCTTCTATCCGTCGAGTCTCGCGACTGGCGCCGTAGAAAAAGTCACACTCCCTACCGATCGGGAAAGGAAAATACGCGAGATGAGCAGGGCTACAAGAAAATCTCTGCGTATGAAAATCTCTGGGTGTGTGCGCGTGTGTGTAAGAGAGAGAGAGAGAAAGAAAGAGAGAGAGAGAGAGAGACTTCTCTTTCGCGACCCTAACGTCGCGGGGTTGAAAAACTACCCTCCCTTTTCGCCCTTGGCCCTAATGTATTCACAAATCTTCGTTTTCCAACACCCACCAGAACGTTATCATTCTTCTCGAGAATACGACAGAGAGTGAGGAAAAAAGAGAGAGAGAAAGAGCGGGAGGGTGGGAGGGAGGGAGAGACAAAAATCTTGGAGTGTCTTCAGTCAGTTTCCCATGTCCTTTTGTGTTACTACGGCATACACCTGCCCCAATATATGTATTCACACACACCCAGACGTGTTTATCTTAAACTGTATACACACACCCACACATCCACCCACACTCACACCCACCCCCAAGCACACCCACACACACACACACACACACACACACACACACACACACACACACACGCTAGATATATGTTATGAAAGAAAAAGGGAGGTGGGCACTCGAAAACCCAAACCCTCTTTTTCGAACGTTCTTCGCCTCCCCGCCTTATATATCTTTTTTTTTCTTTTCGTTTCTGCATGGGTATGCTAATACATATACTTACATAAAGTCGAGACTCACCGTTGAAGCTTTTTTGTGCTTCTGCACGCGAGGGAGGAATTCATTTCGCGGACCGACGCACTCGTCTTCTAAATAGACTATATATCAGTATACGTGTATACACGTACAGATACATGTATGTATATGCCATCTATATATCTCTAGGAATAGCATTATACAGAGGTAGAACGCGTCGATCCTTCGATTGCTTCGATTATCCCTTCTTCTTTTCCCTGGCACCGCATACTGTACAGTTCCGTGCACGTGATAAAAGGCTCCAATACTTTTCACTATTCCAGGATAAATTGTATAGTAATTCCGTGGAAAAGTAAATTGCCATTTAAAGGCATTTTGCTTTTTCCAGTTCTTTTCTTTATGGTCGTTCGAGGCTGGTCATTTGAAGTGGAAAGAACACGCTGTTTTTTGCTTTGCAGACGTCAGTTGGAAAAGTTTCGAGCGAATTGGCGAGCTATTGGGAAATCGAATTGATTGATTATGGTAGAACTAAAAATTGTTGAGAACTAAAAATGGTAGATATTTAAAAATCATCATGACACTTATTCAGATGTTCGTTAGTTTGAAATATTGGCGATTTGTTATATCATTGAAGATTGAATTGTGAGTTTTGGAAAAAATGAGCGCGGTATTCGTAATATGCACGGAATGCGGACAAACCGAATATTTTCGTGATACGGAACACCTGTACGAATACTTAAGCTGTTGTCAATTATATGCATATCCATTGCAACGTCATATGCATACGTAACAAATGTGTATGTGTGTGTGTGTGCATGTTGGCGTGTAAGTACATTTATGAAAAAGAAGAAATACATGAGAGACATGAAGGGACGTGATAGAATGTATTTTGGGATATTATAGCATTCTCGGGATTCCTGAAGTTATTGAAATTTGAGGCCAGAAATGCGTATATATCTATATATAGAAGACTCACAAAAAAAACGACATTCCGCAGTCTGTCTGCGGTGAAAAATGGAAAAGTTTTTCCAAGAAATACAATATACCTTTTGTTGGGAAATCTGTCAGTTCAGAATTACAATAACCATAGGCTCGTTTGTGCGTCACCATTCGGAATATCAAGCACGATTGCAAACCTTTCGTATTCCCCCATATCTCGGTCGAAATAATTCAGCCATAGAACAATTAAAACGATTTTTTCAGAAAATACTCCGTGAATAATTACAATGCGTTAAAAATTATTTTTCTCCTTACTATAAAATTACAAAATTAAATTTGCTCAATTTATAAATAATAATTTGCTCAATTTGTTTAATTTATAAATAATAATTTATTTTATTTGTTTCATTTATGAATAATAATTATAAAATTAAATTTGTCATTCGCGTTCTTACCAGTGAGACATGACATTTCTCCGGACAGTCTGCCGTAATAATTTCCATTAAGAAACAAACTTATCATACCCGTTTCAGGGCTGAAGGATGCAGAGAATATAGAAGCGAGAAGAGGAGGGGGATGGGAGAATTGGAAAATGAGTTCCACATATTGGCTTGCTGTTTTTCATGATGCAAAGGGGTCAACCCTTGCGCGAGTTGTCACCCATAATGCCTCGGAGCAAAAAACGTTCACGATCCGTGATCATAAATTTTAAATTACAGCGAGTAGCACGACCTCGATCGAATGGGGTTCGATCCAGCGGGACTAATTCACGCTATTCTTTGAACCCCTTTTTCCTCCTGGCAAATCTTTCTTAACTCTCTCCATATATATATATATATATATATATATATATATATATATATATATATATGCGGTGTATACGTGCATCGAAGTCATACCGATGGGGGCGATATACCACATCCCCCTTTTCGATATTTTATGCCAATCGCGAAGAGCCCCTCCGTCGATCATTTCGTGCATTACTCGCTCGTAAATAAGAATCGAATCTCTGATAAACTGGAACACACCCCCCGCGTATACCTACAACCCCCGAAAAAAGTTAAATCCTCGGGATTCAAGCGTCCCCCGGGGGTGGCACTGAAAGGGTGAAAATACGGAGACAGCCGGCCGGATTAATTATATTTAAAAAAAAAAACCCGCTTTTTAAGCGCGTGCTATCGATTTCAGAGCGGATCAGAAAAACCTCATTTTCCCCCACGAAAAGCCCACTTGAAATATTATCAAAACGCAACATATACATTTTGATGAATTTATAAAAATATACAGAATGTTCTTGAGGGATCATCACAGTTTAATGGCTCGGAAAATAGCTGATTTTCGCGATTTTTTTCCATGATTGAAATACGCAAATCAGTCTGATTTTATTTATGTCAAATCAAAGCACTAGGAAAAACGGCAAATATTTTTTTAACGTTTATTTTTATTTATTTGTTACATTTTTTTAACGGTTGAAAATGTTTTCGAACAAAAAGGAGTCCTCACGGTGTACGCGTTGTGGCCGTAAATATTATCTGAAACAAAATTGGTAAAAAGATTATTAATCAGTACGAAAGCCGCTATCTTGCTATGGAGGTTAAAAAAAAACATCTAAATTGAAAAAATGGCGGCAGTTTGAAAAAAAATTATTTTCGAATAATTCTAGTTCAACTAATGGAGACGTTTGTTGTCCTCGTGTCTGTCAAATTTCATAACGATTGCTCATGTACGGCGAGTAGGAGGACTTCCGCAAACTTGAAAAACGTGGTTTCGAAAAAAAAAACGTGTTTAAAATAAAACTGAAGTTTACGTACGAATAAAATGAAAAGTTTCATACTTACGCCTACTCTGCTCTTTGAGAGCACCATAGCGTATAGTAAAATCAAAACTTTTTTTTTTCGTCCCACCAAAGTAAAAGCTTCCGTTAATTTTAACGATGAGTACAAAGAATACCGAAAAAAGTGCCTGAGTAATTCGAAGCCAGACAGAAAAGTCATGACCAATGGAAGCTTTGTGCATCTCGTACTTTTGAATCCTACACGTCTGTATAACTGACTCCCGTACTTATATGACCTCTGTATTTACGAATTTATCTGTCGCTGGTACAAAATGTACAAAGTATCGGTTCGGCATAAAAAAAAAGAGCAAAGAGGGGTCCACGTTATCCAGCTTTGGCGTTTGATTTTTGGTTTGCATTCGTGCCCACTGGACCGCAAAAACCTTTAGAGAGTTTTTCCGCCTGGGAAAGCCTTCTCTCCACCACATATATTTATACATACGCACACTTTCTACGAAGCCTCTCTACAGACCCTCGAGCCACCCACTCACCCCTGTACCCACGTACACACACACACACTCCAGCACCGTAACTTTTCTCTTCAGCTCCTTTTGCAGCATAAACCATGCTCTTTCATTTCGCGATTGCTGTTTTAAATAATTGGCCCTCTATCAGCCGCTCGGAATACCGAAAAATCCGCGGTACAAAAAAAAACCTCGTTTGTATCGACTACGATGTTTTTCCATCCCTTTCATCCCCATACTGCAGCAACAACATGTATGCATGCACCTCTGCAACCCGATTTCCGCCGAACCGATATCTTTTGATAATTAATCGAACTCCGATGTGAAGCCTGTGCAGAGTGATATTAAAAAAATATTTTGGCACACTATAAACGTTATACATATGCACACACACACATGTATGTGCTTCTGTGTATTGGTGAACGAATTCATATAGGTGGTGTACGGAAGCTGATATGGTAATGTTCGACTCTGGCTCGGGCATTAAAAGCTTCGTGACCCGAATGGTCTGCCCACCAACTAGACTACACACTTTTGGAGCAACGAGAAAATCATATATCTATATCTATATATATATATATATATAAATACAGGATGTCGTGTTATAAACTAATAATCCTGCAACTGTCGATAAGTCAGATCATGTCCTATTATATGCTGGAATTTCAGTTAAGTAAAAGTCCCACGGTTCTCGACATGAAAATCGTCTGCTTTTGGTTTTTCGCATACGATTTTTACAAATGACAACTTTTTTTGACCCGGAAAATGAAATACTCTTGATTATTTGTTTTACCAGAAAAGTCTTCTTTTTAACCTTAAATGTTAAGGAAACTTTATGAAAAAAGATCTTATGCAGAATTTTCATACAAACCAATTCGAACATCTGACTGATAGCCTGTGGTGTAAAAAAAAGTACTACGCATATCGTGCCAATTACTTTCAAAAGTTGCTTGGTTATTGTCGATTCATGTCATTCGTAGAAATGGCATGCGAAAAACCAAGAGCAGATGATTTTTCTCAAAAAATATCATATAGCCGAAAATCTCGAAAACCGTGGGACTTTTACTAAACTGAAAATCCAGCATATCGTAGGACATGATCTGACCTATCGACAGTTGCATGATTATCCATTCATAACAGGACACTCTGTGCATATATGACCATATATATATACACACACACACACACACACATATGTATATGAATATATATATATATATATATATATATATATATATATATATATATATATATAAATAGATGATGTATAGAGAATAAAACGGGGGCGCATATTACAATACGAAATATCGTGATAAAACCGTGGCAGACGTGAAGCGGAGAGCTAGCCGATCATTTTGTACAAAAATAGTCGATGCCACTACACGCACGTACATACACACACTTACGTGGTTATATTATATGGGTTAATAAAAAAATCTTGTCAATGTGTAAACGTGTGGGTTCGTACAAACCGTATGTACGTACGGTACGATAGCCGACACTTCCGAGGCTCACGCATCGCTGCTCGTGATTTACGAGATCGGGCCACGGCCAGTTTTCCACGTGTATATACTCTTATTTATACATCTCTCCTTTTATCCGCTCCATTTTTAAGGTTTCGTCGTCGCGAGAGGGTTGGACGACTTGCACTCGCCCACTCCCTACACCCACCCCTCTTTTCATGGGCGCTACGAGTATTGATTTATATAGATCAGCCCATCGATGGGAACCGAAGGAACTGCGGTGAAATTTGTGAAATCTTTTGAATTAGTTATATATATATAGATATATGTGTTTCTGTAATCTGTGAAGGAAAATATTTTCCCGCCATTATGAGGATTACGATATGGGGAATTCGTTCTGGGAAATCTCGTTTATAGATCCTTGGCGAAGATCCGCGAGTCGATTTAGGACGAATAATAAGCGTGGCGTAAAAAACGAGTATGGCGCCATGCCAATCGTGTATCAGCCGAGAAAGACGGAGAATTCTCGATATTTGAAGCAGATAGAAAAATGACATAAATCAACGGGAGCACTGCTGAGGTCTTAAATACCGGAGAGGTCGTGAACTGCAACTCAAACGTGCATGTATATCATGCATTGAGCTCTCGCGAGGAGGGAGAGCGACGGAGAGAAAGAGAGAGAGAGAGAGAGAGAGAGAGAGAGAGAGAGAGAGAACGGGAGAAAGAGACGGTAGAAATCAAAAGCGTTTAATGTACACATTATTATTATTGTGGGAGACCTGGAAATATAGAACGGACCAGATGCCGTCATTGGGTTATGAGAAATCAAAACATTCGGTACACATGATAAAAACTCGAATTATTATATTTTTAAACGAAAAATTCATAGTCGTTAGCTTGTCGTTCAACCTGAAAAAGTTGATAAACATTTTCTCGCACTGTAATAATAATAATAATAATAATAATGGTCCTCGTGGCATACATGCCGAAATTTCTATTCTGATACGGGGCCGGGTTGAAATTCCAAACTTTGAATGCTCCGACGGTTTAAAATTCCGAATTTTAATGTTCCGAAATTCGAGATGGGGCCGGGTTGAAATTCCGAACTTTGAATGGTCAGAACGCTCAAAACTCCGAAAGAATAGTACTCCGAAAGATCAAAACTCCGAAAGAATAGTACTCCGAAAGATCAAAACTCCGAAAGAATTTTACACGAACGACCAAAACTCCGAAAATCTTAACACGGTCAAAATAATTCGGCTATGGAAGTTTCAAAGTTTTCAATAAATCGACGAATTTGTTCAAGAATATTTTAAAATTAAGAAGTGATTCGCGTCAATTTTGAAATTTGTCTAGACGATGTTATACATTGTACATCATTTACAGTCACCTGTGTGGACTTTCGCTGGCAGGATTTTCACACGAGTGCCGGGTTGAATTTCCGAACGTTGAATGCGCCAACGGTTTAAAATTCCTAACTTTAATGTTCCGAAATTACAAGGTTCGTCAAGATTATGCCAGCAAAAGCTTACACAGTTGACTGTAAATGATGTAGAACGTATAACATTGTCTAGACAAATTTCAAATTGACGTAAAATCAATTATAAATAAAATAAAAATTGTTGAAATAATTCGTCGATTTATGGAAAATTTGGAAACTTTTAAAACTTCCATAGCCGAATTACTTTGACGGTGTTCAGATTTTCGGAGTTTTGGACTTTCGGGTAAAATTCTTTCGGAGTTTTGATCTTTCGGGGTAGTATTCTTTCGGAGTTTCGAGCGTTCTGATCATTCAAACCTCGGAATTACAACTCGGCCCCTCGATACTCGTCCTCAAACGTTGTGAGGTTATGTTGTTTCGCGAAACGAAATGACAACGCAATTGTATTTCCATGTCAACGATTGTTTGCGCGGCCTGTACTAGTTTGGGCTACCTCAAAACTGGAGCGCTTTGCAACAGACTGCCAAATCAATTCGTATACATAAGATCCGGAGATGGAAATAATAGAACACGATTCGCGAAGTTGTAGCTGAGAGGCTTGGCCTCAAGGATCACGAGAAAGTTCAACCAACGGAATAACAAATGCGAACCCTTGAAAAATAATATCGTTCTTTCAACATCGTCACACATGCATTTAAAAATTTGTCCACAAAGAATTTTTCATCACCTATACCTATATATATATATATATAGGTATAGGTGTTATTTTAGGTCAAACGATTTTCTTTAGTAAGGATGAAAATGGAATCTCATTCGTTGTGAAGACAAGGTGCACGAAATATATTTTTTTAACGAGCTCTGAAGACGAAAAGAAATATGATATTTTCAAGGATTGGGTTTATTCTTCCGCGCCCCCATTGACTACACAAGAGAGAGGTAGAACAAAAAGCCAAGGAAGAGAGAGAGAGCGAGAGCGTAATATCTCGTCCGCGAACGTCGATCGACCCCCAGTCTCAAAAGAAGACGAGCACCCTTCCATTGTTTCCGACACCCCCCGAGGCTCGTTTATCATTCCTCATTACATAGGATAAAATCTGAGAATGTCACACATTTTCACTGGATCAGCATCAAAAGAGTTCTTCGACAGAGTGTCTGAAAGAATCCATAAATTTCTCTCAAGGTACTTCTAATCAGCTACTACACCCTCCTCTGCAATATCCAAGCAATGAAAACAAGAAACATTATATAGCAAAAATTTTCCTAAATTCAAGCCTCGATCCTCAAAAATGCACAGTGTCGTTCGAAAAACAAAATCTCTAATTTTCTGCTTGAAACTTTACAAATAATTCTACCCCTAATAATAAGCTGCCCCTCTTTCGGCTCTACAGCCCTCAAAGGGTTCTCGGCTCCGATACAGCCGCATGTACAAATGATCACAATTTTCTCCTCGGCCTGTGTATTCGCGGATTTCAGAGGACTCGTAAGAAATGAATACAACCAACGACGAGAGAGAGAGAGAAAGTTTAGAGAGAGAGGTGGAGAGCTAGAGCTCGATGTACCAAAAAAGACAGTCGAAGATACTTCGCGTCCCACCCGAAGAAGAGTTAAAAATCTTCAACACAAATAAAACCACACGTACACCTACGATTGCAATACAGAGAAAGAAGCGCAGAAACTTAAAGAAACGAATGGAAGGTTTTATCTGCTTGGGCCACAGCAGGGCCACAAAGTTATTTATCCCTTTCCGTTGTAGCTGCGGTGTTGCTTACTGGCCAATCAGGAGTAAGGGATTTTCCATATATACGCGGCATATTGGTGTGTGTGTGTGTGTGTGTGTGTGTGTGCCCTCTCGCGCGCGTGTGCACTGGAAGAAGTCTCTACATTCGCGCATACATTATCATCATTTGGCATGGTGGGTGTGTGTGAGTGGGTGCGTGTGTGTATACCCCTTTCGAGACCGTCGGGGCCCAAAGTCCCCTCGGACGTCAGCAAAAGCCGCGAAGCGATGCTAAAAGCGAAGGCGAGGCAGCCACCAGAATGAGTCAAAGACGCACGATACACACACACACACGCACCCGAACGCCTGTGTGTGGGTGATGTGTGTGGAGAGAGATAGAGAGAGAGAGAGAGAGAGAGAGAGAGAGAGAGAGAGAGAGAGAGAGAGAGAGAGAAATCTTGGTCCCCCACGGCCATTGTCTTTCCACCGTTGTAAATCACATTTTATTCCCTCGCTTACATTCTTATTTTATTTATTTGTAGAAGAAACGTATCGCTACCGTGCCTCTCGTCCTCCACCTTCTCTTTCACACACACACACACACACACACACACACACACACACACACACACACACACACACACACACACACACACACACACACACACACACACACACACACACACACACACACACACACACACCTACACGCACACACGCACGCACACACACGCGCACACACACGCGCGCGCGCGCACGCACGCACGCACACCTACACACACACACACACACACACACACACACACACACACACACACACACACACACACGCACGCACACACACACACACACACACACACACGCACGCACGCACGCACGCACACACACACACGCACACGCACACGCACACCTACACACACACACACACACCCACATGCACATGCGAATCTGTACGTATGCAGTTTTATATCGATGAACTGATGAGCGAAGGACCTCAAGCTTACTTTTGTGTATGACCAATAAGCCCTTTCAACGTGGAATTGCGGTTATGTTATACACAATGTATCTTTGCGTACGTACATTCGGTATACCGTGTCTGGTGACTTTCCGGCGTTTTCGCATATTTGTGTGCCCGATCACACTCGACAAACCCCCGCTGCCTAGTTCACGGTGTAGCATACGTGACAGAAAGAGAGAAAGAAAAAGGAAGAGAGAGAGTGAGAGAGATAGGCTTCCCGCCATAATTCCCGCTCTGTAGACACCATACTTTAAAACTGGCTCACGTACATGGTCACCATACAAGATATGCGAGACAGCCGGAAAAAATACAACAGTGTAGATCTACATATTATACGAGTGAGGAATTAAGAAAAATAAAATCGTAGAGACTACTTATTTTATGTGTCTTTTTATGGGGCTTTTTTTATCAGACACGGTGAATTGTTGCAAAGTTTTTACGATAGATTCTTTATTTTTTTATCTACTGTATAGGATTTTTGTAGTACGCGTGAGAATATTTAATAATCATTTACCGCAAGATGGAAAAGTCAGCTGTTCAATCAACGTTTGGGAAAAATAATTACAGCTACGTTTGAAGGAAATGTTTGATCTTGTTGTTTTCCTTACATTCACGACTTTGATGTCCATTTCGGCTAATTACTAGGGGTGTGCGGGCAACAGAATTGGTCAGGTTGGGTAATTGGACTATGATTCGGATCGAGTACCCGAGTTTTTTGAGCACTCGTCTCACATCGGTACTCGATAAGCCGTGTTGCCGGAACAAAATTTCAAATTTCGTTTCATCGTAGATAGCGCCACGGAAACGTACCAAAACGGATGAAATAGACTCCAGCTTTATGTTCTCTACCCTTCGCCGATAGGTTGGCGTTCGTAAGAAATACAAATAATTGATTTAATGATTTTAGTATTTTCGTTATGTGTATATTTTTCCAATTTTTCTGGCAAACTCCTTTTAAGACACTCGCATTTCAGGAAATATCGAGATATTTGAATGTCGAAAAACTGAATAAAAGCAAGACTGTTCGTCGAATTTTCATTAATTATGTCTAGTGCTAACTGATAATTTCGGCGATTCATACTTCTTAATTTATTTTTTTGTCATTTTTATTTTTTTTCCCCGAGAAAAACTTGTTCTTCAAACGCTTATATATCTGAAACTAATCAAGATATTTTAAATTTTAAAACGTCAAATGGAAACTACATTCTTCTCGCTTCGAATAAACGCAGGGCATTGAATCTTGGTCTTTTTGGGTGTTTTTCTCTATTTAAAACCCACGTTAAAAAATTCAAAACTTTAAGGCGTTTGCCGGAACAGATGATATTTATTGTAAATTTCCTTTCGCACACTTTTTAGTGATGTCAAAACGCAACTTTCCCGCGCTGTTACGATACTATCCGCCAAAATTGACGATTTTTCACTTCGTCCTAACACACACACACACACACACACACACACACGCGCGCGCGCGCGCGCGCAGAATGGAAAAGTGAGACGAAAAAAGATTTTTACAGTATTATCATTTATTCGTTTTATCGCCTTCGTCGAGTTTTCGTTTTCTCCCATTATTTGATCGATACACGTAGATAAAAAATAAATATAAATAACAGATACGTATCTCCGAGTCGTTTACAAATATTCGAAGTTTATGAATACCCGAAATTTAAGGCGTTACCCCCACTTGTAGCGCAAAAAAGGCCCTTTTCATGAATTTTTTTAAAGAAAACTACAAAACTTTTTTAATCGATCAATGTACCATCTTAAAGAACACATCTTGAAGAACTTTCAGTAATTTTTTTAATTGAAAAATATTACATTGTTTAGTGGCAAATGGCCGTCAATGCAATAATGTTTTTGTATACACGATTTGCGGTGACCAACATTGCGGCGAAGTGGATCATCTGAAAAAAAAAATGCGGATGGATTTAGTCAAATATAAGTATAAACTAGTCTTTAATCGAAGAATTTTGAAAAATATTCATTTTTCACAAAATGGCGGACAGTCAAAGTTAATGGTTCGATTTTAACGAAAAAAAATCGAACGATTAAAGACTACATTTTTATCTATTAAATAAGCCTGCAAAATTTCAAGAAGATCGGTTCATTAGTGTTCGAGTAATCTCGGTCACCGACTTCAGAAATGCCATTTTGAGAAAAACGCGTTTAAAGTTTCAATTTCCGGTCGTTTACACAACGGATTCTTCTCTTTCAGCGCTCATATCTCAGTCAATTTTGTTCGGATCGACTTGAAATTTTCAGGACATATTCTCAGATACTTATACTTCAAAAAAATGCAAAAAAATCGATTTTTTCAAAATCGCAAGTGGGGGTAACCCCTTAAGAGTACTCGACGTTTACGAATACCCAAATTTTGAGAGTACCCGATGACCAAAATCCAGTACCCGATAGTGGCGGGTAATGCAAAAACGTAACCGTCGGGTACTCGAGTGAATCGAGTACCCGCACACCCCTACTAATTACCATTATTTGGTGATAATTGATGATACGGAGACGAATTACGTATTTGTGTGTGCATTTCATTTCAGTAGCGCTTTCGTCGTTCTTTGTTCGCTACAAAGCCTGTGCTTGCGCTTTGTTGTTATTATTAATCAACGTAGCATTAATTATAGTTCCGTGAAAGTGAATTCTACAAATTTTCGTTGGAGGCGTCGAGTCAGAGGCGAGGAGGAGTTTGGCCTGATTGCGTCTTCATTGATGAGTGGCAATGAACATTTAAAATAAAAACGACAAAAATAGTTTGGTCCAAAAAGCGATATTTCAGTAGTCGAGTTTAGAATTTTTCTCATTTTATATCTATTACGCGACAAAATCAATGATTACGTAAGACTTTTCGCCTGTTTCGAAATTCGTAAGGTTCATTGTAAGATCGTAAGATTTTCACATATCCTCCCCATGTAACGTAATTCATTTGGAATCCGTAGTTGTCCGATGCTATATGGCGTGATAATTGTAAACGCTTTTTTGTTCTCCTTGGTATCGTGCGAAGTATTTTGACAAAAAAAAAAGTAATTTATAAAGAGAATCGATTTTTCCTCATAATATATGCATTTTTGCATCTGTATCGTTCGGACGGCAATTAAAACACACAAAATGCTTTCGATAGTTTCAGCGGTGCAAGTAGACCATGCAGGCCAGGCTCTCTCCCAGCCTCCGTCCCGTCCTGGCCACCAACAGGTCAGTAACAACGAGATATTAATTTTTTTCCTGTGCGGCTAGCGATAAAATCACGGATTGAAAAAATATTTTTTTAACGAGTTACGTGGGTTTCGAAGCCAAAAAAGCATAGTTTCTCTATTTAAAAAATATAATATATGAATTATTTTGTTCAAAATGTTAGGCGCGTGAAAGAACAATATTTATTAAAAAATTCATCCAAAACCTGGTTTCCTGAGACCCCTTAAAAAACGTGTCCTTGCGGTGGTCAAGATAACTCATGATAGCTTTATCTAAAATTAAAAAACCAAATTTTTTTCTCTTAGTAGATAAGTATAGCTCGTGATTGAACGAAGGATTTTTAAAAAATTGAAATTGGAATTTTTGGCAGAGTTGTATGCATAATAGTTCAATTTGGCAAAATTTACACTACGTATAGCCCTTTAAAATTAGTTATAAACGAAAAAAAACCTTCGTTCAGTCATTAGTCAATGCTATTTTGAAGAAGTGTGCAAAATTTGAATAAGATGGGTGCATTAGTTTTTTTGAGAAATCGTGTCCACCGACTTCAAAAATAGTGTTTTGCGAAAAATGCGATATACCTGCGTCGCTCTCGGCCGGTCTTTGCCAACGGAGAAAATTCCCAAAGGCTCTCTCTCTCCTAGACTTTTGCTCCGACTGATAATAAAATATAAAAAAGTTGATTTTTTAAATTTTTAAACCCACTTAACTCCTTAAATCGCGCTACAGGCGATGGATTATTCACTAATACTTTCATAAGTATCCTATTCTGGATTGTTGACGCGATCTTTCTTTCCAAATAATTGCGAAATTTATTGCGGTTTAATCGCAAGCTTTCGATGTTCTTATCACTAATTAACCTTTTTTCATACAATTCAACAAGTTAGGAAGAGATTTTGATAAATATCCTTCCTAACTTGAAATTAAAAAATTATCTACAAACTAACATCATCTACAAATCATTAACAAACATCTTCGCATTGTTTTTTTTTTTTATAACGAATACTTGATTCACGCCCAAATTAGTCCACGATTGGATTTATTAATTATATAATTAACGAGAACGAACTTTCCGGCGAAATTGTTATCAAAGAAAACGATGCCATTTCGAAGTGACGTCATTACAAGCTCCTAATTTTCTCATATATAATGCGTTTACTGTAAAACTTACGAAATGATAAGTGTGGGTGAGGGGAAAAGAAAAATCAACGACACCTGTTTACGAACCCACCGGTTTTTTTTTAGGTGGGAGATTATTCTCGACCCATATAGAGGGCATCAATATAATTGCGCCAACGAGTTCATTATCCTGCGCGTGGCGAACCTGTATTTTTTTATTCTTTCTTTTCTATCGTACGTCGTTCCTTAGCTCACGAATTCGACACGACTAGTCACCGAATCGTAATTACCGCTGTACGTATTTTTTTTTCTACCGCGTTATATTTCCTTTTTATCTTACACACGACGAGAGTCAACCTGGCGGTGAGGGGTGCGTACATTATTGTAGGTTCAACCCTCTTGGGACTCCGAGAAAACAAATGGTAGCGAGAAGTGGAACGAGAGTAGAACAAAAAAACAGTACCCTGAGAGACTTTAAAACATGCTGATTCGTTTTTATAGCCACGGAGTGTGTATATATATATATATATATATATATTTATATATATGTATACATGCAATTATAGCTATGCACCCATGAAATACCCCTATTCTCTTGTGGGGGTTGAAACTTTTTTTGTACGTTTTTTTTGTTCGAAGGGACTTTTTGCCCAGTGGAAAATTAGCCAAACCTCAAATTAGCCGAGGTGGCACACGACCACCCTTGAGAGTAGGTTACGAGTATCTCGTAACTCGATCCCGACAAGGCGACGAGTTTGTTTTCACAGTTATGATTCTCTCTGTGAGTGCCTCGTTCGTTTCACTTTTTTTTTGTTCCCTTTCTCTTTGACATTATGCCCATTGACGTGGTTATACACCAGAAACCCTTCAATGCAAATGAGTCGCGGGGGGAAAGAATCACCGAGACAAAGTTTGTCCCTAACGCAAGGGTGACATTTTGTGGGAATGGAACTTTACAAAAATTACGTACAAAAATAGTTGCTGTAAGGGTTTCTTTTAGGTAATTTTCGAGGACTTGAGTATAATCGTAGTGGTTCGAACCAAAATTGTCAAATGCACTTTGAATGCGTTAATTATTTTTCGCCTTTCGCGCAGGCTTCTTCGAGAATAATTATGCCGAAAATGCTCCAATGACTCATACAAGAAACTTTTACAATCCATGGTCAGAGATTTTTGAAGGGGAGGTTACCGTCGAGAGGCGCGAAAAATGCATGAGCTTCGGGATTTTTTTTTATATAAAGTAAATACTTTTTGAAATGGGTTTCGAAGTAAAATGATTGAACTAGACTACATTCGGGGCGTGAGCGTTTTTTGTTTCCTGAAAAATCCCTGGATAACGCATTGGTAGCCGTTTTAAAAAAAAGAACATTTTTTTGCCTGTCTTTTTTCTTTAAGGGACAAAAAAAAAGATTTCTAAATCAATTTCTGACAAAAATAGTTTCCTGATGGCCCCGCAAATTGAATTTCGTTTCAATTGGGCAGAGATTCATGTGAAAAATGCTGTTTCCAGAAAAAACGCATTCAAAGTTTAACTTTATAAAAAATCGCATTTAATGTTAGTTTTTGACAACCCAAAAAAACAAAACCACGTGTTCAAGGAACCCACTCACTTTAGACGCTAAAAAAGTCTATTTTCATGAATTATTTCGATAGGTTTATATCATAGATATTGATATAAAAGTTGTTACACGTAACAAATACTCTCTCGAAATGCATTAAAAAAGATTTTCAAACATACTTAAGTCACTATTTATAGACGAAAATGGTAGTTAAAAAAATGTTCTAAAAAATTGTAGATCTGCGCTGTAGATGTAATCTCGGAGATGGATCATCCGAAACAAAAAGATCAAACGGTTTTAGATTCAGAATGTTAATGGCTATAGCGCGTATAATACGATTTTTGATACAAGCAAAAATAACAAAATGGCGGGCATTTTACGAAAAAAACAAAAAAACGTGTTTTTTTCACCATTTTTGGCAAAAAAAATATAGTAAATATCAAAATTCAAAAAAATCCATCATATGCGCTATAGCTATAGTTGTAAAGAATATGTGTTTAAAGATTCATGAGGATCGGTTCAGTAGTTTCGAAGATTTTATCAATACGCCGTCGAAAAACGGTGTTTTGAGAAAAAACGCGTTTAAAGTTTGTTTGGGTTATAAATACGTAAATACATAGAAAAAATCTTTTTAATGTATATTGAAAGTGTATTTATTAAGTGTAACAACTTCTACATCAATATCTACAATATAAACCTATCAAAAAAATTCGCGAAAAGAGCCTTTTTCTTTTAGCGTCCAAAGTGAGAAGACCCCTTAAGGATGCAAATTATGTAAAAAAATCGAATTTTTTATTTTTTCATTTCGACTTTGACGCTTTTACCAAAGGACATTTCAGAATGATTTATCAACAAATTTTCATTGCCATTCCTACTTTAAAAAAACTGCATTGCATACTCAATTCCTAATTTGTAAGCTAGTTGGCTCAATATTTATTTAATTTTAGCTACGATAAATAACTACGTCGAAATAAGTCTGGGTATTATTCACTAGCGACTGCGTTTTTTAAATTCTCATTTCCCTAATCTGACGTTGACGGAAAAATTTGAATTCATATTTTTTAATTGAAAAAAAAAACTGGAAAGATTAAGCAACATCACTGATGAAACGACGAGGTTTGCCGAGAATATGGCTTTTAATCTTGTAATCGGCCACCTTGAGGGTGTCTAAAAACGTGGATCACGGTAGATCTGCGGGGTGTCACCCCGACCCGTGACACGGCGACCCCGGACGAGAAACCTAAAGAAAAGATAAAAGGGATAACGTATAACGAGTGAAGCGTGCGCGTGGGCTATCGTTGTCATGCAAATGACTTAGACAAAGAATAGAGAGAGGAGTATTGTATCCATTATATTGTACGTATCCATATACATAGACGTTTGCTATGATAATACACAACATGCATATTACGCGCTCGGCTTCCTCCAAAGATAAAATATTTTTCGACCGACTGCTGCCGAGCTCTTTATCCTCGTTTTCAATATTTTCATCATCGTCAAGCTATTTTGAGTTTGCATTCGTTTTTGTTGGGCTTTCCTTTTTATTCTAAGCCACAGACATATGTCCGTTTCCACGAAGGTTAACGCCAAATAAGATAAGGCGAGCGAGTAAACAAAGTCATTTATTATTTTTGAATGGAATATCTCTTATTTAACCTTTCGCGGTTTACCGTTCTGGCTATAACACGCTGGGGGTCGCAACGACCCCAGCCGTGTTTAAACGATTGCCGCGTTGACCGCGTCGTTCCGAATAACTCATAAAAATTCAGGATATTAGTTTGAACATTCTAGAATGTGGCATTCTCGGTATTATATTTTAATCGAATTTTAAAATGACGGAAAAAAATCAGCATCGGGTCAATACGTAAAAATGCGTTTTTTTTACTAAAAAAAAATCATAACTCTTGCACTTTTTAATTTCCTTTCATAAAATTTTAGGGTAATGCTCTTGAGATATGACAGTTTAAGGAAAAAAATAGCTCCATAGTGGGCGTTAAAAAAAAGTATTTATTCACGACTCGTCCAATCCTACTTGCAAAGGGTACCCCAAAGCACCGCGAGAAGGCAGGCCAGTCGCCTTGGCCGTCAACAGCTCATAGTAATTTTTACTTAAGTTTGCGCTTGGGGTCATTTCGACCCCGGGTGACCGCGCAGAGTTAAACTAACGGCAAATTAAGTTCAATTTTTTTATTTTCTTATGATAAATGAAAGTGTCGTAAAAATCATGAATTACTCGCACCTCGTATCAAATTCTCCTATTAATTCTTCTCAACTCCTAATTTAATTTGACTCTTTATCAATGCATGTACCTTGAGTTAAGGGCTCCATTATCGGGAGCAAAATATAAATGGCAGTTTTCACATTGACCTGTGTCAAAATCAGTAAAATCGACAAAGAGGGCTGTCAGACTTGAGTAAAATTAAATTCCAAAATGACGCACGCATGACATGCAGAGGTCAGCCTAGTTATTTCAGTTTCGGGGGTGATACAAATATCAGAATACTTTTTTTTTCCACTTCCATAAATTCATTAATATCCTCGTGCCCCAGTCTTGGTTGGCTCACCACGATGGAATGTCAGTCTTGCGGATGATTGCGCGAACAAAACGTAAAATGAACCTAGCAAGAGATGATGAACGCTCGGGGATTCCGTATCTTATCGACTAAACAAAGTGTCACGAGACAAAAGCGACGAGTTCAGGTCGCGTGGCGTGTGAAAAACATCGCGTATGCTAGACACCCCCCCCCCCCCCCCCCCCACCCAGCCTGAACCATCATCGTTGATAAACGAAACTCCGCTTTGTTGTTTCTTTCTTCTCTTCTTAAATCGTGCTTTCGCTCCCGCAGCTAAAAGAAGGCAATGAAGTTTATTAGATCGACTGCCTAGAGATCGTTCTTCGTGTTCTGTCGGAAAGACCCGATTATTTATATATTTGCGATGGGAATGGCAAATGCTATTTATTTCACCCTATCACGATTTCGCAGTTCCTCTCGTATGTATGACGTAAACGCCTCCTCTATCGGCCGTTCTACTACGTCATTACATTTCGTTTTATTCCTGTCACTCGAGATCAAATTACTCGAAGAAATTGGAAGAGAACAAAAAAGCACGAACGTGTTCTATATTTTCTATCATATTTTTTTTTCCGTCAACAGCAACCAACAGTCTGACAATTATACGAGAGTTTTTTATTCCGTTAAATCGAATGAACATTTTTATTTGTATTATATCCAACTCAGTTACTTTTCGATTCGTTGTATTTTTCCTTGTACGGTGTTTCTATTGCAGTGGTCAAAAATAAATTTGTTGCTGTCAGGTACGATTGCAATTTACAGGGGGTCCTGTTATGAATGGATAATCCTGCAACTGTCGATAGGGCAGATCATGTCCTACTATATGCTGGAATTTCAGTTTGGTAAAAGTCCCACACTTTTCGAGATAAAAATCATCTGCTTTTGGCTTTTCGCATGCCATTTCTACAAATGATAACTTTTTGGTCTCGGTTTTTTGACAAATTTTCTCGGTTATTTGTTTTATCTAAAAAAGTCTTCTTTTTAACCTCAAATGTTAAGGAAACTTTATGAAAAAAGATCTTGTGCAGAATTTTCATACAGACCAATTCGAACATCTAACTTTGATAGCCTGCAGTGTTAAAAAAATGTAGGGGAGACCGGGGCAAAATGGTATAGCGGGGCATAATGGGACCGGGGCAAAATGGGACCGGGGCAAAACGGGTTTGGGGCAAAATGGAATAGTGAAAATCAACACTGCTGGAAAATACGTCATTGGGGCAAAACGGGACTGGGACAAAATGGGCCGGAGAAAATCAGGCTCCTCAGAAAGAGGCGGTTGGGGCAAAACGGGATCGGGGAAAAATGGGACAGTGGAATAATTCGATGCAGAAACGAAAGAAATGCAGGGGTAAAAAACGAGGGGTAATAAATGAGTGAAAACAGGTTTTATTGAATGTTACACGATATTTGGGTCACACTCTACTTACGATACTATAATTTAACGGTGGCAATGTTTAATTTTTATTGCTTGTTTAACTAAGCTAATTTTTATCGGCACAATTGTCGCAAACGTACTCGATTAAGTTATCGTCAGCATGGGCACATGAATAGTGGGCCCATTTCTCGCATGAATTACAACGAATCCAGGATTCCTTGGATTTCGAATATAAGCCCCCGCCGAAAAGGCATGATGCGTCATCGTCGGTTGTTATCGACGCCGCTGGATTTTTCTCACGAAGTTCTCTGTAGTACGGAGAATTCGTAAGAATGCCACTTGTACCTTTTCTTGATGTCGCCTTACGTTTTGATTTTTTGCCTGCCGATATCGGAAGCAGCTGGGAACCAACTGCACGTTACTGATACTGATTTTCAAGCCATTGATGAAAATCTAACTCTTGTCAATTTTTACGTAAATTGTTTTATGAAACTAGGACCGCCGCTCCCCATGAAATCGACGGATATGTGTCGACAAATATATCGGTCAGTCCGTATTATCTGCGTATATGTGGACTGAAACGAACCACAAGCACCATTTAGATTAGATTATGTTTCAACAGCTCTTTCATAGAGCCGAAGCATGAATTTTCCTGTCACCCCATTTTGCCCCAAATTCAGCGGGCTGCGACACTTCATTTTTGTGTGTCCCATTTTGCCCCAAATCAAGCACCAAGAAACTTCATTTTTTGCTATCCCATTTTGCCCCAAATCAAGCACCAAGAAACTTCATTTTTTTGCTATCCCATTATGCCCCAGTGCCGTTTTGCCCCGGTACCGTTTTGCCCCGCTATACCATTTTGCCCCGGTCTCCCCTACTACGCATATCGTGTCAATTACTATAAACAGTTGCTTAGTCATTGTCGATTTATATCATTTGTAGAAATGCCACGCGAAAAACCAATAACGCATGATTTTTTTTTAAATAACTTAACTTAACTTAATAACTTAACTTAATTAAGGGACCCTCAAGTTAATTAAGAGACTTTTACTAAACTGAAATTCCAGCATACAGTAGGACATGATCTGACCTATCGGACGTTGCAGGATTATCCATTCATGACGGAACACCCTGTACACGATCGATGGAATTCTCCTCCTTTTCCAATACTCTAAGGGTAGAATAGTGAGTTGCGATAAACCCTTAATGTCAGTTTGACAAAAAAAGAGGGCGTATCACTCGAATAGAAGTAAAAGTATCATCGAGGCAGTAAAAACGGTGGCTGATGGAAAGCGTATAATCAGAATACGTGCAATTGTTTTATAGACGCTTATCATATGTATGCAGTTCGATTTGCATCCCTCAATTCCGCGTGTATACTCTCTCTCTCTCTCTCTCTTTCTCTCTCTCTCTCTCTCTATCTCTTTCTCATACTTTTCACATATGTCTCCTTTTTTCCTCCCGGTAAACCGATAATGCTATCCTTGTAATATCCTTCGCCAACGATCACGCACTGACCCCTCTTCTCTATCAGATGCTCGCGACGTGCTGTCTCGCCACGTCGACCTTTCAGAGGAAAATGATTTTTTCCCTATTTTTCCCCTACGGGCACGTCTCGTAGGAACCATTCTTTTGGATCGCGAACACATCGGGTACGTTCTGTCCCCGGTATAGAAAATTCCAGTTTTTACACGGTTTTTAAACACTAGATTTTTCCACAGCCCTTCGATTTTTTTAAAACAATTTTTATAGATCCTAGCGGACTTTTCGAGCTTCCCGAGCAATATACTAAAATAATCGAGCAATGATCTGCTGCAGGGAATACTTTACTCGAAGCTCGCAAACAGCAGAAATATCCTCGCTTCGCTACAACTGGCGAAGGGAGGAAAAAGATGAACGATAAAAAAAACTGATTATTTCGAAAACCTCATGAGAATGATTCGAAATTCACTGCAATCGATGCGACAAACTTTCCTTACGCTGCGAACAATTTTTCCTTACTTTGTTACAATGACGGCAAATATGAAAGTGAGCGAATCAGAGAGAGAAAAAGACGAGGGGAGAATAAGCGAGCGAGAAAAAGTATCCGCGTTGCAGATATAGAAGAGAGTTAAGAATTTACGAGAATGACGTGAAAAAAAGGGTGAGAAAGTGCAAGGGCGATTGGGAAAAAAAAGAAGGGTCGCGAATAAAAGCGTTTTCCCGTATGAGCTGAGGGGTTGATCGTACGTCCGCGCAGGCATTAGAAATAGCATAGCTGCGTAGCGTACGCGTCTGCATATGTGTACATCGATACGTAATATCTTCCTCTACTCCATTGTACGTTGCCCGTACTACGAGGGTTGTTCCGCGGTCATTGAAACTTTCCAAAACGGTCATCGTGTATGAATTAAATGATAGTCGAGCTCTACCTGTCATCGACCTGCGATCACTCGCCGCAATGCACGCTCATTGCCGTACATCATTCTCCCCCGGCCCCACCATGATGACCCTTCGTGATGCGAACTGTTTTCCGCTGTTGCCAGCCAAGGAAATATACGCGGATAAAGTAAAAGGAGTTCGAATGGAAAAAAAAGAAAGTTTCGAAGGGCGATATAGAAAACGAAAAATAGATAATGACAATAGGCTGCGAGTGGCAGGAGCAGCAGTAGGCAGAATACTCGTCATATCTCTGAGACAGACCCCTGAGGTTGGTGTAGCTAAAAAAAAATAATCCACCCTCCGAATTATGAGAAAAAAGAGGGGTATAGGATGGAGGATCTTGTATTCGAATACGTGTCCCCCCTCACCTTCGAAATTCGTTACCGTTTGTCTTTTATCCACCCCTGCTAGCCACAGCAACCCCCAACGAAAAATCTCACACCCTATGGGCGCCTTCAACTGTTCGGAGGCTGCAGTTATTAACGAACGAAAGAGAAGACACGGCAAAAAACGCATTAATATCATCCTGGCCATAAATAATACAAAAAAACTACCCTCTACTCACCCCTTGGAATTTATATATATATATATATATATATATATATATATATATATATATATATATATAGGGACAAAACCTTAGCCAGTCTGCTGTTCATGCCACCGATGGTGCAGGAGAAAAAGCTTACCTAAATTCACTTCCCCCCCTTTTCCTCTACAATTGCACAAAAGCACGTCATCGAGATCTATATACAGCCGTGGGCATTGGCCTACAGAGATCCAGTGTGCGTCTTCGCCACAGCAATAATCTCGTTCTCACGCAAACAGGACTAAAACACGAACTAACACCTCTGTGTATAACTCTCTTTCTTTTCTTCATCTTTCACAAATACGTCTACTTTCGTTTAGAAGGGGCGAAAGAGCCAAAGAGAAAAAACGAGAGAAGCAGTAACACGTTTTCTCGTGTAAGGAAGTTCAGCGAGCCCGTTATTTATAAATTTGGTTGAATTAGCACCCTTAAGGCCTTGGGCCACTCTAGAGGCCGAAAATAATGGGCTTTTTGGGGATTTTTTTCAGAAAAACTACAAAATAAATCGAGATTACAAAAAGGGTGTTTATCATACATATCAGTGACTGTATATAATAATTTTTTTAAGCGATTAATTTCAAAATGGCGGCTTTGCAGCGTTTTTGCAACGACGTCTTCGTTTTTCCAGGGTCCACGGCCGGACCAACAAGTCTTGTAATTTTTTAATTATCGTGAGCCAATGAATTTTTTTTCGATTATATATAATAACTGATATAGAAGTTCGTAGGATTTTTTTCGATATGTTGATTTTTGGCCAAATGGCGCCCTTCTAAAGTGGAAAGTGAAAAATTTGCCTAAAAAATCGTCAGATAATTGTTAATAACAAATGAACTATGCAATATATAAACAAAATTCGACGTACTTCCATGGACAATGTATTCTTCAAGATATATTCAACATTTCAAGTGAATAGGTTGAAAATTGCCTGAGTTACGTTTCCGGCCAAATTAAAAAATGCAGTTTTGAAATAAACGCGTTTGAAGTTTTGAGTCCGCTTGCTGCGGACCAGGCGGTCTTGTACTAAAATTCGAAAACCGAGTACTCAGAGATTTTTTCCGGCCACAATCTTTTGGGACATCATTTTTGAGGTCCTAGGGGACCATTAAAAAAAATCGATTTTTCGAAAATTCTAGAGTGACCCAACCCCTTAATAAATGAGTGTCGTGATCTGATTGCGACAATATCGATTGCCAATTAATCGAAAGTATCTCTATTTTTATGCAAATCGATCTTATCGTAAAAAAAAGTTAATTTCGCATCACCGTGATGGGAGCAACCTATATTGACTAATGTTGCCTACCACTAGGGCTGTTTACAAAATGTTTTTCCTGCCTCATTTCATTACAAGCAATACTGATAATTATGATTAGTTCCGATGACAACACATGGTGTGGAAATAAACCAAAGGACGTAGAGCAAAAAATCAAATGAACGAGTCGAGAAAAGGCGCGACAAAGCAAAAGAGAGAAAGAGAGAGAGAGAGAGAGAGAGAGAGAGAGAGAGAGAGAGAGAGAGTCTGAAATTACGGAAAAATCAAGACGTTTCGAGCAATAAAGCCAAGAAAAATCATATATGCATGAAGTATGAATAAGCTAGTGAGATAGCGATGAAAAAGCGAAATTGGCTGGCTACACTCAATTGGCTTAGGCTCCCTCTAAGGGAATCGCGAGAATTGAATCTGCTACATTTTGTTTTTTTTCTCTCCCCGAATCTGAGCCAACACACGATATTTTCACGGAAAACATTATTTTCTTCTTCTTCGTCTTCATTTTCTCTCTCGTAAAGTATGTCATGGACAATCCACTTTTCCACAGCAATCTCAATGTTAATTACCGGCATAACGGGCCGAGGAGAAAAAGAGAGCCTGTATCGCGTGTATACGTATCTGTGGAAGAGAATAAGGGTGGAAAATCGTGTTGGCCCGAGAGATGTGTTCATTCTGCGGTCCCGCGATGGTTTTTCTTGCTCGGTTTTTCGCTCTTCAGATATAGAGGAGTCATAAACGTGATTTATGTAAGCCGTTAGATAGTTGAATCTCAGTATTCCGCAGCGCGCTTTCGCTCCGTTAATATCTTCATTACTAAATCATCCCTTACATGTACAAGGCGCGATATGGCGAAGACTCAGGGACTACGAATCTTTGCAGACGTCTTTATACTATACATATATATTTTTTTGTCATATACGTATTGTTGCCTTTATTTATTTTTCCTCTCATGCGCGTTTCTCCATCTTCTGGCCGCCTTTATTTTTAACCATGCTATTATAGAAATTTATATCCACGCACTCGTTTCGTTTTTCCATTCGAGAACCTGGACGGAATTTTCATCAATAACGTTATGTAGTTGAGGCCCTTCTGCTCATCCGAAGATCGCCGTCGTCAACATTATGCAGATCGAACAAAAGAATATGCCATTCTACGAACCTATATGTCTATTAACACACTGTAAGCAGAC
>OZ023314.1:20201129-20206129 GCA_964007375.1 Ophion obscuratus | reverse complement strand
AAGCGGAGAAGCCCTTAAAAGAGATACCGTATGCTTCGCAGTAGGCTTGCCTCGAAACTCGGCTACATCACCTCAATCGTTATCGCGATTGGATCACTAATGGATCGCATTACCGTGAAAAAAACTGCTCTGGTCAATTACGCGTTGGTGAAATGTGATTTTCAAAATATTCCATTTCAATCCATGGATACAGGCTTATTTTCATTGAGTTTCTTGCAGCGTGTAAATGAAATTAAGATATTGATTGTGATTTGGTCGTTACGTGGCGCACTTGTTTCCAATCAGTTCAAGTCAATGTAGAATGGCGTGAGTACAATCGCAAGCTTGACCATAGTACCACACCATGCAAGCTTCACCATACGTACTAGCTAAAACCTGATTTTCGAAAATGATTGCATAAACAAATTTCTATGGGAGCCTACTTTGTGCATGTTTCCACACCGGGGCAAAATGGTATAGCGGGGCAAAACGGTACCGGGGCAAAGCGGCACTGGGGCATAATGGGATCGGGGCATAATGGGATAGCAAAAAAATGAAGTTTCTTGGTGCTTGATTTGGGGCAAAATGGGATAGGGGCAAAATGGGACAGAGAGGAGTGGAATATCAAATTGGGGCAAAATGGGACACACAAAAATGAAGTGTCGCAGCCCGCTGAATTTGGGGCAAAATGGGATGACAGGAAAATTCATGCTTCGGCTCTATGAAAGAGCTGTTGAAACATAATCTAATCTAAATGGTGCTTGTGGTTCGTTTCAGTCCACATATACGCAGATAATACGGACTGACCGATATCTTTGTCGACACATATCCGTCGATTTCATGGGGAGCGGCGGTCCTAGTTTCATAAAACAATTTACGTAAAAATTGACAAGAGTTAGATTTTCATTAATGGCTTGAAAATCAGTATCAGTAAGGTGCAGTTGGCAGAAAAAAAATTAAAAAAAAAACAAAGAAAGAAAAAAACAAAAAAAACCATAAACTGCACGCGTCAGATTATAAAAATTACTTGATTATTTAAATAATTAATAACGACAAAGAAATTGTACCAATCGAATAAGAAGGCTCAAATAACAATTTACGTCAAGTTTGGTACAGTTCTGACCGCAGAATCGAAAGCAATTGTTTAACAAACTTTAATAACAAATGAAAAATTAGTCTTTTTTTAAATTTTGAAGTACTTAAATTTATTGGATTCAACGAATCCTGACGAGCCGAGCACGAACTGTTGTTGTAAAGTCAAAAATAATAATAATTGTTTAAGCGATTGAGTTAACAAATAAAAATTGTCGTCTTCTTTAATGTTAAATTACTACGATTAATCAAATTTCAACGAAATCGAACGAGTCGACCTTGAAACATTGCCTTAACCGCATGTCCAATCATTATACTTGGTCAAACAATGAATATCAAAAAATCAATTGAAGTTTTAGACTGCATTAATAGTCATTAATGCATTAATAGACTACACCAAACTTGCGAAGATTCTAACCGAATGATAAAAAATTATTATTTAAACAATTTCATTAACAATTAAATTGTTCGAATCGAATTGTTACGCTCGATTAACAATTTCCAAGAAATTTCAGAAAATGCCGATCGTACAATGAAGAATAAATATATGAACAATGCAATTAACAAATGAAAACCGCTGCAGTCTTTAATATTAATAAATTATTACGCGTAATCGAATCTCAACGATATAAAATGAGTCGATATCAAAATACGTCTTTAAAAATATGCTAATTAATGCAATTTAGTTAAACGATAAATATCAACAAACTTATCGTGTCACCTGGATTGTTAAGCTCAATTAACATATCCATTGTTTTATTGAATGCATCGGCCGTAGTTTCGTGAAAAAATAACTATTTCCACAATAATAGAACTTTTTTTCATCCGCCATATTGGATTTTCAGTTTTTCATTCCAAACTCCTATCCTCAATTCATGATTTCGATATTCTGAAATCAATGTCTTATGTTTTTATTCGTTATCTAAACGATTACGTATTTATTCATCTATCATTATTTCGCAACAAAATCATGAGGTACATTTTATTGTTGTTGAACCCTAGTCAATGTTATTTTTGTTTAGCAGTGAGACGCCATACGCGTCCATTGTGAGTCGTTTTTCCTGGATTCGTTGTAATTCATGCGAGAAATGGGCCCATTATTCATGTGCCCATGCTGACGATAACTTAATCGAGTACGTTTGCGACAATTGTGCCGATAAAAATTAGCTTAGTTAAACAAGCAATAAAAATTAAACATTGCCACCGTTAAATTATAGTATCGTAAGTAGAGTGTGACCCAAATATCGTGTAACATTCAATAAAACCTGTTTTCACTCATTTATTACCCCTCGCTTTTTACCCCTGCATTTCTTTCGTTTCTGCATCGAATTATTCCACTGTCCCATTTTGCCCCGATCCCGTTTTGCCCCAACCGCCTCTTTCTGAGGAGCCTGATTTTCTCCGGCCCATTTTGCCCCAGTCCCGTTTTGCCCCAATGACGTATTTTCCAGCAGTGTTGATTTTCACTATTCCATTTTGCCCCAAACCCGTTTTGCCCCGGTCCCATTTTGCCCCGGTCCTATTATGCCCCGCTATACCATTTTGCCCCGGTCTCCCCTACCTGATTGGTTTTTTTCCTGCCTATATATTCGTGAAGATGAACAACTGAGGAGCCGGCAAACAAAACCGGACTTGTCCACACTGTGTCAAATTTTTTCAATTTTAATTTTTCGTGCTTTTCAAGGGCGCTTTTGTTCGCTCCCGAAATATTTTGAATCAAATGCGCTCCTAAACACCTCAAAATTTGTTAATAAATTTATTTGTTTTTAAGCAAAAAGACAGTTTTTAGGAAGAAAAAAAAAGGGTGGCTGTGTTATGTTCCCCAGCTCCTTAACGGTGAATTTCGACATACGTAAAGGACACTTGTCAATTAATTTGAATCAACATAGAGGCATTAGGTACATACGACGAGACAAATATGAAACCTGTTACAATTCATATCAATCTCGCAAATTTTTGTGAAGAGGCAAATGTTCCATTATCTTTCCACGTTTGTATGAGAATACGTATATATCTGTGGGTACATTGTGTGATTACGCGATCATTCGTGCCGCAGATTCACAGAAGCACGTACACGATACGTTATAAGAGAGACAAATGCGCGTATACATCGGCGTTCAAAACCAGTGCTGACAAATTAAGGGGACCAAGGCACAAGAGTAAAACGACAACGAGAAGGGCGACATGGGCATACAACGACGGGAGTAATGTATAGGTGACAGGTCGTTTCCGGTCGGGGGTTAAAGAGCGTTTAATTAGTACAAGTTGTATTGTTCGTGATGGTGCCCATATGTATGTTTATATTTATATACTCCTCTATATCGTCATCGCACACGATCTCGCGCCCTTCTTTCTCCCTTTTAGTGGGCACATTTTCGATCTCGGTCACTCTTGTCCGGGAGAACAGCAAGGGAGTGAGAAACAAGGAGGGAGAGAGAGAGAGAGAGAGAGAGAGAGAGAGAGAGAGAGAGAGAGAGAGAGAGAGAGAAAGCAGGATATGTGGACGATTCGGTCGACGGATCTCCGGCGTGTGAAGACCGATGAGATAGTCAAGCTTCTTGACCACACTCCGTTGCTTTATGTGCTTGTGTAAATCTTATCCAGAGATCAGAAAATTGTTTCATCAAGCGCGTAATATGTGGTAATTGAAAATGAGGGTGTAACAATCGATAATTGTCGATTCCTCCTACTCGCCCTGAATAACATATACATTTTTGTAGTAAAATGGGGTTACTTTGAACAGGTTTTGGAAGTTTTTTGTAGAAAAGTTTTTTCAACATCCTACATTCCAACTTTTTTGCTCCAATATACCAAATTATATCAAATGTATAAAAAAGTTCAGCTACACCCCCCCCCCCCATAATTATTTATTTTTTAAGCGTCAAGTACCCTCGAGTGTGGGGTTTCTTTGATAAGGCATTGAAATGCAACATGTCAAATAATAAGGGTTACTTTGACATCATTTTGATTAAAAAAAAAATAATATTTCATGCATTATCCATGGAATTAAATGGAAAACAACAATTTTTACAATCAAATTGTCATCTTTATTGAGAACACATTTTACATAAAAATATCAAGTACCTAGGGTACGATGATAGGCACTTAATCAGTCTTATAATTATCATTCAGATCAAAATCGACTTGAGCAACACTACAATCAACTTTGGCAACATTATAATAACTTCAACAACAAATTTGAGCACTATAAAAACAATAGAAAAAAAAGTATTTTGGCGCTATTTTTGCGTATTTTGGCGCTCTGTTAAAGTAGCTCCAAAAACTGTCAAAGTAGCCCTGTCAAAGTAGTAGTCAATTTAACCCCGTCACGGTAACGATCTTACAATTTCGACATGCTAAAAATTCGCTTTTGCAAATGTGAAAATCAATGATGTTCCTTGAGATGAAGTTTTCTGTATATTGTGCCAGTCAACTTTGGAACAGTTTGAATTACCTTGTCACTAGAATCATGTAGGAAATAATCAGAAAAATCGCTGAATTTTTGAATTTGAATTTTTGAATTTGATTTTCAGGATATGAATAAACAATCGGGGACAAGATCAAAAAGCACACGGGTTTTTTTTCGTGTTCTGGTATGAAATAACACATATGAAGCTATGTAATGTTGCTTTTTGAATTTGAAGCTTTGTAATGTTGAACAGCCACATATGAAGGTATGTAATGTTGCTTTTTGAAAAGTTGAAGCTTTTTGAATTTGATCTTCAGGATATGAATAAACAATCGGGGACAAGATCAAAAAGCACACGGGTTTTTTTTCGTGTTCTGGTATGAAATACCACATATGAAGCTATGTAAATACGTACAGGATTGGTTTCACTCGAGCAGACGGTAAGAATGATCGCGTGCCAGCACGCACTTTGTCCCTTTAGTGTGCAACTCTCTCTCTCTCTCTCTCTCTCTCTCTCTCT
>OZ023314.1:20155427-20200929 GCA_964007375.1 Ophion obscuratus | reverse complement strand
AAAGCGGACATCTTATCCAAATAATTTTCGATAATTTAATTATGACTGGTGCACACAGTATAGGTATGAGATGTCAATTAGATTAAACTGTGGGAATTTATTCAAAGTTAGTTCGGAAAATGTTCATAAAACTTATTTTACCAAAGATTATGAAAAATAATTTTATTGGCTTTTAATTTTAATTAAGATCGATATCAAGGATTTTTTTAAATTTTGATTTTACTATTTTCTTTTTGTCATAAATGGTGAAAAAACACGTTTTTTTTGGTTTTTTTTATTTAATAAAATGTCCGTCATTTTGTTATTTTTGCATATATCAAAAATCGTATGATATGCGCTATTGCCATCAACATGCTGAATCTAAAACCGTTTGATCTTTTTGTATCGGATGATCCATCTCCGAGATTTCATTAACAGCGCAGACTACAATTTTTTTAGGACATTTTTTTAACCCTAGAACGCCACACTTATTTTTTCGAGACATACTTGCCACACTCGGGTTTGTAGGTCCCCATTAAGATTTTCAATCATAACTCCGAGTAAAGTAGTTGTGTTTCAAAGTTATCGAATTTCGAATCGTCAAAGTTAAGAACTTCTGACATATACTCGTTTAGAGAATATTTTCTCTCGAGAAAAGTGAGAAAAAAATTGTTTTGACGTGTTTTGTTCGGGTTTCTCAGATCCCAGTGGGGCATTAGACGGTTAACTACCATTTTCGTCTATAAATAATGACTGATATAAATGTAAAACAGATCTTAATGGATTTCGAAAGTGTAACAACTTTTATATCAATATCAATAATATGAACCTAGTAAAAAAATGCATGAAAATATTCGTTTTTTAGTTTTTCTTAAATTGAAGCAAAAAACCAAAGCATCGAGCATATATCGTTGGTTCAAAACCTGACATTTTCGATACTATAAAAAAAGTAGTGTGTACGAGTGAATTTACTCTCGAATACTGAATATTGTAGGTTATGCCGAGTACTTCAACACAGTACAGTTTTAGTGTTACTTCTATGAAAATAATACTACTTACGCCATTTAATATAGAGCAGCGAAAATTAAGTTTTAAACCTAATATTTTATCCGAAGAAGGAGACTGCGAATTTCACATTTTGTACGTCGTATCTGGCGTGCGAAAGACCAAGGGAGAGAAAAGGCAGAGGAGAGAAAAAGACAAGACGGGATCCCGTTTTCTAGACAATGGTAATTGGAGCAGACCGGTAATGGCTGACCCCCTGTATTCTCGCCCGGGGACACGAATGTCCGAGAGCTAAGGACCGATGAAAAAAATTATCGAGATTCCGCTGCCCTCGTATTTTCGCTGCGCCTATATAACGGAAACGTCGAAGTTTCGATTCATAAATACCGTCGTAATTTGCGACGGAGGAGAAAACGCGCGTTTCTTGTCCTAAAGTATATTACTTTAATTATCGATAATCAGAGGTTACCGATAGCACCCTATTATTTGCGACCAGGCAACAATACGAAAAAAAAAAAAAAAAATAAGCCGATAGACGAATAATCACAGTACGTTCACGAAGTATCGGCGCATCGGTCGCGTTTATTCTCACGTCGAATGATCACATCGATCGATTTTATTCTCAATGATCTCCCATCGTAATAAAAATCATTCGAACTTCTTTGCAAAGCGTTTTCCGTTATCGACTTTCATGGCAAATCAATATTGGTTAGCCACAAGTATACAACTGATACCATATACACAGATAATCATTTTTTACTCGTGTTAAGGTCTGTACGAAACAACGTCTCATTTTACAAAAAAAAAAAAATCTTTTTTGTTTTGTTTAATATTCGCGTACTTGAATCTTATTAGCCATCCGTCAGTTCGAAAGATCTTTGGTCGAGCAGGCTTAAACGAAAAATTGTGGGCACTTGTCAAAACGAGGATTATAAGGGGAAAGCCACCAAAGAGTAGGAGCCACCACTTTATAAACTTTTATTTCTAAAAAATCAATATTGATAATATACTTTGTACTCCTTATTTAAATTAAGCTTTGGTTATTTAGGAACATTATTTTAAATATAAATCTTAAGTATCAATCTCGAAAAAAAACTTTTTAAAAGCTTACACTTAGAACGTGTACACAGTAAGAACCTTTCATAGATGTTAAGGGTGCGCACCTTTTGGGTGCGTACTCTTCACTTAAGGGATAACACCACTCTAGCGGCAGAAAATAAGGCCTTACTTTGACAATTTATTTTAGGAGTATGAAAAAACAAATAGGATTTCTTTTGAGAGGGTTTATTCAACACATATTAAGGTATAAAAAAATGGCGGCGACAGAGCCCCCCTTGAAAAAAGTGTTTTTTTTTTTACAAATAGCTTCACGGCAGGACGGTTTTCTCGTAAAGTATAAGACCTGGAACAAAAACCAAAAAAAAAATTATAATCTATTTATTATTAGCCATGATACTACGTAGGGATTTTTTAATCAAATTTTAAAAAAATCGCGTACTTTGAAAGAAATAAATCAACTTTTTGCCCAAAAATAAGCAGAAAATTGTTTAATAGAAAAAAAATCACATTCAATCAAAAAACGGCTACGTACTCCCATAAAGCATGTAATTGTGAAGCTACCATCAAAATTTCAAACGAATCCCTGCCAAGGTTTTCGAGTAATCCGTCCTCCCAGTTTGAAAAAAGTGGTTTCGAGAAAAACGCGTTTAAAGTTGTACGAGGCGCCTGAAAGAAGCCCGAGGCACTGCGGCAAAGTCGATAATTGAACCTTTTAAAAATATTTTTTCGCTACAGGACTAATTGCATATTGTTTTTATGACCCCAAAGTATTTTTTAAGGCAAAAACCGATTTTTCCAAAATCCTGCAGTGGTGTTATCCCTTAATACGCGTTTTTAGTCTATGCTCACTATAATTTTTGTAAGCAAGCAAAACGGCGACATAACTTCTTAATAAAAATAATAATTGGATCGTAAATTTCAAATATAATAACATTCGTTGGGTGCAAAATAATCGCAATCCTTAAAAAACGTGCTTAAAATTGTTGAAAAATAAGATGAAACACATAGAAAATCTATTATTAGTCATAAAATTGGAAATCAATACCTTAACGAAGCACGTTGTTGTCCAACACCTTGAAATGACAAATGCCACTGACAGGTTAAATGGTGTTACCAACACAAGAAAAAAAACTATTAAAAGTACCGCGCACTCTTTAGTGGCTCTGCCCTATTGTCGCCCCTATCTCATTAATTAGCGATAACGATGACTAATATCGAAATTAGTGTTGATTTTTTTAGAACCACGACGTTATGTAAATATATCCAGAGTTTCGTTGGAACAAGTACGAATATAAATTACACGATACAGCGCGTGTCAGCTCTATCATCCCCGCCCAACCTATACACATATATCTCCGATAGGGTTTCTTAATCCGTCTCGCAACACTCACGTCCTAGTTTTCCGCGTTCACCCCCCTCTACGCTCTCCTCAACACCGTCGTTAATTACTCTCATCTTACGTCGTGTCGCGGTATTTTATCATGATCAATTTCCAACTTTATATATACAGGGTGTCGCAGAGCTGAATGCGTTCCCCGAAATGGGGGGTTGGGGGTGAAATTCTGAGTCGATTGATATAAGCATGTGTGGGTCTCAGATCAAGCTCCGAATTATTATTAATTTTCAAAGGTGGGCCAATCAGGTGCGCTCGATGAGCCGGCGTGCTTCGGTGAGCGATGCGCGCGTGCACTGGTGCCTGGCGGGCGCACCTGATTGGCCCGCCTTTGAAAATTAACAATTATTCAGGGGTTGATCTGAGACCCACACATGCTTATATTAATCGACTCAGAATTTCACCCTCAACACCCCATTTCAGGAAACGCATTAAGTTCTGGGACACCCTGTGTATATATATATATATATATATATAACCTCCGTGCGAGCTTTGCCGAGAATTTCGAGTTGACGAGACACCAGTGAGGCCACCGGGAAGACCCTCTCGTGCTCTTTCTATGCACATATACACACACACCCACACACTTAAAAGAATGTGTGCATGTATATAATTATTTCGTGATAGTCAAACGCGTAGCCTTCCTCGAGTTCCAACCGCGACCTCGTACTCTCCTACCACGACCCAACCACCCCCGCTCATTCGCCCCCTGTATAATGGCCATACGAGCAACTAGAGAGCATTAAGCTCGACGACTCGGAACTGGAACTGGCGTTAATTTTAATCCGGCGTACATCACTTCGATTTCTCCTCATCACTCGCCGCATCAGCGCTAATCCAATTCAACGATGAAATCATTCGTTTCTCCGAGCCTCTTTATTATTTATATAATAATGGCAATTTTACATAACTTTTGGTTAACAAAATCACGAGTACGGAACTTCGACTCCGCGCGTTAAGGGGCTACATCTACGTAGAGGCCCCAAGAAAATTGGCAAATTCCGATTTTTTTCTAGGAAACGGTTGGTGAAAAAAAAAGAATTTTTCTAACACAAAGGTACATATGATGAGATCCTTTTAAAAAAATCACCAAAAAATCCAAAAAAGAAGGAATTTTTTGCGATGTTTGGCGGTGGACCCTCTCCAGCTTAAACGGTCCATCTGAAATCTGAAAACCAAACGGGTTATTCAAGTTTACAATAAATACGAGTCATTGACGATCGTCGATTTTGACAATATTTGTTTTTAACAAAGTAGCGACGAATTGAAACTCGAACATACAAAATCTTTGAAAAAGGTCGTCATTTTTACGTATGTATTTAAAAAATGAAGATCGATGTAGAAAAAGTGAGATCGTCAACGACCTTTGAATGTTTCTCATCATGTCTCCTGTAAATTTGGAAACAATCCATTAAGTGGTTCTCGAGATATCACGTCCACTGACTTTGAAAACAATATTATCTGCCGGCGCCCATGTTTTTGTTATTTTTCTGTATTCGTTGCTTATTTTTCATCTTAAGGCTCGCAATACATGTACCTTCGTGTTAAAAAAAATGCGTTTCGTTTTCACCAACTGTTTGTCAGAAAAAAAATCGAAGTTTGGCAATTTTCTTCGGGCCCCTAGGTAGATGTAGCCCCTTAAGGAGTTTCGGGACAATTGACAAAATATTACCATTCGATTTTAATTTATACAGTAAATTCTTTGTCATTTACTCAGTGTAACCTGAAATTGAAACAAAATCGTTTTTTCAATTTAAAATTTTTTTGAAACGGTGCAGACGATAGATTAAAAATTTGGAGAGTGCATTCAGCAGATAATAAATCATTTACTCTGTACATTTGAAGCAAATGGTAACATTTCGTCATTTGTCCCGAAACTCATTAATACGATGTTGTTATTTGATGAACAAAAAAATCTGTCAGATGAAATAACGAGGAAAAAGTGTCTAAGTCTCCAGCTCATGTTTTTACGTCATCCGTGAATATTATTGAGCCATTCTCAGCCGTCAGTGTCACCCGCTTTTTCTGGGGAAGTTAATTTTATATATAATTTATAAGTTAATTTGTCGATCATTAAAATATATGCGAAAAGCGAAAAAAAATCAATGAAAATACAAATTTCCATGCTCAGAGGAACTGCAAATGAAGTTAAAGTTACATGTCTGATCTGGAATGTTTTGCGAAGACCTGTAAGGTTGAGGGGCCGAGCGCTTTTTGATGATATCTTTTGTGAAGAAATCCTCACGTAAAATAAAGGAGAAAGTCCGTGCCGAGGGCTCGAAATATTGTAAATATTAATGCGGCGCTCGTGAGCGAAGGAAAAAAAAATATTTGAATAATAATTACGGGCAACACCCCTCGTTACGTCTCGCAGAGGGGACCGTATACAATATGAGACAGAAAAGTTGGCTAGAGACTCTCGTGTACTCGGCAGGACTGTGGTGAGGTGAAGGATAAGAATGAGAAAGAGAGACGACAAGGGGAAGGAAGCGAAAAATCTGTGTAGGTAAGACGATGATAGGGTCGAGGGTTCGGGAGGTCTCGGTGTATTTCCTAATTAGAAGGATATCTTCAGCGGGGCTGTACACGAACGAAAGGGGCGAATAAAAAAACGTCTTGGCAAACAATGAAAGCCATCTTTTGGCCACTTCCGGATTCCTCGTTACTCGCCAAGCATTATTCGAGGGCCATGGGCACAGAATAAAAAATGAAGACGAATAATATTTTCTCAGGGATTGTCGCCCTTCTTCCGATACCGAGATTTTAATATTCGACTCATTTCCTCTACCAGCAACAAGAGACTTCTCATTTAATTGGACCAGGAAATCGCGACACTCGCTTGCGCCATTCGACGATTCTTTTTCACAATAGGGAAACGGACAACTTTTCAGAAAGTGTTTAAAATTAACCACAATGGATATATATAGGCAAAAAAAATGTAATTTTATATAAATAAAGCTTTTTACGTATCTAAAAATATATCTAAATCTTATTTTTTTCAAATTTACCTCGCAAACGTTACACCACGTCATCTTGGAACGCGTGTCGTCATATCTGTGTAAACAAACGACAAGATAACCTCGAAATCAAGTTCAAGGTGTTATTTTTGACGTTTTTTGTGATATTTGGGGTTCCTGGTTAAATTTTGGTTCCATGTTAAAAAACGTAAAGAAGCGATAAAAACGTAGAGAGAATAATGCGCGTGTGCAAACGTTTGTTTATACACGAATGACGTCATACGCTGTGATTGGTGTTTCGTTTGGGGTGAAGAACAGATTTGAAATATTTAAATTATTAGCTTTTATTTGTTGATTTAAATAATAAAACATTATTGAACAAAAATATTGATTAAGTAATCTTACTACATTTTACATTTGTTTTCCGATGACTGTTCGATTCCCTATTGAGTTTTACTTCAAAATTCAAGATAGAATATAAGAGTTTATTCTAGTTATTCTATTTTTCATTTTCACTTAGGATAAAGTTCCGAAAAGGGCATATCTCCGATTAATTTGGAATGTCGTGTACCCATGTATTTTTACTAGCTGATCACGAGTATGATAGTGAATATACCCGCAGTTTTTCTATTTTATTGTACTAAATGTTGATCTTAGAGAAAAATTATTCTTACAAAAGTTGTAGCCTATAGAAAGATTGATTTTTTATGTTCCATACAAATTTTGTCTAAAACCAATCTGTTTCGAGAAAAATGCGATAATGGTCCAAAAAGTACATTTTCCTAAACTCTATTACCTTCGATACTGTCTACTTAGCACTTTACTGCAGGAAGGTTGCAGTTTGATGTTTAACATTACACGCATACCTAAACAACAAACAAACTTTTGAAACTAATGTACTTTAGCAAAATGTACTTATTGGAGCATTATCCCATTTTTCTCGAAACAGAATGGTTTTAGACAAAAACCGCATAGAACATAAGAGATCGATCTTTTCATAGGCTACAACTTTTGTGAGAACATTTTTTCTATAAGATAAACATTTATTGAAATAAAGGAGAACAATTTTTAAAATATCAGTTTTTGGGAGTTTACCTTCAAAATCAAATTTGCGGGTATTTCCACTATCATATTCCTGATCAGCGAGGCGAAACACACGAGTACACGAAATTCTAAATTAATCAGATCCAAATACGATGTACATTAATGGGCATAGTTTCATACTTATACGTATAACATATTAAACGTATACTCATACACTACATTTCTTATCCATTTTTATACAACAAATATGAGACAGCGGGACAACATCAAAATAATTATTTGTACCGCAAACATTTTATCCACTTGCCTTAACGTTAAATATCTCCGTCTGGCTTGTCAAAGGAAAATAAAGGGACAGCAAAGAGCTCCGATTGAATTTGCGTAAGGGTCGCGTTCGTCGGATTTGCGCTCGGGAAAATTCGAGCGCTCACGTATGCACGTACGTAAGCGAAGCCACCGAATCAGCAATCGTCGAGAACCGCGTCTCGTTGCGAGCATGGTTTTTTTTTCTGTGGCGAAAATTCAATTCCGGTCTCTGCGTCTGATTCGCGTAACAAGCTGCAGTTCAAGCGTACATATAGGCGAGTCCCGGGCAAACGAAAGCACATCAAATTTTCCTAAAAGTGTGTGTGTGTGTGTGTGTGTGTGTGTGTGTACACACAGAAAAAAGACGCAGCATTTTCGGAGCTTCGATTTTTATTCCCTCTGTGCGATAGCACGGTCGAGAGAGGCATCACACACACACACACACACACACACACACACACACACACACACACATATGCACGAATATAAATGTGCGTCCATACCCACCCCTTGAGAAACTCGCGGAATCAGGCACCCCCTTTTGGCCTTCTAACGATGTGCCAACAAAATACAGAGTGAGAGGATGATAAAGAAAGCTCGAGGAGTACGTAAGCAGATTGCCGAGGAGAATCAAAAAGGGTCTAGATGCTAAAAACGAAGAAGGGTGATGGAAAATATGATATATATATATATATGGACATAAAGGGAATCGTAACGTGAAGGGAAACGTGAAGAGAAAAGAAAGGCTTCGAAAAATCGTATGAATTATCCGCTCAGTGAGCCACAAGAAGGTCGAACCGAAAGCCTGCAGAATGAGCAAAAAAAAATTGTTACGCACGCACGTGCGCACCCACGCACATCTACATAGGTGCGTGTACCTCGACAATTATTCCTTTTCTAATACTTGAAGTCAAGGAAAATAAAGAGACAGGAAGGAATATTCTTTTTCACCTTGCTTCTGAAGAATGAGGGATTCTTTTTTTCATTGCCCCTTAATTATATTGCTGACAATTATTTTTAACGACTTTCGCGACGTCTCTGGTGTACAAGAGCGATAGAAAGAGAAGGGAAGAGAAAGATAGAGAGAGAGCGGAATGGGGTGCTTGAGGGTTGTTATCCGTCTGCGATATCCGGGGCAAATTGACGGACTCGAGTTCGGATATTGAAGGCGAGTAATCCTTTCAAAGCCTTCGGTATGCCTGTTTAACTATTCGTTCAGCAAAAAAGCAAATTGTGATAATTGCTCGTCGAAAGGAAATTGTCGAATAATCGTGGACTTATGCCACTTCTCAGTCGGTCCTTACCACCATTTCTTCATCGTTATTTTTTTTTATCGTATTCTCATCACTGTTCACGCATAATGTATATTTTATTGACGCTACCATCTTCGATAACTGCGAACGTTACCTCCTACATCAATTCGTTTACTATCTTCTTTTTTCAATTCCATTCTCATCGGTTATCGTTCACCTCTTGATTCTTGCCCCACGACGAGCAGGATAAACATGATTAAAAAGAAGTCGAAAAAAAAAATCACAAAACGTCCAAATCTTAACGTCTTTACGATTATAAATCTCTTCTATTCTTCCATGTACATATACTTGGGTCGGTTTGCACGAGTAGTATACAAGTCCTCACACGTGTTGTGCACCGAGCTCCATTACCAAACGCGGTAATCGTCTAATAATCGAAGTAAGGGTAATTACACCGTGAGCTTCGTTCGCGAAAGAGAAAAAGGCGGAAAAAGAGCGAGAGAGATAGACTCAGGGTACCAGAGTGTGCTAGAAAAAGAGGAAGGGAGAGAGACAGAGAGAGAGAGAGAGAGAGAGGGAGGGAGCGACTACATATACTGCCCACGTCCGGCGCGCCTCGATCATTAAATCGTCGTTTAATGATAATGACAATCGGTCGATGTGGCTTCGTTGTATGGGCATCCTCTCTACATCTACAGAGAGCGTCAAATTATACTCTAATGTTGCTCACCACATATATAACCACAGAATGCCTACACACACACACACACACACAGTATCTCTCTCTCTGTGTGTGTGTGTGTGTGTGTGTGTGTGTGTGTGTGTGTGTGTGTGTGTGTGTGTGTGTGTGTGTGTGTGTGTGTGTGTGTGTGTGTGTGTGTGTGTGTGTGTGTGTGTGTGTGTGTGTGTGTGTGTGTGTGTGTGTGTGTGTGTGTGTGTGTGTGTGTGTGTGTGTGTGTGTGTGTGTGTGTGTGTGTGTGTGTGTGTGTGTGTGTGTGTGTGTGTGTGTGTGTGTGTGTGTGTGTGTGTGTGTGTGTGTGTGTGTGTGTGTGTGTGTGTGTGTGTGTGTGTGTGTGTGTGTGTGTGTGTGTGTGTGTGTGTGTGTATATTATATCCGTTTCTATCAGTATCATTTGTCCCGTTGTTTAAGTACCCGATGACACGTAATAGTATTTCAGCTTGTGTCTCTCTTCCTCCACCGTACGTCATCTCTATCACAAATATCGGATATTTTTAACTCGGCTGTTCCGCGGTGAAGAATCACTCGGTGAAATGAAGCCTCATTGAATGGACACAATGATATTGTTAGTGAATACAGTGCTATGTCTAATTGCACCAGTTACACCTGCAAAAATAATTGTCCAAATTTAGAAGTGTCTCCATAAATTGCTTGGGTCAGAAGTGTGGGAATTTGTTTCAATTGTTTTTGTTTCAAGGGGCTACATCTACCTAAAGGCCTGAAAAAAAGATGGCCGAATAGCGATTTTTTTCTGGGATACGGTTTGTGAGGAAGAAACGCACTTTTTTAAACACAAAGGTACATATATTGAGAGCCTTTTAAAAACATTACCAAACAATAAAGAAAAACACGGCCGCCGGCAGATGGTGACATTTTTTTGGTAATATTTGGGGGTGGGCACTGTCCAGCTTGAACGGCCCATCTGAAATGTAAAAAATAACGGGCTATTGAAGGTAACAATAAATACGAGTCGTTGAGGATCGTCGATTTTTATGAACTTTTTTTTTAACAATGTGGCAACGAATTCAAACTCGAGCATACAAAACGTATGAAAAATGTCGCCATTTTCACGTGACTATGCAAAAATTAAGATCGATTTATAAAAAAGGAGATCGTCAACGACCTTTGAATGTTTCTCATCGTATCTCATATGAATTTTGAAATAATCCATTAAGCGGTTCTCGTGATATCATGTCCACCGACTTTGAAAACAGGATTTCGAGAAAATCGCGTTTGAAGTTTTGCTGCTAGCGCTCGCCCGGCCGACTGTTAGAAGCTGTAGCTGATTCAATTTTAGGAATATGTCGATAAAATTTTCAGGGAATATAGCTAAATGGTGATACCGTCGTGTAAAAATATTTTTAGAAAATGCCATTTTTTACCCACCTGGGTAGATGTAGTCCGTTAAGGCTGTATTTTCAAGGTGATTTTTTGGATATTAAATTCGAAGAAACGGTCAAATCTACAGTGTTAGTATTTCACAGTTATATGCATACATGTTTGAAGTAACATATCACATTTTTTTTTGAAAGCATTTTATTCGAAATTGTTCATGCTATTTGGTATTGCGCAGGTCATGTCGCGATTTTTTTTATCGCCGGGCGTGGTGATTGCGGCCTTCCTCGTCATCTGAAACAAACAATTTAAAAAATTATATTCCTTACGAATGTGGTTTTCGTTCGGCCCTCTAATGAAAAAATGTAGGAAAAATTTACGAAGTGGCGTCGTTTGAAAAAGAACACTCTAATTTGTACAATAAAATGATTACTTCTCGGGGCCTGGAAAAATAGTAATTATGAAGCAATCATAAAGATGGAGAGTCGAACGACAGCCCAACATTTATTCTACACGTGAGCAAAATTGCAAGTCGATCGGCCCAGTAGTTTCTGAGAAAAATACACGCCCGATTTGAAAGATGTTGTTTTGAGACAATCGGGCAACATCAAATATCATGTACAATTTCGAATAAAAAGCTCTGAAAAAATTTAACATGTTACCTCAAATATGTACAAATAAAGAGTGTCTTGAAATGACCTGACATTTTAAACTGCGCGCCATTTTTTTTTTGTGGCGAACATAGAGTACCAATCTTTGACAACTGGCATCAGGAAGTATAGCGGTTTAGTCATGGAAAATAACACGATCGAGGAACGCATAGCAATTGTTATTTGTTGTATTGTTACTGCATAGTTATTGCAGACGAAGTTTCATGGTCATCTTTGTCTCGCGCCGCGGCGATGGCAATTGGCCACCAAGATCGTGCGATTTGACGTCATTGGACCTCTTTCTTTGGGCTTTTCTGAAAGAAAAAGTGCGTGCCAATGATCCACATTCCGGAGCTCAAGGAAGCCATTGGACGCACCTTTAATGAAATCAGTCCGCAATTATGCCAAAATGTTATTGAAAATTTCGACAAAAGTGTGAACGTTTGCAAACAGGGACACACATAACCTCCATGTTTGTATATTATACGAAAACAAAAATATTCGTACTTTTCAAACAAATAATACGTTTTATCAACAAATTAAAATGTCCAGTCATTTTTAGACACCCTCTATAACTGTGAAATATCAACGCTCTATATTTAACCATTTCTCTAAATTTAGTTCCCAAAAAATCACCTTGAAAATGAGTGTTTACACTAGATTACGCCTTTAAGTCCTTAGGCCACTCCAGAGGCCAAAAAAAAGGCTTTTTGGAGATTTTTTTCTCAGAAAAACTACAAAATAAATCGAGATAGAAAAAGGGTGTTTATCATACGTATCAGTGACTGTATACAATAATTTTTTTGAAGCGATTAATTTCAAAATGGCGGCTTTGCAGCGTTTTTGCGATGAGGTCTCCGTTTTTCCAGGGTCCACGGCCAGACAAACAGGTCCTGTAATTTTTGAATTATAATAAGCCATTGAATTTTTTTCGATTATATATAATACCTGCTATAGAAGTACGTAAGATTTTTTTCGATATATTTATTTACGGCCAAATGGCGCACTTTTAAAGTGGTAAGTGAAAAATTTGCCTAAAAAACGTCAGATAATTGTTAATAACAAATGAACTATGCAATATAAAAAAAAATCCTACGTACTTCCATGGACAATGTATTTTTCAAAATATATTCAACATTTCAAGTGAATCGGTTGAAAATTGTCTGAGTCGTGTGTCCGGCCAACTTAAAAAATGCAGTTTTGAGATAAACGCGTTTGAGGTTCAAAAGAAGCTCGCTGCGGACCAGTCGGCCTTGTACGAAAATTCGAAAACCGAGTACTTAGAGATTTTTCCCGGCCACAATCTTTTGGGACATCATTTTTGAAGTTCTAGGGGGCCATTAAAAAAATCGATTTTTCGAAAATTCTAGAGTGGTAGATTCTAACCCCTCAATCATGTGAAAATCTCACGCGACAATTTCGGTCGAATATTTTATCCGTCGTGAATGAGCGGAAGGAAACGATTGCGCAGTACCGAACGTCTGACCAATAGTTAATCACGCCAAAACGATGAACTCGTGGGTTCAATAAACGTGAGCGAGTCGAAAAACTCGTGATCAAACGGTTTGACGTTAGTAAGAATCCGCCCAAGTGATCCGAGGCGTAATTAGTCTGACGTAAGCACACTGGGTGTACCAGGCAAATGCAGATCACGCGTGTATAAATCGTCGTCGATAACCGAGCTGCGAGAATCAAAGTCTCATTGACTCGAAGTCTCGTACAGCAAGCGAAAATCCCCCGAGGGTTGAAGATGCTGACCCAACAAAAAAAGGAGGAGAGTCGAACGAAGGAAAAAGAAAAACGAACGAGCGAAGAAGCAGCGAGCGTCGTTGATCTCGTTACATTGAGGTCTGCTCGTCTCCGGTGCATTTCGCCCGCTCGCGCCCATTTAAATAATTAAAGATCCGAGGGACGCGCTCGCAGATCGGGCAACGATCGCTATATTTACGCGTATACGCGTATACGTGTACCGAGGAAACACACATACGCGTGCTCGTGAAGATCACGATGGAGTTGACAATGAAAAAGGGCTGGGACCAAGAAGATTTAAGGGGGGAAAAAATTGCTAATTTTTATGATTTTTTTTTTTAAGGAAAGATTTCTTCACCATTATCTAGACTTAGGGTATTTTTTATTACTACTTTTGTCTGTTGCATGGTATTTTTTTAATTTACTAATCTTTAAAAATGGCGGAGGTATGGTATGGTCTTCTAAATGGGCTGCGGCGGATGTTGTCAGACGGCGTGACACGTAGCGTCGGCGGGATTAATCCGAATAAGAACCAACGAAGGTTTTTATTTTCTCAACACTCGTATGCAGAATATGAACCAACAAAAAGTGAAAAATGTCGAAAATCGATGAAATGGTACGCTTTGCAACAAAAAGATTGAATTTTTCGAAAAAAATGCTACATTTTGCAATCAAAAGATACTTTTTCAAAATGTTCGAAAACTTTTAGGCTCATGTTGTAGATAATAAGGTTAGAAAGATTTATACCAAATTTCATCAGAATCGGTCGATTAGTTTTTCAGCTACACGTCACGCGAGTTTTGAAACTGCAGTTTGAAGACCGTGCCGTACGTCCGACATTTCTAAAGACTGATAATAATAAAAAATACCCTGTAACAGCCAAAAGTAATAATAGAAAAAGCCACAAATCTCAAAAATATTGAAGAAATTTTTCCCCTAAAAAAAATCACGAACATCAGCAATTTTTCCTCGCCAGAAGGTATCGCCTCTCTTAAGGTAGTACCTCCACAGAAGAGTTGAATTAAGAAATGGTTGAAATTTAACATATATGTTATTTAATACATTATCCAAATATCTGTGCAATTTGAGTAAGTTTGACCACCCCAAACCTGAGATATTTACACTTAAAGTTGGCTTGGTTTACACGTAACAAATGCGTTATGATGGGCAAACAGAGCATCATTAATTCTACCGTCAAAACTAAAATTAAGAAATTGATTTTAAAAAAACGAGGATAAGCTAGAGTAAGATATCACGAATAATGTGAAAAAAATGAGAATGATTCACCATCTAGTTTCCAAAATATAACCATGAGAAGCCCTCACAATTTTGGTGCAAAGCCTGGCAAAGCCTGGACAGTCCCGGCAAAAAGTTTACTGGCAATGGTAGATCAAAAACACAATATAAAATATATTTTACGGCAATAAATGATATCCATCGTATTATCTACTAGTACCGAGTCAATATTGCGCAGTTTTTAATTTTATTTATTTCTAATTAAACCAATTATCAATCTTTTAAGCATGAACATACTATGTAAACTTTTGGTTCAGATTTTCGCAGAGGAACTACCTTAAGGGAAGGGTAAGGGTTTCAGCGTGAAAAAAAAACACTTTTTTGCGAATTTCGTTCATCTTTATGGATAGAATAAATTTATTGAAGCCTTCTGTACATTGTTAAGTGTCACTTCAAGAACATTCCGTGAACTTTGTACGCGAAAATATCCACAAACAAGCCGGTGACAAAGCTTTTCCAAGAACGCCATTGGAAAAACACGATTTGTGGTATTCACTGTATCTCAGCTAGAAATTATCTGAAATCAAGTACCATTAAAATTTCGTCAAAGTATCATCAAATCCTCCCCCCAACGGTCTTTGATAATTTTTTTTCATTTCTAAATTTTTGGCGGTCACGTAAAGTGACAAGTGCCATTTTTCACGAAAAAATCCGCCATTTTGAGCGTGGAAAACCCCCTCAATGTAAAGAAAATCTCAAACTAATCGTTGGGGGGAGATGTTTTATATGTAGAATGTGTGTACCAAGTTTGAAATAAATCGTTCATGTAATTTTCAAATGGCAGTGAACACGGACTTTGAAAAAGTGGTTTCGAGAAAAAACGCAGCACCGGCTTGTTTGTGGATATTTTCGCGTACAAATTTCACGGAATGTTCTTGAAATAAAATTTAACAATGTACAAAAGGTTTCAATAAATTCACTCTATCCATATATATATAAAAAAATCGCAAAAAAGTATTTTTTTTTCACGCTGAAACTCCTACCTTCCCTACTCGAGGAGCGACATGCTTGCGCGTCCGTTTGATCGGTAACGATCGATAGCTGCGCATATAACGACGAAACTACGGGGCCCTGCGTGAGTATTAATGGGATAATCGGTCCGGGGCCCAGGGAGAGCGTCATCGCAGCCTCTCGTCGCAAGCGATATAGAAGTCACGAAACGACGAGCCGGTCGTCGTATGGAGGCGTAGAGGCGAAGCATCCAGTTGGGTGGGTGATAATGATTTCATACAGCGAGGACGCAGGACCGAAGCACCCGGACTCGCACTCCGTAACTGCTCTCGCACAATTTTTAACGCACGCGGACATGTATACACACACGTGTGTGTGTATAGATATACAGATCACACGTTGTTTCGTCTTTCTCGGTCTGCGGGTGTTTGCATACGTATAGTCGAATGTGTACACGGCAGGGGGCGGGGGTGAGACAATTGCCTCGATAATACGGGTCTTCCTGCCTGGCACTCGGTGATACCGACGGCGAATCAAGTGCTCCTGGTGTATTAACGAGTAAAGAGAACCGTAAGAGAATGGAGAGAGAGAGAGAGAGAGAGAGAGAGAGAGAGAGGGGAGGGAGAGAGATGAGCATCGGTTAGTCCTCCCGCTCCACTCTGGGATAGATATTCCGTCACGTTAATGACAATGACCCTAAGCCAACCAGGGACGCGAAAGACGGTGTGTAATATATAAGCGTCGTGGATCAAATGCACGGGTGGATGCGAGAATGATTCTCCGGGGGGACCGTTTTCTTCATTTCAATCTATATATCCCTCTGCGGAAATTGACACAGGGCTTTTTGGTTGGGCCCACATCAATTTTTCCCAACTTGATGAGGACTCTTGTGAACCTGATATAGACTCTCAAAGGCTGTTCACACTTTTCACTCAAAGCCCATGGGGCCTCATGAACTAGCTACGTGACTGAATTATTATTATATGTATATATATGTGATTGATCACTTTTTATATTTATCGAATCTTCATAAACAACAGATTTTTCAAGATTCTAAACAGTGGATTCAAATTCAAATACATATTTGCATCCCAAATTTCTATGCAATATCTTTGAGGCTAGGCCACAGTAACGAGTATAAAATCATGTGCGAATTTAAGAATTTTTTTTTTCGTATGAAAAAGTCATTTATTCATAAAATTAATTACACTTCTATTTAGTATGAATATCAAGCTGTTAGAAAAATATATATATATATATTTTTTTTTCGATGTACATAATGGCCGACTACTAATATTTTCTTTTCTTATCTTTTTTTTTGGGCCCCGCGGCGTGATATTTAGCATCCACAATTTTTTTACCTAGAACAAAAATAAAAATTCCCGTCCATCTACGTTAGAATACCTAGAGAAGTACGTACGGAATTTAAAAAATATTATTTTATTCAAAAGTTGTAGGTATTTGAACTCAAGGAGGTTGGAGCGTTAGCCACAATCCAAGGTTAAATTTAATACAAAATAAATGTTATTGTTTACACTATACTGAGTCTTTGCGAATTTTTTGAACTTTTTTAACCACCAAACACCAGAGATAAAAAATTGTTTAATGTATGTAATTTAACGTGCGGTTAGATGGGCAAGACTTTCACACTAAAGGTTATGTAATTTTTATTGTTATTTAGCACCAAGATAAACCATTTCTAACAACGGATTAAGGCGTTACCCCCACTTGTAGCGCAAAAAAGGCCTTTTTCATGAATTTTTTAAAAGAAAACTACAAAACTTTTTTAATCGATCAATATACCATCTTAAAGAACACATCTTGAAGACCTTTCAGTAATTTTTTTATTGAAAAATTTTACATTGTTTAGTGGCAAATGGCCGTCAATGAAATAATGTTTTTATATACACGGTTTGCGGTGACCAACATTACGGCGAAGTGGATCATCTGAAAAAAAAAATTCGGATGGATTTAGTCAAATATAAGTATAAACTAGTCTTTAATCGAAGGATTTTATAAAATATTCATTTTTCACAAAATGGCGGACAGTCAAAGTTAATGGTTCGATTTTAACGAAAAAAACGGCCGTTTTTTGGCTATAAAACGGCAATTTTTTTCGAAAAAAAAATCGAACGATTAAAGACTACATTTTTGTGTATTAAATAAGCCTGCAAAATTTCAAGAAGATCGGTTCATTAGTGTTCGAGTAATCTTGGTCTCCGACTTCAGAAATGCCATTTTGAGAAAAACGCGTTTAAAGTTTCAATTAGGCGGTCGTTTACACAACGGATTCTTCTCTTTCAACGCTCATATCTCAGTCAATTTTGTTCGGATCGACTTGACATTTTCAGGACATATTCTCAGATAGTTATACTTCAAAAAAATGCAATAAAAAAATCGATTTTTCAAAATCGCAAGTAGGGGTAACCCCTTAACGCAAACTGAACCTTTGTGAACATATAGAACAAAAAAATCCTCATCTTGCCCATCGTAAACCATGGGCAAACAATCTCGTGACGTAAATATGAATAGGCATAATTATGAATTACTCAAAATTTCATTGTAAATTGTATAAAACATTCGTTGTCGTAGTTTTTTCATAATAATAATCGATAATGGTATGCTTTTTCAAGTTGGTAGTAACACGAAAGTTTTTCTACTTTACGTAATAAAAATATAAAAATGCATAATTTTGCCCTTTAATAATATATTTAAAAAAATTAGCATATATAGAATAAATCTGTACCTCGTATGCATTTTTTTGAGGTTCATTGAAAAAAAAACTGAATTAACTGTCATTTGAATCAACTGAAACGCTCCAACCTCCTTAAGGAATGAATTTTCAGTGACAAATTTCGTTATAACTGGTCATGAACTCCTTATAAAATGAAAAGTTTTCGATTAATCAGTAATTCCGTACGTACTTCTCTGCGAAATGCAATTAGGAACATAACTTTTAAATTTGAAGTAAATCGAGTGAAAATTGTTGAAGTTATTTGTCACGCCAATTGGGAAAAAGCTGTTTCGAGAAGTTTCGAGTAGTCGGCAACTTTGCACATCGAAAAAAAAATTCCAACAGCTTGATATTCATAGTAAATAGTTATGTAATTAATTTTATGAGTGAATCACTTTTTCATATGAAACAAAATTGTTAACTTCGAACATGATTTTATACCCGTTACTGTGGTCCGCCTTAATTCGGTATAAATAATATAAAATCAAACGACAGCTATCGTACACGCGTCAAAATATATACCGTTATACCGGATTCGGCTATATATTTGGTCCTCAATTCAAATGTGCTCGACGGCCAAATAAAGGGTGTCTGAAAATGACCTGAAATTTTAATTGATTAATAAAACGTATTATTTATTTGAAAAGTACGGATATTTTTATTTTAATATAAGGTACAAACATGGAGGTTATGTATGGAACACAACATTCGATACATGGCCGCCTCGTCCCTGTTTGCAAACGTTCACTATTTTGACGAAATTTGCAATAAAATTTTGGCATAATTGCGGTCTTTCATTAATGGTGCATCCAATTGTTTCCTTGAGCTCCCGAATGGTCTGTGGATCATTGGCATACACTTTTCCTTTCAGAAAAGCCCAAAGAAAAAAGTCCAATGGCGTCAAATCGCACGATCTTGATGGCCAATTGACATCGCCGCGGCGTGAGATAACTATGCGTTGTTCGATCGTGTAATTCTCCATGACTAAACCTCAATACTTGGTGATGCCAGTTATCAAAGATTAGTACTCTATGTTCGACACAAAACAAAGACGCGCAATTCAAAATGTCAGGTCATTTTGAGACACCCTTTATTTTACATTTTCATCGAGCTGCTATGATTTGTTGGCTATTAAAGACTGGCCAACTAATCGACTGTATTTGGTCTCTTGGCCGAGAATTTTTTAAATCTAGCCATCCAAACTAGACATCCCCCTCCTGGGCCCTAATTGTCTTGTATTGTGGCTGGAGTTTGGACTATCGAAGCTTTTTCTATTACCGGTATTATTTCGATGTCAACAAGTTCTATTATCGGAATACCAGTATTCCCATGTTACAACTTATTGACATCGATTATTTTTATTGGTTAAAAACGTTAGAAGCTCGAAAGTGAAGATGGAATTTGCAGAAATAATGTTTCGCTAAGGGAAACCACAGCACTTATTAAAAATCACCGTCTCTCATTGAGATCTCCATTCATTATACTTTTCTAAACATACTCTGCTATGTTCTTAAATATATTCAACGCAACGTAAAATAAATAAATAAACGAAAAACAAAAATAGGAAGTTTTAAGAAAATCCAAAAAGTAGTAAACAAGCCAAATTACAATTAGGAATTTTTATGCAAGTCAGCGTAGTAGCAGCTACCAGAACAGCTACGTAAACAAATGGCATAGCTTGTGGCTGGCAAGCATGCTCCGATTAATTAACGAGATTGACATTGTTGAAACAATGACCGCAAAAAACAGAAGGCATATGAACTTTAGTATTTCAGAGACGACGAAAAGGTCGTTTCTGATTCCGCACTCGTGGATAAATAAGTTGACACTTTGGGAATATTTGATATAGAGAATAATATTTTAAAGCTGCCAAACCAACTAAAAAACAAGTAAAAGTAATTTCAACGGAAATAATAACAATAATAATGATATTTTAATTTTTCAACTCTGCTATCGAAATATCGGTATGATTCGAGTCCAATATCGGTTTTTCAATATCCGATTTTTAGTCCGTTATTATCAAAAACTGGTCTTCATGCTCTAGTTCTGGCACTTAAATGCCTCAAGTTTTTTCCCTCACTTTTTTCCGTCGAAATTACTCTCAATTTGTTGAATTTTTCTTTCTTCATTCAACTAATCAAAGATCTTCGAGATCCTCATCCCGAAAAATAGCGCTTGGATTACTTCATCGCCGTTTTTCATTCATTCTTGTTTTCGACCACCACTTGACGATCCGTTACTTTGAGTTGGTTCATTATTTCAATCATCCGCATTTACATTTATACGATTCATTCTATTAGGTGTGTCGTGTATTTTCGTTTCTTGCCATCGACTCGTTCCAGCACTAACGCACACAAATACATACATCTCGCGATAATACGACGAGCCGTGATATCTGGCCGGACGAAAAAGAAGAGTTCGCAGCGAACCAATTTGTAATATTCATGGACTTGACGCTGCTTACGAAATGACAGGTGACGTGAGCATCCCGAGATATCCGTGCGGGGCGATATTGCTCCCCGCGTTTCTCTTTTTTTTTTCCTTCATCGAACGGCGTTTTTTTTATCTATAATTCGACGAGGGCGACAGACGGTGCGGGAGTGAGAGGAGCTTTATCGAGAGTGATTTTCCAAGAGAGCCACGTAATGGCACAAAAATCGAAAAGAAAGAAATGGCAAAGGGGCGGGGGTTGAAAAGACACGGGAAGTAAGGGAACGGAAAAAAAAAATATGGTAGAAAAGAATCGCGGTCTCGTTCTCGGCGTGTAGTTCTTCGTCGAGCGGCTGTCGTCGAGCAAGCAGTGCCAGGGAGTCTCTTTCCACGCGAGTTCCACTATCGCCAAGCGTGTCGTAAATAACTTGAGGGTAGATATACACCACACCGAGGTAACCCGCAAACCATCGGACCTCGTGCTTCTATCTCTCTCTTTCAGTCCTCCCTTCATCCCTTCGGCGTATGCGTACTCCATACACGTGTACATACGTGCATACTTGTGTCGCTCGGAAGTTGGCGTGTGCGTGCCAGCAGGTCCCGAAACAAAAATGGCCCCGAGACACGTCAATAATTAATTAGTACATTTTATATGTGCACATAAAGGGTGTCTCAAAGTGACCTGATATTTTGAATTGCACACCATTTTGGGGGGGGGGGGCGAACATAGAGTACACTGAGAAAAAAAAATCATTGACCCAATATCATTGATATTATTGAATGAAATTTCGTTGATTCAATTGTAAAATTGTTGGTGTAAATAATCGCATTTATTAGTCGAACCAAAACGCTATTGTCTTTAATAACATGATAAAATTAAAAGTCTTTTTTTCATTCACAAGATATATTGTTAGCCGAGAACAATATATTATTGAAACGATCCAAAAAATTATCGCGAACAGATTATATAGTTTTGAATGCATTTTCTGCAAAGAACAAAAAAAGCGTTTCAATTCATAACATGAATATTGTTGATTCGAGTACACAAGAAAAATTGGAAATTGAAAAATTTCTATTGAGTAAATATGTTACTTAATTTTTTTCACCATATCCGATATTGATCTCCACGTATATTATTCGTTAAAATATTAATATTTTATTATGACTGAAATATATTAAGGAAATGTCTGAATTGGTTAAAAAATTATGCGAAAATAAAATTTGTTTCTTGCGCATTTGGTTGAAAAAATTCAACCAAATCATGGCCGAGCGCCACCGAAATTAAAGGTGTGACCAAACGCGTAGTTCTCGGAGTCACCGCTAGAAGCCGCACGCGCGCTCGTTTCTCGTAAGCGTAGCGCGAACCGAAAATCTACTTAAACGCCGGAGAAACTCTAAAGAGTATCGCTTCTTGGCCGGCGGCTAAGATCAAAGTGTAGGATCTGTTCTTATCAGTCAAATATCTGATATTTTCTCCATGGATATTCCATTGGATATCTGATATTCTCTCCACTATTATCGTGGATGATCATTCTAATGCTCACTTTTTATTTAAGATTTAAAACAAATTAAATAACTTACGTCCCATGGGATATTCGTTTCGATGCCGTGAAGAAATAATTAATTCTATTGATTATATTTTTGTACGAAATAAAAAATGTTGCAGCCACCGCTTAATTATTTCATCCATACATCTACGGATTGTATATAGAATGATTTCAATAGAATATAATTTTATTTAAAAGATAATGTAGATATTCAGAGAACAGAAATTTTTTTTTAAATAAACTAAAATGTTATTTAAATCAATCACATTTTCCAATATTTTATAGTATTGTAACAATCTCATATATCGGTGGCACTCCCCAGAAGCACATTTATTTGGATCAACCAATATATTTTTTTGATTCAATGTGTTTTTTTTTCTCAGTGTACTAATCTTTGAAAACTGGCATCAGGAAGTATTGAGGTTTAGTCATGAAGAATTACACGATCGAGCAACACATAGAAATTTTTATTTGCTGCATTGTTGCTGCATAGTTATTGCAGACAAAGTTTCATGGTCGTGTTATCTCGCGCCGCAGCGATGTCAATTGGCCACCAAGATCGTGCGATTTGACGACATTGGACTTTTTTCTTTGGGCTTTTCTGAAAGGTAAAGTGTACGCCAATGATCCACAGACGATTCCGGAGCTCAAGGAAGCAATTCGACGCACCATTAATGAAATTAGTTGCAATTATGCCAAAGTGTTATTGAAAATTTCGTCAAAAGAGTGAACGTTTGCAAACAGGGATGAGGCGGCCGTTTATCAGATATTGTATTCGACACGTAACCTCCATGTTTCTACTTTATATTGAAATAAAAATATTCGTGCTTTTCAAATAAATAATACGTTTTATCAATAAATTAAAATGTCATTTTGAGACACCCTGTACATACGTGTATGCGTGTATAGGTGGCCATGTATGCACAAGTAGGTATTTGGATAGAGAGGCCGAAGGGTGATGGACCGAAGAGTAAGGGCTTTCCCATTATCCAGGTGCTGTCCGATAGGACCAAAAATACCGATGATAACGAGGCTCTAATACAAATATACATGTATCTTTATGCAATGGCCACGTTGGTATCTTTTTTTTTCTATAATTTTTTCAACGAGACGTCTCGACGAGGTCTCGAACCTTTTGTAAGAAAGTGAACGATAGCCTAGCCCGATAACGAACGAGCTTGGAACGCTTTATCGATGATACTTTTTTTTTCTCGTACGGTCACCAGTGACAATAAAAGATGAATTTTCTTATCCGGTAAATAGTAGAAGTAATTATTCTCTCGAGGACTGAAGCACTTCTATTTTTGTTTTATGGAATATTTCTTTCAACCGTTTCCGATCGTTCATTTTCATTGACATCAATCCGTACGTTCAAAGATAAGAGATATTTTGTCCTTCCCTTTTTCGTTCTCGAAGATATTTTCGAGTAATTCCTTTTACAAATCAATTATTCCGAGCGCAGATCCGAAGGAGAGACGGAGGAATGAAAAAATAAATAAATGGAAGGAAAAAGAAAACGAACCGCGGTAAATGTGGAGTGTGAACGCTCAGTCGTCATCGAACAGGTTTCCACGACTTAAACCTCGGCTATCGCGAGTATAATGGGGACGAAAAAGTGGGAAAGGGCCTTGCTGCGGAGAGAACTCTGGCATGGGGAAGAGCTCATTCGACCACCTCATCGGCATCGAGACGAGATAACGAAATTAGTCCCCGAACTAATTTATTTCCTAATTCCCGGAGCGAGCGGAGGTGTGAAACAGTCGTTCGGGTCGTGGCGTCGACGATAACGCTGGACCATACCTATCTCTCTACCCTCCTCTCTGCCTCCGTCCCTCTCGCGTTCTCTCTCTCTCTCTCTCTCTCTCTCTCTCTCTCTCTCTCTCCCTCTCCCTCTCTTTCTACATACATGTCCCTCGAGTTCCTCGAGTCGTGCCACGATCGAGAGAAACGAAGAAATGAAGAAGAAGGTAGGAGGATTAAAAAAAAGAAGAAACAAGAAAATGGAAATAAGCATCGCGCACATACACGAGAGGGAGGAGAGTCACGTTCGAACCGAAACTCGTGTATAAAACTATACATATGTATATGGAAACGGAGATCCTGAGCTGGACAGCGAGAAGAGAGAGAGAGAGAGAGAGAGAGAGAGAGAGAGAGAGAGAGAGAGAGAGAGAGAGAGAGAGAGAGAGAGAGAGAAAGAGAGGGGGGGAAGGGAGGGAGGGAGAGAAAGGTAGTGAGAAAAGAATCGGCGAAACAGAACGCGTGGAAAAGATAATGCGCAAAGGCATGAGAGAAGAATTCACACCCACGCCCTCAACATGTGATTTCCATCATACACACACACACACACACACGGGCGCACACACAAAGTGGATATAATACATATAAATAACTTATTCTAATATGAATCCTTAGAAACAAATTTAGGGAAAAAATTGCCTTTCGCAATCGAATCGTTGAGTCTTCCATGCATTCGCGAATTGGCTCGTGCGATCTGGACTCAATTATATAAAGAACAACATCGATGAGTTTTCTCGAAACGCTGCACTAAAAAAAGCAGACGGAAGAGAAAAGAGAGTCACAGAGAGATGGAGGGGAAAAGAGAGTGAGAGAGAGAAACAGAGAGAGAGAGAGAGAGAGAGAGAGAGAGAGGGAGGGAGTAAGGGTGGGAGAGAGAAAAGGGAAAGACGTGTACGGTCGGTCCGGCGACATGCGCGAATGAAAATCACCAAGAAATTGTTGCCCTCGGCGGAGGTATCTGAACGTGGCGGGAAGATAAGAATAGTACGAGATAGAAAACACTCACACAGGCACACACACATATACATATATATAGATTGCAGCAACATGAAAACATCCCCATCTATACTATGATATTCGCAGCTTAGGAACTAATGGGCGTAATCGACATTTCTTCGGCAACGCCGCGATGAGGGCGTCGAGTCCTTTTCTTTGCTGTAAGACGATATATATATATATATATATATATATATATATATATATATACACACATATACATATGTGTGTATGTGATTCTCGATACGTATGTATGTATAGATTCGTTCCTGGCACTTTGGAGGAGTAATCTTGTTCACCGTTCTTCGCTTATCCCTTGCTGACTGCCTCCCTGCCTCCCTCCCTCTCTCTTTCTGTTCCTCTGCTGCACAAAATCTACTATATACAAGCAGGCCTATCTGCATTCACTATTCTTTTAAGTATACACGTAAACGTCTCTATTCCACGCGGGTGATTTAAATTCTATTAATGCATTATCTTCGCCTGTTCAGAAACAGCTAATATGGAATAGGAATGCCTCTTATCCCGTTTCAGTTTTCTAAGGTCATGGAAATAACATTGGTCATATTATGTGCGGAAGTATTGTCCCGACGTGTAGAACGTACATCCTTTATTTCGTCCACCCAACTATCAATATACTGTTTATGGTATTACATATAGTACAAACATATATATATGAATACTTCTTTTCTTTTCAATAAGATAAAAAACTAACGCCAAGTACTCGAAAGTTGGGCCATTGTCCTTCCCTTTACAATCCCTGTGACTGCATTTTTAAACAGAATTTAAAGGTAAATTACCAGCCAACTTGTAGTAGTCTGAAGGAACAAACGTTTCGTACATGGTGCATTTGAACAATCAATGAAATAGAGACAACGTTGCATTTCCTAATTTACAAATTACGACATCTGTCACCTGCATAATATCGTGATATGTTGGTCTGCTTATAAAGATCGGTTTATAAAGAGTCTGGAAAAAATGCAAACCTAGATGGCATTTTAGTCGAGTACTCTTATATCGCTATGATACAAAAATACATATATTTATTATGACTTCAAATAGTCCTTTCCATTGCATGCATTTGACAATGTAATCCCTTCAACTTTTAGCTCTAGCTTGTAACCCCAATGTGTGCTGGTCCCCCTCCCTCTCTCGTCCCAGAGCACACAGAAGTTGTTTTTTCATGTATTACTCTATTGCATTTGAACGAGAATGCGAGGAAACTGTGAAAATTCTGTGCCGATACAGGCGATCATATTTTTTCACAGACTTCCAGTTCAAAACGGCCTTCCTCTCGGTATCGGCCCACACTAACGCTGCGTAACATGGAATTGTTTGTATAGCAAACTAGTTTTTCACATAATCTTATGTGAGTACAAATTGGTGCATAAATTTGAAGTAAACCTGAAAATAATTGGATTCAGAAAAATATTTTGAACGGAGACAAATGCTTGTACATCAATATAAAAAAAACATATACAATAAAGCCTGCATTGGATCAGCAAAGAAAAAAACTTATCCTCACTTTTATGTGTCATGAGAACCTAAAAATCTCGGTCCGGTAACCTTCGTTTTGCCGTAAAAGTTCACAGAGTTCGCTAAAAATTCTACGATGAATACACCACCCAAGGAAATTGTCGAGAGATCTTTTTGCCAAATAAGTTTCGTGACGATGCCGATTCAGCGGGACTCTCGTTCGATCTTCAACAGGCGAATATCGTTTCACGCGTTGCACGCGTAATGGGGAATTCGTGTGATGGAACAGAGAGCGGGAGAGAGAGAGAGGCATAAGAATTCTCAAACGCGTGACCCAACGAGTCATTCGACACTTTGCTCTCAGACGATTAAACTTTTTCCTGGCTTCATTAATACTTTGCGAGAAAGAGAAGGAGAAAAGGAGAGAGGGAGATAGAAAAGGAACGGAGAGAGAAGCCAAGTGTTCTCGATCAGTCGAGTCTCCATTAAGATTCCGTGGATCGATAGAGGGGACATCCAGCGAGAGGAGAAACAAGCCTGAACTCACACCTATATATATATATATACATGCACATAAATGTGATGTTTTCACACTCGTTCTCGTTATGCGTCATCCCCCTCGTTTTTCTCAAAATCAGGTATGGTTCGTAAACCTCTACAAATTCGACTTTACCATCAAACAGAATTAACAGAACGTGTATACCCACAAGTACATATACAGTTGTAATACGCGTATCCACTTAAAGTTCGAGAGTATTCAGGCATTTTCAATTTTTTCCCCTGTACCTCTCTGACTCAGCTGCGATTGCCGAGTTAACGAAAAAAAAATAACACGAAAACTCGCTCGTAAATAACCGAGGAACAAATTTCAGGCATGCTTGTCGGCCGAATCTATCTTTAACGGTCAGAGGTTGTCGAGTGTTCTCGCGACACTCTTTTATCACTGTCAATTAAAACGAGAATCATATAAAATGCCAAAAAAATGACCATCTGTGACCAAGAATCTGAAAAACGTAATACCTGATCACGGTTCCCCGGTGCCTGGCTAATTGAAAATTTGTAGGTGGAGGCGTTAAAAAAAGATCGTAAAAGGGAGAGAGATGGAGAGAGGAAGAGGGAATGGTGTTTTTTTCGGACCTGAGAGTCACTGCAGAACCGCGAGAGCGACTGTAAGGCAATCAGGATTTCTCGTGGATATTAGGAAGAAAAAAAAACACGAACGAGTAAAAAAAAGGAAACAGCCGCGAAGTGTGGGGCCAAGGGAGTATAGCACTACTATCTCAATCCATACGCAAACGAGATGTCCTCTCTCGGCGTATCTTTTCCCTCTCTCTCTCTCTCTCTCCTCTCGAGCTCTCTTTGATTCTTTCGGAGCTGAGCCCCGAAAGTGTGTTCTCAGATAGGCGTCAATGAGCTCGCGGCTTGAAACCCACGTTGCTCAATTTTGCACACGAAGCATTGGGATGTTGAATAATTTCTCGCTGTTTTTTCGTGAAAATGAATGCTTTACTTGAAAAAGTATTCCTAATGCTTGCAAACATTTCAAAATTGTTGTGTTATCAACTCATAATGTTTCTGCAAGTTCAGCTAACGTCTGACATGAGTCTTCGTGAATGCCTCCAATTCAACACGTCGAAATAATGATTTTTTAAGCGTCTCAACCAATCTCTGCATGTTGTTTTCGACAGAGAGTGGGCGCCGTAAGTCTCAAGGAACATTCTGTGTGCTTTAGCTGCAGATTAAAAAAAAAATAAAGACTTGCGGTAAAATTCTTCGAAAATACTCTTTTTTGACAGGAAAATTGACATGTAAAAAACACTACGTTATTTTACATGTACAATAACACTATGTTATTTAACATGTAAAATAACACTATGTTATTTAACATGTAAAATAACACTATGTTATTTAACATGTAAAATAACACTATGTTCTTTAACATGTAAAATAACACTATGTTATTTAACATGTAAACTAACACTATGTTATTTAACATGTAAAATAACACTATGTTATTTAACATGTAAAATAACACTATGTTATTTTACATGTAAAATAACACTATGTTATTTAACATGTAAAATAACACTATGTTATTTTACATGTAAAATAACACTATGTTATTTAACATGTAAAATAACACTATGTTATTTTACATGTAAAATAACACTATGTTATTTAACATGTAAAATAACACTATGTTATTTGGCATGTAAAATAACACTATGTTATTTGACATGTAAAATAACACTATGTCATTTCACATGTAAAATAACACTATGTTATTTGGCATGTAAAATAACACTATGTTATTTGGCATCCAAAATAACACTATGTCATTTGACATGTAAAATAACACTATGTTATTTGGCATGTAAAATAACACTATGTTATTTGACATGTAAAATAACACTATGTTATTTGACACGTAAAATAACGCCATGAAAAAAAGTTGTTGACACATCGGCGAAATGACATACACTGAATGTCAAGCTTGCTCATAGTACTTCATAGGGTGTCTCAAAATGACTAGACATTTTAATTTATTAATAAAACGTATTATTTATTTAAAAAGTACGAATATTTTATTTTTAATATAAGGTACAAACATGGAGGTTATGTGTGAAACATAATATCCGATAAATGGCCGCATCGACCCTGTTTGCAAACGTTTAAGCTTTTGACAAAATTTTCAATAACATTTTGGCATAATTACGGAATAATTTCATCAATGGTGATCGTGTAATTCTCCATGACTAAACCTCAATACTTCCCGATACCAGTTGTCAAAGATCAGTACTCCACGTTCGTAATGAAAAAAATGGCGCGCAATCTAAAATGTCAGGTCATTTTGAGCCATTCTTCAGTACTTCTTTATAGTTGCGTTAGCATCTTAAACTACACGCACGCAGTTTTGGTAACGCACTATGTTGGAAAACAGCGAGAACTTATTCAACGTCCTGATACTTCATGAAATGCCTGGAACGAATTTATATTCTATGTCCATCCCTTTGAAAAAATAACGAAACATTTTTTCTTGGGATCTTGCTACTCGCAAAGAATAAATTACGGAAAAATGTGGGATGAAAAATAGTTGGATTTACTCCAGAAGCGAAGAAAGATGACTATTTCTCACAAATGTTTATCGACGGAGCAGGTATTTGAGTGAAAAAAAATGGTGCATGGTGAAAAAGGTGGCGAAAATAGCTGAAAATACGATTTGAAATGAAATAGCCCGTGTAATATATAATGTTCATCGTTTCACGTGCGCTCTATATGCATGTGCGTGAGTTTGTTGGACCGTCGGATATTATTATGGTATAGGGTGACTGGCGGTGATAGGCAAGCAAATCAAAGCCACTCAAAGAAATAACCAGTGCTCATTAAGAGTAATAACCCTCTTTTGCCTCATCCTACTCCTCAACGAGATACACACGACGATGACGAGAGATTGTTTCAAGGGTGTCGCACGATTCATCGTCGTCGTCCTCGCCTTCGTCGAGCATACTAAATTTGCTTAGCACGCATTCAATTTTCAGCAGCCGTGTTTTTTCAGCATTTTTTTCCGTCACAAAGCTCGCTCAGCAATAGTTTTCACGTAATTTCGGTCGACGAACTGAATAGCGGGACTTGAATTGACATAAGAATGTTACATCGGTTCGACTCACGATAAAATGATTTGCAGATTCACAATATACATTAGATGTCGATCTATCGTCGAAAAAGAACAAATTGAACGTTTAAGGAGGTTAGAGCGTTTGTCACAATCCAAGATTAAACTAAACAAAAAATATATGTTATTGTCTGGACTATACTGAGTCTTTACGAATTTTTCGAAATTGTTTCACCACAAAACACCTGCGATATAAAATAGTTTGATGTGTCATTTTTTGTGCCATTAGATGGGCAAGACATCGACGCTACGGGTGATGTAATTTTTGTGGCTTTTTAGCACCAAGATAAACCATTCCTAACAACGGATTAACGCAAACTGAACCTTTGTAAACATTTATTTGAAAAATCCCGATCTTCACTATCGTAAACCATACGAGTGTGAATCAAAAAGTTTTTAGAAGCGCATATTGACATAATATTTTTGGGGGTAGGATGATATTTATTTTAAAGAGTGTCTGTCACACAACAGTTTTGCAAAGTTTCAGTCGATTTGATCGTATTGTTTTTAAGTTATTAATTATTTTGTGCAAACAGTTGTTAAACACAGACATGGAGAAAAGTGAGTTACGTGCAGTGATCAAATACCTGTGCCTGAAAAACAGCTGCTGGCTTCGAAATCCTTGACCACCCACCATAATCTCCAGACTTAGCCCCACGCGATTTTTACTCATTCCCAAAATTAAGGGAGCATATTCGAGGGAAGGAATTTGACGATGATGACGCGGTTATGGCTGGCCCAGAAGATTTTTTTGAGAGTCAAGAAATTGTTTTTTTTTTTAGGAAGGAATAAAAAAGTTGGAAAAGCGGCATTTTAAATATATAAAAGTAGAAAGAGATTATGTAGAAAAATAAAATATTTTTGTTTGGATTTTCTTATATTTTTATAGTGATTCCAAGATTTTTTTGATTCACCTCATATATATTCAATGTTGAACCTTCAAGGTTTGATGAAAAATTACGAATTTTCGGTGGGAGGGAGGATGGGGGGATTAAGGTAATAATTAAGGTAATAATCTTAATTATTACCTTAATAAGGTAATAATTAAGATTATTACCGTAATCTTAATTAATGGTAATAATAAATAATCTCATGACAAATATAAATAGGCATAATTATAAATTACTTAAAATTTCATTCTGCGTTGTATAAAACATTCTATGAGGCAGTTTTTTTCATATTAATCATCGTCAATGTTATACTTTTTCAAGTTGGGTGTAAGAAAAAATGTTTTTCGGGTAAGGTTCCGAACCCCTCCCTCTGATCGAGCTGAAATTTTGCACAAATCTTTCTTTTAATATTTTAAGATCTTAACGGAATTTTTGGCGAGGCGCAATAGTTTTCTGGTTTGTTTGGGTTTGTTTGTGTAGATTTATTTGGGTATTTTTGTTTGGAAAAAAACGGAGAGCGCGATAAGATATATAGGTATGAACGAAGACGTCACAGATATATATATGTGTGTGTGTATGTATGTATAACAGACGCACGTTAAAAAGAAAACTTAAAAATTCAATATCTCGAAAAAAATTTCGAGTTGCTAAAAATCACTTTAAGGGTTGGCTTATGATATCAAAAGGAAGTTTTCTGCAAAATTTCAGCTCGATCGGGGGGGGGGGAGTGGGGAGTTTCGGAACCTTACTTATAAAAAAAAATTTCAAATTCAATATCTCGAAAACTATTGCGAGTCGCCAAAAATCCCTGATGCGGTTGTCTTAAAATATTAAAAGGAAGGTTTGTGTAAAACTTCAGCTCGATTGGAGGGGGGGGGGGCGGAACCTTATCCAGTTTTTCTTATTTACGTAATAAAAATATCGAAACGTATAATTGTGCCCTTTAATTATATATTTTATGAACAATTAGCTTCTACAGAATAAACCTATACCTCGGATGCATTTTGTTGAGGTTCATTGAAAAAAAATGCATAAACCGTCATTTGAGTCAACTGGACCGCTCCACCCTCCTTAACCTCGAAAATTGACTACCTTATAACGATAATATTTTCGGGTACTGAGAACGCAACCTTCCTGCGATCGGGACACTGCGTAAAATTCTCAGAGAGCTTAATAAACAGATATTCCGAGAAACACGACACGACCGTGTATGCACCTTATCGATATCGATAATTTTCCCATTCTCAAATAATATACCGATAATGTTTTCGGTCGTTTATCGTATTCCCGTAAGTTGCTCGGATCACTATCGTGTCTGTCCCTCAGCCAAGAGGGCTCCGGTGCATCGGTGCAAAGGTATGTGACGTAAGAAAAAAAAATAAAGAAAGGTGCACGCAGGATTGTTTGCACGGGCGAGGCGTCCACGAGAGGAAGGGGGACGGAGCAGCGACCGGATAAAAAAATTTCGTGGGAAGAGTGTTGGTCAAATAGTAGATTGCGTTCACAGCGTTTCGTTTCTTTTCTCCCTCAAGATTATCATATTATCATACTACCTATAACACACATATGAATAATATATCCCTTATACATATTTAAGCGATAAATAATTTCTTAAATATATTTTTAAACAACTTCACGATTTTATTATTGAACTTTTGTTTGGATCTTGGGATTTTATGAATTCAACATTTTGTCATTCGTCACAATGTTTTAAATGCTTACCGTAAAATGAGGTTACTTTGAACCGGTTTTGGAAGTTTATTGTAGATAACTTTTTTTCAACATCCTAAATTCGAACTTTTTTTTTGCTGCAATAGAATAATGTGTCCTCTGGCTATCAAATGTATAAGAAAGTCAAACCCCACCGCTCCGCCACAATTTTTTAAAAAAGTGTCAAAGAACCCTCGACTGTGGGGTTTCTTTGACAAGGCATTGAAATGCAACTTGTGTAAATGATTAAATAACCTTTAATCTTTGACATCCTTTGATAAATATATATATATTTTATGCGCTGTACATGGAATTAAATTAAAGACAACGATTTTTTACAATCAAACTGTCATCTTTATTGAGGGGCACCTTAAAAAAAGAGTGACACTTTAAAAAAATCGATTTTTTGTTGCATTTTTCGATAATCTATACCTTCAAGCTTACATACTACTGCTTAATACTAGCTTACTACTGAACTATACCTTATATTTTTATCGATTCATAACAATGAAATCAATATTTTTATCTTTCTACGCGTTTTTCTCAAAATGACATTTTTCTAATTTGCTGCAGTTTTAACTCGAATACAAATCATCCGCTCGACTTGAATCTTCTTTTGGCGCGTTTAGTATTTGTTTCTTCATACAATGACTCTCAAGTTCTTCGATTGGATGAAAATTGTCAATTTGCCAAACAAAAACCAACCATTGTGCATTATACGTGAAATCAAATGAAAAACAACGATTTTTTACAATCAAATTGTCATCTTTATTAAGGAAACATTTTACATCAAAATATGAAGTACCTAGGGTACTATTATAAGCACTTAATCAGTCTTATAATTATCGTGGGGATCAAATAAACTTTAGCAACATTATAATAAACTTGAACGACAAACTTAATCACATTTAAATGCGCACCCATTCAAACCGTATTTTGGCACTCTGTTATAGTAGCCCTAAAAACTCTCAAAGTTACCCTTAATGTCAATTTAACCCCGTTTTACGGTACCTTTGTAAACTAACAGCTTGAATTTCTTATCGAAAATCACTAATTCTGATTGAGCAGTACATCGAAATCGTAATAATAGAAATCATACGATGAAAGAATATTACAGGAACGTGGAATGACCTGATATTATGTCTGTCTTATAATATTAATATATCTATTTGAATAAATGGATTATACAGGGTGTCCTGTTATGAATGGATAATCCTGCAACTATCGATAGGTCAGATCATGGCGTATGCTGGAATTTCAGTTCAATAACAGTCCCACAGTTTTCTACATTTTGGGCATGATGTTATTTTTTGGAAAAAATCATCTGCTTTTGGTTTTTCGCGTGCCATTTCTACAAATGATATGAATCGACCATAACTAAGCAACTTTTTTTAAGTAATTGGGACGATATGCGTAGTACATTTTTTTACCTCGCAGGATATCAAAGGCAGATGTTCGAATTGGTTTGTATGAAAATTCTGCACAAGATCTTTTTTCATAAAGTTTCCTTAACATTCGAGGTTAGAAAGAAGACTTTTCTAGATAAAACAAATAACCAAATAACCAACAAAAAAGTTATAATTTGTTTGGGTTTACTGTTTGGGACTTTTACTGAACTGAAATTCTAGCATGTTCACACATGATCTGACCTATCGACAGTTGCAGGATTATCCATTCACAACAGGACACTGTATATATATATATATATATATATATATATATATATTATACATTGCATATATTAGTGACATGATATTTTCCCATGGTTTGAACATCCTATTTGCCCCTCCTCTTTTTCCCTTCCTCTATCATCTCCTTCTCTCATTTCTACAAGCACATATATATGTCTAGAAAGAGAGGGACAGAGAGAGAGAACGACCGCCATCGTACGATAATTACAGGAGAGCCCGCGCGCCCGTCCAGTGAATGAGCAGGGGTATCATTAACACTTCCTGCCTCGTAACGACTCTCATCTGTGCTATCACGACGACGACGGCGACAACGACGACGACGACGACGACGATGACCACAACTTGTTCGTACGCCCAGATATGACGATACCCACGCGCATCACAGAATAAATCTGTCAACCCACCTAATCGAGCCTCGTCGAACCGAATTTTCTTACCGAAAGTCCGATCTTGGAGGCGGGAAAGGAAGGGAAAAGGGGAAAGAGTTAAACATGTAAAAAAAAGAACCACAGCCACTTTCTGTGTAGAATGTATCATCGCTCCAAGCTAGGGACGATTGCAGAAATGTATCGCTACTCAAATACAAACATTTTAAATTGAGGTATCACGATGATAGATAATTTCGAAAAAAAAAACAATATAATCGTCACTACACTGTTATTTGTTCAGGATGCATTAAGGTAGTTCTGTATGTACACGTATGAGCCAAAAGTTTCGGTCGAAGCGTATAGCAACAGCCAATGCCTATACGATGCTATTGGTTGTACATTTTTGACAGAGCTTGTACCGTCTACATGTCCCACACATTCGCACCTCATGCATAGATACGTCTCATACTCGTATAGAGAGAGGAGCTGTCATCGTGGCAACAGCGCGATTTCCCTGCAGTCAAAGCGTTGAGCGTCCTACAATCCGCCGTTCGCGAAATATTTTATATAAATAACAAGGCGTGAAAATCTCAACCCAAATGAGATACAAAGGAAAGTTCACAAAGAAAAAGGCGCTTGCTAAAAGACTCAAGGCAGTGGCAGCCATGTGTAAAGCAAATGCGGCCAAACGCGATGACAACACCCATAACCTCAACGATCAGCAACAAAAATTCGCTGTCGAAGGACGTCGGATGCTTGTTGTTTTTTGAGCGTCTTGAATGATATCGAGGATAACATTCATAATAAATATATATTGATAAGTTGACTGCCTACTTTAAGAGACGTTCAAAATGGAAATAAATAATTTAGTTGTAGTTGTAATGAGGATGATTTGTTGTAAAAAGCGGTACCGTTATGCTGTAAAAACTAATAAATTAAAAAATATAATATATCTAAACACACACACACACACACGCACGCACGCACGCACGCACGCACACACACACACACACACACACACACACACACACACACACACACACACACACACACACACACACACACACACATATAAAACGATTAAATACATGCATAAATTAAACAAATTACATTTGTTTGCAGAATACATTTATTTCATATCCGTCTCAGAATTACTACAACTCGGGAAAAAAAACACGCTTCGAGTTTCCAGACCACGCGCCGATCAGCTGGTACGCCGATCAGCGTACACTGTTGCCATTCCGTTACAGATGGTTGGGCGCTATTTCGGTGTGGAATAAAATTACCACTTTTCATAAATCGATATCTCCGAAACTAAACGGTCAAAGTCTGTAACTTTTTTTCAAATCGATCCCTCAATAGTACTGCGTACACTTGTGTTTTTTTTTTTGAAATCGTAAGATCCGTTTAGAACCTATATCGAGAAATGCGAGCAAACTCCTATCGGTTTACGTGTTAGGTATAGGGATCGCGTACAAAAAATACGCATATTCAATTGCAATTATCTCATGAACTAAACGGTGAATCGAACTGAATTTTTGAGGATCAGTCCATGAAGGTCATATCTACACCATACTTAAATTTCAGCCAATTCCTAAGATTTGACCAAAAGTACAGAACTACCTTAAATGTTTAAATTATTCTCAATGGTTTCCCCTACGATAAACATACGATATTCGTTCCCGTGCTTTATCGTGCACTTGTCACATTCAATTGCCTATAGACGAGCCGGATTAAGGCGTTAAAACGCTAATCACGACATATATGTGTCTTTTATATATACATACATAGACCTATATATATATATATATATATATATATATATATATATATATATATATATATATATATATCGTTTACGAGCTAGTTCGTGTCGTCTAAGAAAAATTATACGCAGATATCGACGAGTTTTCTAATCCCGTAATCTGTATTTCCGGTATGCCGGAATGACAAGAAATTACCCGCATACCATCAATTAGAAAGAGAACGCGCGGATTCTAAGATCGGAAAGAGATTTGTATTCCCGCGCCGAGAGTACTGTTAATAACTACCAATTTACCTGCCATCTTTCGCTCTATGTATGTATCTATATATGTGTGTTTATGAGCATCTGTATATGTGTGTGTATATATATACATATATATATATGTATGTATATGTATATGGACTGTGTAAGCCGGTTTGACAGGTTTCCCATAAATTCACTCTCGATATGCGAGGAGTGTCTATTAGAAATATTGTGACAACTTAAATCGGAAATAAATCAATTACAATATTCCCGATCGATCGAAAGCGCACAAATTTTTGTCATTTCAATGTTAACAATGTCGTACACTCGGATGACTTTGAGAGATTGAACTTTTCGTTTCATCGTGATTACGAGCGAATTACATTGAATTGAAGAATTTGTGTTTGTCGTCGAGAAAAATAGTTAGTTTATGCGACAGATAGTTACGTGTATGCTTTTATTCAAGTGTATTTAACGGAGAAACGATCTGCAATCACTACACCATAAGACTGAAACTAAAGAATCATATTTGTTTGAAGAAATTTATGAGATTGTTGTTCGATTGAAGAATGCACATGAAGGGGTAATGAAGTTTCAAGGGAAGTGTTTTTTTTTCGTAAACTGTCCAATTGCACAATGTTTCAGATGAATTGACGTGTAATTTTTGCAAAACCATATGTAGCTTATCTTTTTGTTCTCCAGGGATAATGGAGTTCACCCAGCCTGTTCTTTTTGAAGAATGTCTTTTACGAATTTCCATGGAACTTCGCTTTTAGATTAGCACATGATCAATACGTTCAAACTACAGTTGTAGTGAACTTAAATTTCATCATTCGCTGGCTAAAACCAGAAGTGTGACACTTACAGCTCACAGATACGTATATCGAAGGGAACTCTATACATTGAAACAGTTGCTTCAGAGTTCCACTACTGTGGTGAAGTTTAATGGGCGGCGATAGATATTTCTCTCTTCGCTGAAGTCCCAAAAACACGCCAAAGCTCTGCAAAGCTGACTAACTGTACCGCGTTCCAAGCCCAAAGTCATACAGTGAGAGCTCGTTTATACGTTTTGCACTTATGCGCTTTTATCATTTTACGTCAAATTTCTCTAGCCTCGGCAGATTCCGTTCATAAAGATGATGATAAGTTTAATTTCTACGTTTTTCACTCATACGTTTTTCGCGCTTATACGTTATTAATTTTATTCCCCAGCGTCGGTTTCGAGGTTTCGTTTATTCTCAGTTATACGTTAATCACACGTGATATTATCTCACCGGAGAAAATTTCATGTCACTGCGTTTTGATGTTTTGATGCTTCGATGTTTTTATGTTTCCGACCTCGACGATGTATGCATGTACGGTGGTTACGTATCCCTTATCAATACGAACCTGTCTGTTATTTACTAGTCTAAAACGTCAAAGCCTAGTGTCACAAACTTGCATTAAATCAAAGTTCAAAACGGAAATTCGAGAACTTGAGTTGGCTCATTACTCAAGTATTACCAATCAAATTTTCAATTGGCAAACCAAACATTAACATAATATAGGTACTGTTATTGAAAAACATCGGGAATTATGCACCAATCGCCATTTTCATATGTCAAAGAGTTTTGGATACATACTGTATGTCACTTCTACGTTATTCTCATTTATGCGTCATGTGTGATGTACTCCTTGAAAAGCGTATAACTGATGTTTCACTGTAATGATGTAGCTTATCACACTGTTATGCAGACGAAAAAGCCACCGTCAATTCTAAAGTTGATTCGACTTTACATGAATTTTTTCGGTTTCCTTTGAGTATGATATAACACACAGTAGAATGACAAATCTTATTACACCGTACCGCTCACATATTCGCCTAGGGAAAAAACCATGCTATCCATGCTTACGAGTTCGCTCAACTTCACTTGGATGTTTCGCACATGTAATGATAATTTGACGGAAGTGTCAGTTGGCATCGTTCGTTCTCTATCCTTGTATCGTCTGAGCGATCCGTTCGTCTCTCCCATCTTGCCAAAAGACGAGAGAATAAGAACGAAGATGAAAATCCCGAAGACGAGAGCTAATATCGAAACCGTTCTGTTTGACATTGATTTCAGTAGCGGCTTCGAGCCTGATCGGTAACGTGAATCTCGGTATCGGTAACTCGGGTGGTCTGATGTCGCTCCAACTGGAGAACAGCAGCGGTTACGTGCAAGTGCCACGTGCGTTGATGGAGGCCTTCCTGCGACAGGATCCGAATCATCCAGGTGTGGAGACGGTTAGACTGCCGAGTACTTCGTTGCAAGAGGATCAGCTGGCAACGACAACAGCAACAGCGGCAATAACGGGCGCATCGGTATCAAGTTATTGCCGGGAGGTTGAGACCGAGATGTGTCTAGTTTGTCGTCGTTGCGGTCGTGCTTATCCGCAAGAGTCGACGCTACTCGCCCATCAACGTTCTTGTTATCTCGGCAATCAGCAGAGTCGCGGAGCTCTGCGTTTGGTTCAATCGCGTTACAGTTGCAGTCTGTGCGACACCAACAGTTCGATGAGGACTTACGGCTCGATCGCCGAATGGCGTCGACACTCCGAGACATTGCAGCATCGTGCCCGTCACGAGGCGAATCAACAACAAAAACAACAGCAGCAACATCAACAGAAACAGCAGCAGCAACATCAACAGAAACAGCAGCAGCAGCAGCAGCAACGTCAACACAACGCGCAACAGCAGAACAACGCGCTTGTCATTGGCGCAAACAGCGGAAAATCGTCAAATCCAACGACTGATCGGGACAATTGTTCAACCGACGAAGGTGACCGAGAGGCGAATCCACTCGTCGACGAGATGGAAGACGTTGTCAATCAAATAACACTTTTGGCAGCCCGGGCAGCCGCGGAAAGCACGAAAATCGGCACTAGCCAACCTTCGCAAAACTCATCGGGACTTGGCATCAACAGTCAGGACAACAACAACGGACCCGAGGCCAAGAGGCACATGCAGGAAATTGCCGCGATCGCCGGGGCACGTTAATCCATAAATTGACCTTGAAGCGCCGTAAACACTCGACGATCGGACGATTGATTCAGTCGTCACTGTGTCAACGTAAAATTTGCGATGTTTTCGAACAAACACCGGATCACTATGTTCCCCCTGGTGATCGCAGTCAAGGAAACGGCTCTCGATGGCACCGAAAATTCTGAACATAGAATTTTCAATATGGCGAATGGGATATCGCAAGTCTGGGAGAAATAAGAGGAGAACTTTTTCGTTCGTGGCTCTGCAAGTCTTCCTCCTATTTTCTCCCACTACCCGATTCAACGCGTTGTATATTTATTGATTTAGTAACGCGACTAGCGAGATGCGCGCATATACATCTCTATCGTTATAGAGTAGAAACAAGGCCAGAGAGAGAGAGAGAGAGAGAGAGAGAGAGAGACAGGAAGAGAGAAATAGAGGGAGATGACGAAACGAAACGAAATCAAGACGCGTCGATCACACGCGCACTCAACGAAGTTCCTCATTAAATAAAAAAAAAAGAAGAAGAAGAAGAAAATTGAACGCAGAGTGAGAATTGATGAATCGGGAAGAAGAAAAAAGGCAAGAGACCGCAAAGTTCTTGCGGCCGACGTACTCGGGGGCTTAAAAAAACGTTCCTTCTTTACAGAATCTTGTCTTTTTTTTTCCTCAAAGAATTCGACGATCCGACGAGACTTCCGGTCGGATCGGTCGGACTACCGAGTGAGTGGACATTTTTCAAGAGTGTTGGGAGAGAGAGATTTAAGCGAGAGAAACGAGAGAATCGAGAAAGGAGAATGAGAATACGAAGAAAACCGTAATAGACGATAGATCGACGATAAAACGAGGGAGATAAAGATTTAAAAATTGCGCGCTGTTGGCGAAACACGTGCACACATTGTCGTCGACTTCGTCGTGGTCTGACAAAACGTTCCTATGTAAAGTAATAATAAATGAAAAAAAAAGTTACTAAAAAAACTAATTTTTTTGCCAGCCGTTCGAGGGCGCACGACACACACTTGTAGGTAGCGAGGGAAAGGGGGATGAAGAACAGAGTGGCGGGGAGGGGGGAGGGCGGAGAGGAAAAAAGTGAAGAAGGGAGAGAGAACGATCTGGGTGTAAATCTCAGGGGTGTGTTATATTCCGTTTATAGTGCGAAACGTATCCAAAGAGATAAGTGAAAGTGAAAACACAAAAAGTATGAAAAATACACCCGCAGATATTGTCTTTCGTAACTCAGGTTCTCTCTCTCGCTCTCTTCTCCTCTATATCAAAGAGAGAGAGAGAGAGAGAGAGAGGGAGAGAGAGAGAGAGAGCTCGAAAATGCCACCGAAGAAATAGGAAAAAAAGAAAGATCGATTTGTGGAAAAATCGATTTTTATATTCAGGGTGATTTTGCAACAACAAAAAATGGCATCGCGCAAGGGTAAGGGTGAGGGCACGGTACACCCTTAGCTGGAAGAGAGGCTAGACGGATCGCGAAAGAACTATAAATATATATAAAAAAAAAAACACAGCCGATCAAAACGGCACGACCACGCGTGAGACGGGCCGATTCGTGCGAGCGACAAAAAAAATGGCGAATCCGGTGGCGCGGCAAACGATTCGAAAAGAAAACAAAACACACACAAAAACAAAAAACCCAGTAACAGGTTCCTATATTTAATAAAAGTAAATGTAATAACGGCTACATACAGAAGGGTTAATGAATTAACGATTAATTGATTGTATTAACGATTGATATGAACCGTAAGAAGTATATTAACGATAACGATAATAATGGTCATTTATATTAACTGTTAACAGAGTTAACGATTAGTTTCGATTGGGAAGACAGTAGAGAAACCGAAGTAAGCGTGATTTTCCGCGGCGTTGACGACAAGGAGAAAAATGACTATCGGGTAAATACGACGAACGAAAGAAAAAAAGTTAATAAAAGAATAATGCGTCGATAAAGTAAAGCGTTGTCGCGCGTTGATGTTTGGAACTAGTGGAGTCGGAAAGGGGATGAAAAGGCTACAGGGGTAAAAGATTTAGGAAAACGTGAAGTAAAAGTATTTTCGCGTAACTAAGAGAGACGAGAGCCCTAAAAAAAAGAAAGGACAACAAATTCACTATTAGCTAATAAGTCATCATAAATTACGTTTAAAATTTGTAGGAAATCCGTAAATAACGTACGATTATAAATAAAGAAATATATATATAAATATAAATATACATACATTTATATATATATATATATATATATATATATATATATATATATATATATATATATATATATATATATATATATGTATGTATGTATATGTATATATGTATGAAAGATGTTGTAACGTACTAGAATCCTCGCGGTTAATAAATCGGTCACTGTGCTCTACACCCGCGTGTGTAGACGCTGTAAAAAGAGAAAAATCCAGAAAAAATGCACTCTTGATCGAAAAACAATTCTTTTTTTCTCTTATTTTTCACAAATTGACTCGTTTTTAGAATCTGTTACGTGGACGGTGAACGATGAGAAAAAAAGACAAGCGAGGTGATCGATTTGTGCATATGCATACGTGAATGAGAAGGAAAAAAAAGAAATCACGAAGTAATAATAATAATATATATATATATATATATATATATATATATATATATATATATATTTCTAATTTAAGCAACTTGAGGTTCCTGTCGCATAAAAAATTAATGAAAACGAAAACAAACGAAAATGCTTTTCTATGTAAACGTTGTCGCGGATCGAGACGTAACATTTATCGTCGCCTAACGATCATATTTGAATTGAATCATTGATTGCGATTATCTATTGAATAATTGGAACGTCACTAGATGACGATACACATTTACGACGAGAGAGGGAAAGATAGTAATGTATATATTTATTATCATCAATGTGAGATAACCTCCCGCAATGGGAGCAAAAAAGATAGAGGATGATAAATATTTGACGGTCATTGAAATTCCTAATGAACATGTGTGTTAAAATTAAAAATACAAATAATAGCAACAATATTGATATTGATATTACACTAATGATAACATAATAATAATAATATTGAAATAATAATAGTAATAACGATAATAATAGTAATGAAACCCATACCTCGCAATAACGAAAAAAAAAAAAAAAAGAAAAATCACCAGACAACGGAAATCTAGAACTACGTAAACGTTTAAATGCGACAGAAGCGTGACGCATCGAGGCCGCAGTTAAAGAAAAACGATCGGGGATTATATTTTTTTGTCGCTCTTCGGACACAGGAGGAAAAAAACAACCAATTGATTGGCGAGTAACGTTAAACGAGGTAATTGTTTCATCTAAATTGTATATATGCACAAACACCGAAATCTCGTCGCCGTTGGCCGCGCCTTTCGCCACATTTTCTTTTTCTCATTTATTCTTTCCTTGCCCGATCTTTTTACGACCCTCATATACGTACAACAATCTCAAAAGCCCACCGAATGTAGCGTAGTTAGCCTCGATTACATCGCGAGAGAACAATTCTTCACTAAATTCGACTCGGTTCGCTTTATCGACTCCAACACCGGGTGCGTGTATATAAATAATAATAATAATACATTGTTATTATTATTATGGTAATATATACGTATGTGTGCGCGAGAAGGTGCAAGTGAGAGATCCGCGCGAAAGGAAGAGGGAAAAAGAATCAATGAGCACCCCCCCCCCCGTCACTCCTCTCACCGCTCCCTTCAGCCGCCTTTTTTTATACGTACCCCCCTCGCGGACGGCCGTGGCGAATAAGAAATTGGAATAGCGCTCTCGACTCGCTCCGAGAAGACAATTTCGTTTCGTCAACGCTCCACCGCCATCAGCAAATTGTTTATATTTTTATTTTTCTCGGCCAATTTTTTCCTCCTCCCCCGTTTCCCTTCGTCAAGTTCCTAATATGCGATATATCGTATTTTTATTACCACTCCGCGTATCTCGTGTGATGTTTTATTCCGCGCTCGAGGGCGAACAGAAATCGAGAAAAAAAAAACAAGGAAAAAAAAGTGGTACATAGACGCATGCGCAGGTGAGGAGAAAAAAAAATTTACCGGCGTTGATACGTTTTAATGCAAAATGAGGGAGAGACACGGAGAGGGAGAGAGAGAGAGAGAGAGAGAGAGAGAGAGAGAGAGAGAGAGAGAGAGAGAGAGAGAGAGGGTGAGAAAATGAGGGGCAAGGGGGGAGAAGTAAAAAATGATGAAACTGTGTGTCGGCGCACTCGTTAACGGGATTGCAAAAAAAGAAGAAAAAAGAGGACCGGGACGGAAGTCTATACATATTGTATTATGTCACTTTAGACACTAAATTATGGAATTATTATTATATAAATAATATATACGTACGTACGCGTGTGTACGCGAAAAAAAAAAAAATACGAGGGTTTCATTGCGTTCCCGAGTTCGTGAGCGAAAGTGGGAGAGTGAGCGTGAGATAAAATTTAAACGGAAGAGAGAAAAAAAAACGAGAATGTGAGCCCGAGAGAAAGGAAGAATTGCGTGATAGAGTAACCGAACCTCGCTACTAGCTGTTCCTAATTAAAAAAAAAAGAGAGAGAGAGAGAGTTAAAATGAGAAAAAAGAAAATCAAGAATTGAATGAGTGATAAATCGTTGGACGACGATGCTAAAGAATAAGGAAGACAAGAAAAATTAAACACGTGTGCAGTTTTAAAGGATGTGAATTGAGACGCTATTATTGCAACAAAAAAAAGAACGACTACAATTGTTTTATAGTAGGCACCGCGCGCTGCCACTCCGTCTCCTCGAATAATTCGTTTTCTTCTTATCATTTTTAATCTAAACAATCGGAGTATATTATTATTATTATTATTATTATTATTATTATTATTGATTTTAACTGAATTTGTTTGCCATGAAACTCCGCGGTTTCGAAAAGTCTCGATCATGCATACAAATCGATTGAGCCGTGTCTCGCGTAGCTCACTTCGAATGACAAAACAAGCGAAGATTGACCCGACGAAAAAGAAATGCATCGTGGCGCTGTTCTGATCGCGACGGGCTTTCGAAAAATTTGAAATAATCGCGCCAATTGTACGTCGGAGGAATTACGAGGCCTGTCGTAAAAAAAAACAGGAAATCATCGATGTGCAAAAAATGGTACGCGGTTATGGAGTGGCGCGGGTGAGTGCAATCGTAGCGTGGACGAAAACATGAAATAACGATATTATACGATAGAGGGTGTATGAAAAAAGCGGATGATCAGAGATGGACGAGAGATCGACAGTCCGGAGGGGAAAAAAAATGACAGAACGAACCGCGCGAGAACTTTAGATCACTCATTATATACGTATATGCACGTGTGCCCGTGTGCACATACGCGTGTGCGATAATTTGTTTAATTTTTAATTTGTATTCCTTTACCATCCGTCTCCCGTTGAGTTTCTAATCGATGTGTTACTTACGACGATAAATGATGAATATTTATTGATC
>OZ023314.1:20107927-20150427 GCA_964007375.1 Ophion obscuratus | reverse complement strand
CTCATTTTTGCGTTCGCAGCCGCGTCTTCTATCTCTCTTGTTACGATATGCACATTACACATACACTACAACACACGATTACACATACGGTAAACAAACGCATGCTTGACATGTATCGGAAGCACCTGAATACAGCGTTGCCACGGATATTCCAAGAAGACTAGAGGTAAGGAGTACGAACGCAGTGTTGAAGAAACGTCCATGGATATCCAGATGAGAAGGATGGCGCTGCTCTCCTACCGAACCGAATTGAAGTCAGCAACAAACCAGTGCCGTACAATATGCAGAAAGCACCCTTTGCTACTTCATATGCAGCGATAATTTGATCACATTAATTTTAAAACCAGTGCCGTACGTTATGCAAAAATCACCCTTTGCTTCTTCATATGAAACGGTATTTTGATCAAATTAATTGTGAAACCAGTTCGCGAAGGAAATTTCTATACATTACCAGGTGTGTAAGTATGAAACCGGAATTTGCCCATAGGTGGCGCTAGATGTCGATGCAGTTACCGACACATCACGTCAGCGGTGTTTTGTTATTGTATTGATATCCGACAACGATTTCCAACTCACAATAACACGAGTTTCATTCAGTAGCATTAGTTTATTAGAGATAAACATGTCGAGTTTTGTGCCAACAAATTACGATTTGCCGACAGCACTACTTTTCTGCTTTCATCTGAAGAAAACCGCAGCCGAATCGCATCGAATGCTTGTGGAGGCGTTTGGTGAGCATGCTCTCGGTAAAACACAGTGTTTCGAGTGGTTCAAACGGTTCAAAAGTGGCGATTTTGACGTGAGGAACGAAGAACGTGGAAGACCACCGAAAAAGTTTGAAGGCGCTGACCTGCAAGCCTTGTTGGACGAAGACGACGCTCAAACACAACAACAACTGGCGGATGTACCTACGGTAATGATATGATACTTTGTATCATATCATTACAATAAACGTGTTTTTTCTGTACAAAAATTCCGGTTTCATACTTACACACCTGGTAGATAGATAGAATTCTCATATAAATAATATAGATTGTTTTGGATACAAATAACGAAATGCGGAAATTCAGTCAATATGGTTTTTTTTTGTTGCCGAAGCAGTAACTAACAAAATGCATTTATAGACACAAGAAAATTGATAAGAATATTGAATCACGACAAAAGTTTTACAAATTATATTCACACTGATGACACGCTGTACAGATTGCGGAACCAGTAACTTACACAATGCATTTATACACTGAGAAAAAAGAATCGTTGAGTGTGCAAAATGCATTTTGTTGTCTCGAAAATTTGTTGTTTTAACAGTTGCTCAGACATTCTAAATAAGCAGATAGTTTAAATGTATCTTTGGTTACTGCCCAACTATACTGTTTTGTTATGCTAATCAAAAATCAAGTTTAACGTATTTAAAGATACCATTTTGTTAATTTTGGATGAATGAACGAATTTTTTTTTCAGTTTAGACACATGGAAATTGGTATGAATTTTGAATCACGACAAAAGCTTTACAAATGATCACATATCATATTCACACTGATGATACGCTGTACAGGTAGAGAATAATAACGAAATACAGAAATTGAGAAAATATTTTTTTTTTCGTTGCGGAAGCAGTAACAGAATTTATAGACACAAGCAAACTCATAAGAATTTTGAATCCAGACAAAAAGGACCCGCAACGAAAAAAAACATATTGACTTAATTTCTGTATTTCTTTATTATTCTTTGTCTGTACAGCGTATCATAATGTGTGATAATTTGTAGAAGTTTTGTCTAGATTCGAAATTCTTATGAACTTTCTTATGTCTATAAATGAATTTAGTTTGTTACTGCTTCCGCAACGAACAATAAAACTTTTTGACTGAATTTCCGCATTTCGCTATTATTCTCGAAAACAATCTATATTATTTATATAAGAATTCTATCTATCAAATATATATAAATTTCCTTCACGAACTGGTTTCACAATTAATTTGATCAAATTAACGTTCCATCTGATGAAGCAAAAGGTGCATTTTGCATATCGTACGACACTGGTTTTACAATTAATGTGATCAAATGATCGCTCCTCATGAAGTAGCAAAGGGTGTTTTTTGCATTGGTTTGTTGCTGACTTCAATTCGGTTCGGTAGGAGAGCAGCGCCACCCTTCTCAGCTGGATTTCCATGGACGTTTTTGGATCGTGATCGCCGTAGGCGTTCGTACTCCTTACCTCTAGTCTTCTTGGATATTCCCAGAGTTATGAAATGGCGGCCTGTGACAACTCAAGTCAAATCTGATTGCGATTTTACTTCACTTATCAAATTATAATACAAACAGTTATCACATGTACTTCTCAAATAATTATTTTCTATATCATGTTTATTATTATACCCAAATACATTGTATTTTGCTTTTTTCACATTCGATAATTTACAGATTTTCTGTTAACTGGTCAATCCGCTAGTACTACCTCAAGTGATGTTCCTTGTTAGCATCAGTCCTGGATGAAAAGGCTCGGCAGGCTATAGGGGGCAGTGGATTTTAGAGGCACTTAAAAAGGCCTATGTAAATAGAAGTGATTAAGATAGGGGGGGGGGCGGCACAACGTCAAGTGGCCTGTACTTAAGGAAAGTGTAAATCCGTCACTGGTTAGCATCGTTAACCAAACGATGACAGCAGCCTCGAAGCGCAATTTTCTAAAAAATACATGTATCCGAATGTCAACACCTGTATCACGGCTGCTCATGTGTAAACCGTCATCTAAGCGGAGAATGGGATGAAAAATCTTGTTATACGAAAAGGAGGATGCGCAGGCCAAACCGCCTCTCCCGCTACTCCTCATTTCCACCTCTTCCTCGTCTCCGAAGAAAGGGAAAACGTCGGCTTCAAGCTCAAGGCTTGGAAAGCGAGAATATATAAGACTGAGTCTCGATCTTGTCGTGGGGTGAGTGTTTGCTCGCGAGATGGAAGGCAAATTAGGTTTGCGCTATGGACGGCGATGGGGGGGGGGGGGGGGAGAGGATCGAACTTTGTCCGTATCGAAATAAAAGCTCTCACTCTTTCTCCCCGTTTTACTTGAAATATCCCACATATGATTACACCCACACACACGCGCCTATAAATGTCTGTGTGTGTTAGCTTTCTTCGCAACTCCGTGTACGACCGTTCATCCCCAACGAAACGACACACCCCTCGCCGTTAACCTGGGAAGGAAAGGAGGGGGCAGACCCCAAACTCGCTGATCTCTCAGCAAAAAGCCGTCCTTTTTACAAGCGCGTGTGTGTGTGTGTGTGTGTGTGTGTATATATATATATATATATATATATATATATATATATATATATATATATATATATCTGTGGATGAGACATTGTGTGGATATATGTATACACGCGCCACATATGTGATTCGATTTCCCTTACGTGACATCAACGTGGCAATTTTTCAGGAAACTTTTAAAACCCACCGTCCCCACCCCCCTCCGTCGCTATCTCCTTCATCCCTCAATTCTACCGATGTTACAGCTGGTGGAGATATTTATCTTTTTCTCTCTTTCGTACTGAACCACAGAGAGAGAGAGACAGAGGCAGAGAGAGAGAGGGAGACGGAGAGGGAGAGGGAGGGAGAGAGAGAGATAGAGAGAGAGAGAGAGAAGAGATTCGAGGGAGCACGAAGCAGTTCATAATACGGGGGACACAAAGTATTATTATAAGAGCTGCTGCGAGCTCTTGGGCATGCTTTAATGCTATATACCTATATTTCTCCCCGTAAGGTCGTATCTTCTCGTTAGCCCTTTCGCCCCGAGAAGCGCTTCTCTCGATGTGTAGGTGCACGATCACGCGTGTATCCGAGAAGAACCTTCGTACGAGGTAATATACTGTCGTACTCGTGTCTTTACACAGGGTGTCCTATTATGAATGGATAACCCTGCAACTGTCGATAGGTCAGATCATACCCTACCTATATGCTGGTATTTCAGTCTAGTAAAACGCCCACGGTTTTCGAGTTTTAGGGTTTGTTTATTTGTTTGTTATTTTTTGAAAAAAATCATCTGCTTTTGGATTTTCACATGACAATAACGAAGCAAGTTTTTAAGAGGTTAGGCCACAGTAACGGGTATGAAATCATGTGCGAATTTAATAATTTTTTTCGTATGGAAAAGTGATTCACTCATAAAATTAATTATACATCTGTTTAGTATGAATATCAAGCTGTTAGGAAATATATATATTTTTTTTCGATGTAAAAAATGGCCGACAACTAATATTTTCTTTTGTTATCTTTTTTTTGGGCGCTCCGCGGCCCGACATTTAGCATCCAAAATTTTTTATCTAGAAGAAAAAACAAAAATTCTCGTCAATCTACATTAGAATACCTACATTAGAATACCTTGAACTTAAGAACTGAATTTTCAGTCAAAAATTTCGTTATGACTGCTCATAAACTGCTCATAAAATGAAAAGTTTTCGATTAATCAGAAATTCCGTACGTACTCCTCGGCGAAATGCAATTAGGAACGTAACTTTTAAATTCGAAGTAAATCGAGTGAAAATTGTCGAAGTTATTTGTCACGCCAATTGTAAAAAAGCTGTTTCGAGAAGTTTCGAGTAGTCGGCCATTTTGTACAAAGAAAAAATATATATTTTTTTTAATAGCTTGATATTCATACTAAATAGATGTGTAATTAATTTTATGACTGAATCACTTTTTCATACGAAAAAAATTGTTAAATTTGCACATGATTTTATACCCGTTACTGTGGCCTAACCCCTTAAAGTAATTGACACGATATGCGTAGTGCATTGTTTTTACACTGCAAGCTGTCAAAGTCAGATGTTCGAATTGGTTCATATGAAAATCCTGGATAAGATCTTATTTTCATAGTTTCCTCAATATTTAAGGTTAAAAAGAAAACTTTTCTAGATAAAACAAATAACCTAGTCTTTTTTTTTAACCGCGTCAATAAAAATTTTCATTGGTAAAAATGCCATGCGAAAAACCAAAAGCAGATTATTTTTTTCTCGAAAACCGTGGAACTTTTACTAAAGTGAAATTCCAGCATATAGTAGGACATGATCTGACGTATCAACAGTTGCAGGATTCTCTATTCATAACAGGACACCCTGTATATATATAAAGTAAATATATATATATATATATATATATATATATATATATATATATATATTTACTTTATGTGTGTATATGTGTATATATATGTATATTCGGTTCGGAGTCACGTTTTTAATTTCTGTACCGATCTTGCCTCCCCCCGCCTCCTTCTTTGCTGCTGGCTATAGATGCTCCTGCCGCTGCTGCTGCCTTGCCTCATTTTCACACCCCCTCTCCTCAGCCCACCCCAGAAACTCGCCATCGCCTCTAATAAGCAAATAATAACTCGTTCCGGGGCGAGAGAACGAGCGCGCGGGCTCGGGAGGAGCACACAGAGAATTATCACCGCGTATGGGTAATCCGAAGCTACAACGGGGCACCCGCGAGATACGAGGAAGGTATAAGAGGTTTAAGGAGGATACGGACGCACACGCAGTATCGCACAAGTGGAAAATTCATAAGCGCCCCGATGCCTCTTCGAATCGTAAAGTTTTGGGGATAGCGAAACAAAAAAATAATTCATACGAGAGACTAAAAAATAAGAGCGTGCTGACGGAATACGCGAATGATTGGACGATTTTGCGGGTTTTTTTCATTGCCCTTTCACTGCAACAAGGGGAACTAATTTCTCAGGATCACGTCACTTTGAGGGGGAAGATGCCTTTAGGCGAGAAAAAAATTGCTGGTTTTCATGATTTTTTTTTAATGTAAGGTTTCTCCACTATTTTTGAGACTTAGGGTATGTTTTATTACTACTTTTGGCTGTTATATGGGATTTTTTTATTTATTAATCTTTGAAAATGGCTGACGCTCTGCACGGTTTTCTAAACGGGTTGCATCGGATGTTGTCAGACGACGTAACACGCAGCGTCGCATATAAGGGTATTTCTGCTAATTGGGCGGCCAAAAATGGAATCCCTTAAATTTGTTCCAGGTAAAAAAAACTGCTGCCTGAGAATGTTGAATAGAAACCGAACAACTGGCGACCCCATTCCGTTATTCAACTGAGACGATTTGTAATATATATAACGAACAACGATTTGTAATATATCTAACAGAGAAAATAATATTGGTCGCCTAATTAGCTTAAGGTGTTAGGCCACAGTAACGGGTATAAAATCATGTGCGAAATTAACAATTTTTTTTCGTATGAAAAAGTGATTCACTCATAAAATTAATTACACATCTATTTAGTATGAGTATCAAGCTGTGCGAAAAAATATATATATATATTTTTTCAATGTAATAAATGGCCGACTACTAATGTTTTTTTTTTGTTATCTTTTTTTAGGCGATCCGCGGCGTAACATTTAGCATCCACAATTTGTGACCTAGAACAAGAAACAAAAATTTTCGTCAATCTACATTAGAATACCTAGAGAACGACGTACGGAATTTAAAATAAATTGTTTTACTCAAAAGTTGTAGGTATTTGAACTTAAGAAATGAATTTTCAGTGAAAAATTTCATTACAACTGCTCACAAACTGCTCATAAAATGAAAAGTTTTCGTTTAAGGGAGACTTTGTCCTTGAAATTTAGCGGGAGATGTTAGCGGCTCAACATGAGCAGCTAGAAGAAGAGGAGGGATGCCTCTATGGACCAGGCATTGCCGATTAGCGGTAATTATAAACACGTTTGTGTAAACACATTACAAAAATTTAAACGCGTTTTTCTCGAAAACACGTTTTTAAAAATGGCTGACATTCTCCTGACCCCTGTAATTAACACATCGATCTGAAATTTGGAGAGCATACTCAGAAAATATGTCTTCACGGAATGACGGATCGTTCTTTCGAAAGATAAATTTTTGCATTTATTATTTATCTTTTTATGCGAAAAAAAACGCGAAAATTCAATTTTCTTTTAATTGCCGCCATTTTCCGAAATTTGTACTAAACGAAAAACCCATCCGTCATTCCATGACCAAAGGGTCACAGATTGATAATATGCTTTGAATTTGTGTTTCAGATCAACAAAGAGTGGGCAGTGATGTCAGCCGTTTACCTCCCGCGATTTGAAGACCTGTTTTCGCGGAGCTGCAACGGCCGCCATTTTGGTTTTTTTTTTTTTTTAATTTTTTGAACGTTCTGTATATCATGAATAAAAGCAAGAAAAAAACCGCACTCAAAAAGCTTTACTCGTTTCCTTTAAAAAAAATAAAATGTAAACACCTGAAATATGGTACTCCAAGGATAAAGTCTCCCTTAATCAAAAATTCCGTACGCACTTCTCTGCGAAATGCAATTAGGAACATAACTTTTAAATTTGAAGTAAATCGCGTGAAAATTGTTAAAGTTATTTGTCACGCCAATTGGAAAAAAGCTATTTCGAGAAGTTTCGAGTAGTCGGCCATTTTGTACATCGAAAAAGAAAAAAATAGATTTTCTAACAGCTTGTTATTCATGCTAAATAGATGTGTAATTAATTTTATGAATGAATCAATTATTCGTACGAAAAAAAATGGTTAAATTCGCACCTGATTTTATACCCTTTACTGTGGCCTAACCCCTTAACCCTTCGACTGCACACTGGGTCATTTCGGCCCTAATGAACGTTCTCGCACTCCTACTCTATAGGTGGACACTCGGCCCCTACATCCTACATCCGGCATCCTACATCCTGCCCGTGTACTGCGGACAGCTGTCGAAAATGGACCTGGGGTCGAATTGACCCCGTTCATGCAGTAGTGGGGTGAAAGTGAAATCATTTATTTTTGTGAAATTTGGTGTTTCGTTTCTACATGTCAGTGAGTTACGATAGAAAATGCTCATAGATATTTTTTTATTTTTCGCTAATATAGTAAATGATGTACTTAGAATGCCGACCATGAAACTAAAAGCAAGTGTCCGTTATGCAGGAGGGCTATGTGCAACGGGGCACCGAATGTACTTATGCGTCGATTGCGGTAAATATGAATAATAATGGCATTGAAGTAAAAAAAAGCGGAAAATATACGTTTTCAACATATAATCTGCCGAATGAGTCGATTTTTTCAATTTTGTACTATCCCGTAAATGTTCAAATTCAAACCTCTGAATCGACATACTTTTTGGAAAGACGGTCGACACTGTATTTTTTCGTATCTACGAACCTTCCTCTTTGAAGACTTCAAAGAATTTTTTTGTGTTCTAAAATAAAAAATGATGATATTTTTCGTGCAAGTACGTATTTTTTAACGCATCTTGCTTCCAAACATAATTTTTCGCCTACACATGAAATCGAATCTATAATCTACCTGGCTATCTTCTGCTCATCCTACGCACGCTATCACTACGCTATCGAGTCCTTGCGGCATACTGATTACATATGTGGCATAAGAGGCAAAAGTAATTCCGACTTAGGTGATTTTTTGCACAGGTATTTATTTTCATAATAAATACCTGTGCAAAAATACCATAATAAATTTCATAATAAATACCTGCCTAAATTGTTTTTTGGCGCATCGCAATAATTTTGGACCATATAATCGTGATTTGTACCACATTACATGATACGACCCTCTAAAGGGTGTCTCAAAAAGACCTGACATTTTAAATTGCGCGCCATTTTTTTTGTGGCGAACATAGAATAGTAATCTTTGACAACTGGCATCAGGAAGTATTGAGGTTTCGTCGTGGAGAATTACCCGACCGAGAAACGCATAGAAATTGTTCTTCGCTGCATCGTTACTGCATAGTTATTGCAGACGAAGTTTCATGGTCAAGAAAGTAACTGGACGCACCATTGATGAAGTTAGTCCGCAATTATGCAAAAATGTTATCGAAAATTTCGTCAAAAGAGTGAACGTTTGCAAACAGGGTCGTGGCTGCCATTCATCGGATATTGTGTACCACACATTCCACACCTCCATATTTGTTCCTTATATTGAAATGAAAATATTGGTACTTTTCAAATAAACCATACGTTTTATTAATAAATTTAAATGTCGGGTCATTTTGAGACACCCTATATATGCACGGTAATTTGTGTCCTACAAGAACAGAAGGTGGACTACAAGAAGAAGTGTTGAACTGATATCCTATTTTTGCAATGCAACAAACAGACTATGCAACAGTTTATGAGCCGACCGTATGTCGAAACTACTAAGCCGTGGTTACTCCAACTGCAAATTATTCACGTCTTCGCTATAAGTAAACGTTACCGTCATTCATTTCGAATAGCCACTTTACCCAAGGTCTCCTAACAAGTTGGACTCTAAAAACGCTAATGTTAACCATGTGAGTTGTACAAATTTGAATAGGATATTAAAAGTTCGACCTGAACAAAGCCTAACCTACAGTATAAAATATTAGTATTCGTGCACCGATTTCGTGATAGCACTGAATTAACCATATCTATATTGTTAAGCCTTTGACAAATAGTAAATTATTATTTCGGGAATAATATAATAAAACACGCCACCCAAATTACATGTTGAGATATAGTTGTGCTAACTATGCCCGGTTTTTTAGAATATACTCTTGGTTATTTGTTTTATCTAGAAAGGTATGTTTTTTAACCTTAAATGTTAAGGAAACATTATGAAAAAACGATCTTATGCAGAATTTTCATAGAATCCAATTCGAACAGCCGACTTTGATAGCCTGCGGTCTAAAAAAAATGTACTACGCAGCTCGTACCACTCGCTAGTAACATCATTTTTGACATTTTTCGTTTCAATTTAAAATTTTCTATAAGACAACTAAGTTCATTTGAAATTCGATGAAAAATAATTAAAAGGGATATGTTAAAAAGTAATACCATTTTAGAATCGACAATAACTAAGCAACTTTTTAAAGTAATTGGCACGATATGCGTAGTGCATTTTTTTGCACCGCAGGCTATCATATTCAGATGTTCGATTTGGTTTGTATGAAAATTCTGCATAAGATCTTTTTTCATTGAGTTTCCATAACATGTAAGGTTAAAAAGAAGACTTTTCTAGATAAAACAACCGAGTCAAACTAATTATCATTTTTGTAGAAATGGCATGCGAAAAACCAAAAGCAGATGATTTAAAAAAAACAACATATAACCCAAAATCACGAAAACCGTGGGACTTTACAGAACTAAAATTCCATCATACAGTAACTTTTCACTTTTGGGCATCACATAAAAGGAACAATCTATTCGAAGCAAATTCCTTTTCCTACGATTTTATGTGACAGATCCCGTGATTTTTTTTCATTAATATGTCAACCACGATGAAAAAAACACTGAAAATTCACGAGCAATTGTGTGCGAACCGAAGCACTTTAATCTCTCGAACGTGATGTGTGTGTGTGTGTGTGTGTGCGCGCGCGCGCGCGCGCGCGTATGTGTGTGTGTGTGTGTGTGTGTGTGTGTGTGTGTGTACACGTTAAGGATGCACAAACTACGAGTACCAAAAGCTATGCAGGATAATCCCTCTCTTCTGCGGTACAAGGATGGGGTGGCTAAGCGGAGAATTTTCGGTAGCAAAAGTAATACGGTATTATGTGCTATATCGTACGAGGGAGTACACCGCCGTTGGCGGTACGATGTTATCCAGAATTTACTCAAATTCCCAAGAATAATCGCGATATGAAATTTCTCGATGCGAAGGCAAAATAGGAAGATAGAAGAGCTGGAGAGTTCACGGGAATCCGGAAAACTTTGGATTTACAGGAAGCGCCTCTGGCAAATATTTTCGACTCCTTCGCGTTGTAAATAATACGCATCAATTGGGGCCGCGGTGTGCGTATACGTATACTTGAGCTCTTTCAAAAAATCGTTAATTACCACGACGCGAATAGTTTGCAGTACAAAATTTAATGAGGTCGAATCAATTTCGTGGTTGACCATTATTTCCCTCGAATAAAAATTACTTTAAAAAGAATATATATGTGTGTGTGTGTGTGTGTGTGTGTAGAATATATATACACACATGCGGAAACTGAGCATAACATTAAATCATGAAATGAACAAATGAGCATTAGAACAAATATAAATAGAATATGAGGCTGGATAGAGCGAGAAATGAAGAAAATTCCGGGGTGAAGGTATCTCTATTTCACATATTACTTCGTGTACATCGAAAAATGAAAGGTGAGGCAAACCAAGAGTCACATTCGGAGAGACATGACTCCAAAGTATTCCGAAATTTGCCGAGAACGAGCACAGGAGAAAGAAGCCATGCGAGCAACCATCCAAAGTATATGCACGGTCGAATGAGAAAAACGAAGAGGCAGTAACAGACGTACTATCACGATATTGCTGCAGAGATTTCTCAGTGTTGCGTCTGTGCGCGCGCCTCTCCGAAGCATCACGTTTATACGCGATTAAAAAAAAAGAGCATCAACCTCGTACACGCGTGTGTAGAGGGAAACCTTATGAACCGGTATAATTGTCATTTTCAGAGGATTTCGTCGGGTCTTAAGGGAGGAAATCTTTTTAGACGCCCAAAAATCAGTCACTTTTCATTAATTTTTTTTAAGGCGATGAAATAATCGCGTCATTTCAAAATGTTGACATTATTTTATTACATAATTGCAACTTTTTGCAACTTCTGCAACAAAATTGTTGCAACAAAATTGCAACTTTCAACAGCAGGATCTGCATTAACCGAAAGTCAGGTCACATAATTCCTCGTACCATTCTATTGTGTTTGAAATTTTTCAAAAAACTTGTGTTCAGATAGAAAACTAGTTAGGCAAAGAGTGAAAAAAGTTTGGATTGCCTTTGCTATTCAGTTTGCTAGAAACGTTCAGTAAAGACAGAAGAATGCTCCGTACACAATATTTGTCCCCTATAAAAAGAAGACATATGGCAACACCGCAGAACAGTATTGTTCAATATTGCGAGAAAAAATAATGATCGTGTTCCTACAGTTAAAAACTTTTATGATAAAAAAATATATTCGCGTTATAAATATTAATATTTTATATTTTTTATGATACCTTCATTAGAAAATAAAAGTGTTGGTTAAGGCGGGATATACATTTACAACGAACAAAAAATCGATTTCTTTTTTTTTTCTTCTCGAAACGATAGAACTATATATGTAGAACATTTTCCTAAATTTTCAAAGCGAAATTCGAAAAGCTCCATACGTTGCAGCGCATCAACGCTGTGCCTCACCGCTCGGATTCGGAGCGGGCGTGAAGTTCAAACGCGTTTTTCTCAAAACTGCATTATCGAAATTGGCGTGCAGGATTACTCAAAAACTATTAAGCCGATTGAGTTGATACTTGGTAGAAATATTGATAATATTGGTACATTCTACTTGACGAGAATTGTTTTTGAAAAATTGGAAAAAAGCTACTTTTTCAATCCACATTTTACAGAAATGTTGCGTGAAATGTTGATTTTTTTTGTAAATGCGTGCCAATTTCTTAAATTTTCATTTTCTTCATTTCAATTACCGCCACATAGAAACTATACATGTTCTAACTGAAAAAATGTTTGAACTTTTTTGAAAAGCAAAGTCTACGGGAAACTAGACTGCACGCCGATTCGCAACTCCCGCGACGACCTTGCTGTAACACTCTACCACAGCTCCGTTATTTTGATGATGAATCAATTTAAAAAAATTGTTTTGTATATTTGATTATACTATTAAAGTATACCTAAAGTTTGATAATTGTAGAATAACTATTTCTTAGTTCAAAAAAATCCTCAATATTGCTTTTATTCTGTCTAAATGTACATCCCACCTTAATTCATAACTAATTAAAAACCTTGCTCGACTGAAAATTACTTCCAAATAAAAATTTGTCTTGCAGTATTATTTTAAATATGCCGCGCAAACGTACGCCATTGGATAAGTGGCATGATGCGGTGTTGCCTTCTTGTTATAGGGGGCAAATGTTCTTTGCGAAAAATGATTCTGTCTAAATTTCAATGCAGACAGAATTTTCATATAAATTCTTCTGCAATTCTCTTTTCATATAAATTCCTAAATAGTCGACTGTTCTGAAATTTCACTCAAACATGCGGACATTTTTCTCCTGAAATCATTAATTTGCAAATTACGAAGTCAAAGCGAGTTTCCTCTGCTCCACGCAAAGGGAAAAAAAAATGGGGACGTCAGGCTTTCCAGAATGGAGCCCGGGCAGCTCTGCCCACACGAGGCGGACATTATATTGAGTCAGATGTCCTCCTGCATCCAAATGACTATACGTCCTTACGTTTATGCCCAGTGCTGCCAAGCGGAGGGGCATAATTCGCGTAACTCGCGGTATCGACTCGTGCGAATTCTGCCCTCTTCTTCGTCACGACCCGACCCGTAAAACGTAAAGAAGATCGATGTGTGGACTGTCGTATGCAACGTGGGGGCGTATGTGTTGGCAGTCTCGAGGAAGAAAGCACACACGGCGTAGCTTGAGAGGAAGAAAAGTCCTCTTAGCGCATTTCAATATATCGCGAAAGTCCTTTGAGGTTACGGTGCGCGGGGGTGAAGACGGTCGACGGGGAGGCCGCGAGAGAGAGAGAGAGATGGGGGGGGGGTGGATCTTCGAAAGGAGACCGGAGAGGTTTTACAGAGCGGAAAAGGTAAGGGTTGGTTTAGGAGATGGAAAGAATTCGCGCGAAGGGGTGATTTTTTCGTCTCACTCCTTTTTTCCCTCTTCCCTTTTCCCTCCTCGTGTACTCCCGATGGAAAGGAGGGAGCTGCGGATGGTGGTCGGAGTGAAAGGGGGCGTTATTGATTCTTCTTTTAATCTCGTCGCGACCCACCCCACTTCGCGAAACGAGGGGTTGGATGAGAGACGGAAGTAGAAGAAGGCGAAAGAGGAGAGGAAGAGAAAGAATAAGAATAAGGAGACCGTGGGCTCCGTGGAAACGTGGCTGGCGGCTCGCTGGCCTCGGGAGAGCGAGAGGATGGATGGAAAAATGTTGGAAGGAATGTGGGGTACAAGGAGAAGGGTGAGCCCATCGACATCGAGGGACGGGGGTGTAACTTATTTGAATGTGTCTTCGTCGTCGTTGGCATAGTCCATGGGAGATAGAAAGGAAGAGAGAGAGAGAGAGAGAGAGAGAGAGAGAGCTTCTGTCGTGTAAAAGAACGCGAGGCAAAACACCACCCGGACGAATGCGGTGAAATCGATGTTCCGCTCTTTTTTTTCTTCCTTTATGTTCGAACCATCATTATTTATTTACTATAATAGTTCGACTATTTGATAATAATTTAACTGTAATTTTTCTGTAATTATTAGATCATCATTCCAACTGAAAATATAGAATGACAAGTGATGCCTGCAGAAAATTCATACAATTAATTTAAACTCGTTTTTTTGGATTTGCATGTGTCGCACTTCCTGTACGAACACTTTGGGACGACTCCCGTCTGAGTGCCAAATTCCTCGAGGAAAGGGTTTTCGAACATTTTAACCCTACGTTAACACACTGGATCATTTTGACTCAGACGCGTTTGAAATAAAATACTCGCTTTCACAAAATTGAAAGTGTAAATATTTTTTTATAATTCAATTTTGTACTCTGCGGGCTTTAATTATGCAGACGTGTTAAGATGTTAAAGGATCATCACAATGTAAAATTTACTGAAAATCGATTTTTTTTCTTCGCATTATCCAATTTTATAATAGTCTGTTGTTATAGACTATTATAAAATCATTATAGACTATTATTAAATAATATAATATGTTTATAATAGTATATTATTATAGACTATTATAAACATATACTTACGCAAACATTGAAGTGTTTAGGTTCAAATACCTACATAAACACTAACATAAAATATGCCTACATAAACATAATAAATAAGTAGACAATTTATATGAAAATTCCGCACTCGAAACTTTAAACGCGTTTTTTTTCGAAATGTCGTTTCTCGAAACGGTGCACACTCTCAAAGCAAATACTTTCAAGCTATCGATCTTTTTTTTTAATCTTCATATCTTTTTAACGAAGAATTATCGAAAAAATAGTCTAAACTTGATCCTTTTTTTCAAACCGCCGCCATTATGTCAATTTTGATTTTTTTTAAACCTCCATAGCAATATAGCGGCATTCATACTAATTAATAATCTTTTTATAAATTTTGTTTCAGATAACATTTACGACCACAACCGTGTACACCGTGAGGACTTTTCGAAGACATTTTCAATCGTCAAAGAAGTGTAAAAAAAATAAAAATTCACGTATAAAAATTTATTTTCCGTTCTTCATGCGTGCTTTGATTTTACATAAAAAATCAGACTGATTCGCGTATTTTAGCGATCGAAAAAAAAATCGCGAAAATCAGCTATTTTTCGACTCGTTACACTGTGACGATCCCTTAAAGTGTAACTGGGATTTTTTTCAATAAAAACCGACTGAAATTTTAAGGACAGGTGGATGAAGTACTATCCGGGTCAAATTGATCCAGTGTTTCAAAATGATGGTCAAATATAAGTGTGTCAAGGAAGGGTTGAAAATGCTTCATTTTCGAGAGAAGAAAACCTGCTTCGTTTTCTTTCAAGGTGAGTCGATAGGATGAAAAATGGATGATGGAGATGGAGAAATAGTGCACGATGATCCCGGAGGAGAGGAAATAAGCTCATGGGGGTTGATGGGGGCGTAAAGAGATACATGTGAGTATTAAATTGCGGGGAACGCAATAAGCGTAACGCAATAAAATTCCACCGGAATTCCCGCTTCCGTTATCCGTGAGCGAGAGACCAAGCGATCTCTTTCTACTACACCGCCGTGCCAGTCCGACACTATAGATATTCTCGACGACAAATTTGCTTCCTTGTAAATGCAAGAAATACGTACGTACAACCAAGATACAGTGGCGGTTCTCGTCTCCAAAAATAATGTCGTAGTATAAGAGTAAAATTATATTCAAACGATTTTTTTTCTGCGCAAAAAAAAACGTTACTTATATGGGCGCTCTGTCCCTGCTCGGTTATTGTGGAATGTTGGTAAATATTTACTAATGGGGTTCCAGCTAGAAAAGGGGTTTAGAAATTTTGTACCGAGTCGATGTATTTCAGGGCACTTTGTTTATAATATTTAAATCGGGGGAAGACAATTTCAACCCTTATTTCAACCCCCAAACGCTTTTTTTACTTTTTTAAAGGTATGGAGGAAACGGGTTTGGTCACATCGAGGGGGTCCAAATGACATGGGTTTGACCCAAACAAAACCAAACAAATTGCAGTAAGCATACAGAAAACGTATTTCAAAAATCGAATATTTTCCGGAAATATTTTTTTCTTAATAAAATACCCCTCCCCCCATCATGAAAAACATATTTTCATACTGCAGAATAGCCCGAACACGTGTCATGTTTTTTGCCCTACTTGTAAATATTTACCGGAATGTTTGTCGTTGCAATTTGTGACGTGGCTTTCCGGCGAATTTGACCGCACTTTTTTTTCGAAACGCTCAAAATAAACGAGCGTTAATGGCAAATGCGAAAAATTATGATTCTTTGTAATTGCATCATTTTTAATACTTTGTCAATTAGTAAAAGAGGCCAAGTGAATGGTTTTTATATTTACACGCTTATTAAGTACTTAAGGGGGAGATAGCTTAAGGCGCGGAACAAATTGACTGATTTGTATGAGTTTTTTTAAAGGAAAGATTTCGTCGCCATTTTTGAGACTTAGGGTATGTTTTATTACTGCTTTTGGCTGTTACATGGTATGTTTTTACAAGCTTGTTACAAGCTTTTGAATTTAACTTGCCTCATCCGTATGTCTGTGATTCCGGTTCAAAATTTATAATCCATTTTTCAATCACTTGCTGGCATCCGATTGAACTGGAATTTGGCATACATTTATAACCTCAGTGACAATGCAATAATATGATACCATAGAGCTGGTCTGATGATGGAGGTGGGAGGTGGAAAATGCAACTCCTTGAGAGCATATACTAGGACCGTCGAGTTCGTGCTCGTTTGTTTTATTATAATGAGCACTTTTCATTACACATGATAGCACGAGGGTTTGATAATGGTGGTGGGAGGTGGAAATTGAAATTTCCTAATGGCAAATGGCAGCACAATCGAGTTTGGGCTCATTAACTTTGTTGACTTGAGCACTATTTATAATTACACTATTATAAAGTTTCTCACGGAACCTTTAGTTTCTCACGAAACCTGAGGCAAGGTTTTTTATCGCGCCGATTTCTGAATGGCATGCGGGTCTGACATAGCAAATAAATTAACAAATTCTAATATTAAAACGTATAAAATAAAATAAACGTAAAAAATATTTTTTAAAACAAGATTTGATTTATAAACTATTGAACTAAAAAGTCAAAAATTATATTTAGTATATAAAGTTAAATAGTAAAGCTACAAATAATAAAAAAGAAGTACCCCATTTTTGGTCGCTGATCAAAGGCGCAGGAAGTACATACTTAATAAAACTTACATAAACATAGAACTTTAAAATTTTTAAATATTTTCTTAAAAGCTTGCACAGTGAATCGTCATTACGCTTGAAAAAAGCCTTAGGCATTTAAGAAAATATTAAAATTGTCAAAAGTTCTATGTTTATGTAAGTTTTATTACGTATGTAGTGCCTGCACCTTTGATCAGTGACCAAGGATGGGGTATTTCTGCAGTTTTACTATTTAACTTCATACACTAAATGTTATTTTTTACTTTTTAGTTCAATAGTTTATAAATACAAACGTGAGTTTAAAAAGATTTTTTACGTTCATTTTTTTTATTAATCTTGAAAAATGGCACGATCTTCTAAACTCCATTTTCAAAACTGGCGTGACGTATAGCCAAAAAACTAATCGTGCGATTCTGATGAAAATTGGTATAAATCTTTCTAACTTTATTGTCTAAAACACGAGCCTAAATGTTGTTGAAAATGGAAAAGAAAACGTATTTTTTATTACAAAATGAAGCCATTTTTTTCGGAAAATTCAATCTTTTTGTTTCAAAGCGTACCATTTCATCGATTTGCGACTTTTCTCACTTTTTCTTGGTTCATATTCTGCGTATGAGTGTTAAGGGGTTACATCAGTTGGCAGCACCAAATTGGAATTTTGGAGGCTGCTACCTCTGCAGATAATTTGATGTATGGTCCGGGAATCGATGACTCCATTCAGAGGTAATAAATTACATTTTATTTACGTATATACCTGACGTAAAACTTTAAACGCGTTTTCCTCAGAATGACTTTTTCAGAATCGGTGAGCAAAATATCTCAAAAACACCTAAACCGATCAGCTTCAAATTTCACAGACATTTTTTGTACATCAAAAGGCCGTCCTCAATCGAAGAATTTATTTCTTCAATGCATACTTTTTTTTATATCAAGGGAAACAGAGTGTTTTTTCACCGAAATTTCGACGATCACTTTCGATCGGCCACCATTTTTTCAAAAATCATTTTATGGAATCCTTCGATTACGGACTAGATAATGCGGCACAAAAACTAAATTCATTTGGTTTTTTGATTTCAGATGATTTGTGCCCGAGCAGGAGTGCTCACCGCGAAGGACCTTTTTTGCACAGCGGTCTGTGCAATTTACTGTATCTCCGTCCTTTATAAATATTTTCCAATAAAAAAATTGTCAAAGATACTTGAAACGATACCCTTAACTATGAAAAAAAAAAAATTTTAAACTTGCACCCATTTTCCAAAAAAAATTTACGAAAACACTTCTTTTTTCCGGCCGCGAACTAGGAGTAACCCGTTAATGAAAGAAAAATCTTCGTTAATTTTTTCATATCAATCGCTACAACATCCGCTGCAACCCGTTTAGAAGACCGTGCCATACCTCCGCCATTTTTTAAGATTAATAAAATTTAAAAAATACCATGTAACAGCCAAATGTAGTATAAAACATACCCTAAGTCTCCAAGATGGTAAATAAATTTTTCATAACAAAAGCAAATCATGTAAATCAGCAAGATTTTCCTCCCCTCAAGGGATCTCCCCCCGTAAAAAGAATTTTTGGTGATCACGAATAGAAGGGTTTAACAAATAAAAAATTGCCGGGAACAAGACGAGACAAAAATACGTTTCTCTGGTCCTGACTAAAATATCGTGGTACGTAAGGATGTATGAGGGATCGTTATATATCTTTTTATACCTCGCAGCTCCGACCCCACGCTTTGAAGGAAGGAAAAAAAAATCAGCCTCGATGATAGAAGCCGAGGAATATCGTGGGGGTCGAAGCTCGCATATAACGCGAGACTCTGGGGTGTCAATGACGGAAAGACGGGGGAGTCACCCTGCTTTTCGAGTCCGTATACAAGGGAATATAGATATATACGCACACAAGGGCGCAAACACACGGGGATGTAAGAGACGAGAACACGCGGGCCGTAAAAACGAGCGACCTTCGCTCGTCTTTCGTGGGGTAAGGATATTGATTTTTTTTTTATTTTATAATTAGGGGCGCGCACCCCTTGGCTGCCAGAAAAACACGTCACCCAGAAGCGTCAGGGAAAGAAAGAACGAGGGAGAGAGTGAGAGCGAGAAATATGAGGACCCACATGAGTCGCAGCATCCATGTGTGTACGTAGGACGTTTGTTTCTGCAACCCCCTGGAAATCTACCCCAAACGTAAAAGAATATGTCCCGGGTGCGCGGGATCAGCCTTTGAAAGACGTTCGCCAACGCCGATGAGATCAAACCCTCCGCAACGGTTAATCCTACCGACTCCAAATTCAGCACATATGTAACAAATGCGGTTTGGCAAATCTCCATTTTTCTTTATCGAAAATTCCCGAATACTCACAAATCTCACGGGTATACACATTTTGAAAAAATTAAAAAAAAAACATCAAGTATTCGCCTCATCGCGAATGGAGATTAGTTTCCCAAACATTTCGATAAAGCGAGGCGAAATTTTCTAGGGTTGAGAAAATCACTAGGAAATTTGCTCGCAAACGTCAAGAGGTGGAATCATACCGTAAAATGGGGTTACTTTGAACAGATTTTGGAAGTTTTTCGTAGGTGATATTTTTTGAACATCCCAAATTGAAACTTTTTTCCTACAATAGAACAATGTGTTCTTTGGCTATCAAATGTATAAGAAATTCAAACCCCACCACCACCCCACAGTTTTATATATATATATTTTTTAAGTGTCACAGTAACCTGGAGTTTGGGGTTTCTTTAACAAGGCATTGAAATGCAACTTATGTCGAAGATTGAGGGTTACTTTGACATCATTTTGATGAAAAAAAAATAATATTTTATGCACTATGCATGGAATTTCATGAAAAACAACGATTTTTTACTATCAAACTGTCATCTTTATTAAGGGGCACGACTAGTGTGACACTTTCAAAAAATCTATTTTTTGTTGCATTTTTCGATAGTCTATACCTTCAAGTATAGCTTACTACTATACTATACATTATACTTTTGTTGATTTATTAAAATGAAATCAATATTTTTATCTTCCAACGCACTGAAAAAAAAAGAATCGTTGAATGTGCGAAATACAATTTCTTGTCTCGAAATTTTGTTGTTTTATAAGTTTTATAATAAGCTACTGTTCACACCACTGTACTATTTTACCACTAACTATACTGTTTTGTTATGCCAATCAAAAATCAAGTTGAACGTGTTTAAAGATACACTTTGTTAAACCAACTGAATTTTTGATGGATGAACGAATTTTTTTTTGAGTGTGCGTTTTTCTCAAAACGACATTTTTCAAATTTGCTGCAGTTTTAACTCGAATATAAATCATACGCTCGACTTGAATCTTGTTTGATCGTATTTAGTATTTGTTTCTTCCTACAATGACTATCCAGTTTTTTGATTGGATGAAAAATGTCAATTTGCCATACAAAAAACCATCATATTTTAAGCGTAATTCGGAACTTTTTTCAAAACATCGCCACTTTGTTTAATTAATTTTTTTCTTCACAATCCTGCGTCATTGTACAGGCAATACCTTCTAGTTTACCGAACTTTTTACATTTTACATCTTTTTACAGCATTGGGAGAACTTCTTTTCTTGGAGACTCGAGAGATGGCACATAAGTCGCTGAAAATTGAATATTTTCATACAAAAAAATTACTGTGTATACATAATTTATACACAAATATATCCTCGAAATTTCGAAACATTCGATGCTATACTTTTCTTTCAATAAATTCCCGAAAATCACCTTTTTGGGCAGTTACACTAGTGGTGCCCCTTAAGGAAACATTTTACATGAAAATATCAAGTACCTAAGGTACTGCTATAGGCACTTAACCAGTCTTATAATAATCATTTAAATCAAAATCAACTTGAGCAACATTACAATCAACTTTAGCAACATTATAATGAACTTGAACGACAAATTTGAGTAACAATAGAAAAGAATTTAACAAATATTTAGTCTGTGTCCTCGCAACCCACACATTTATAGGCAGGATTGGCGTTCTGTTAAAATAACCCCAAAAACGGTCAATGTTACCCTTAAGGTGGAACGAGCACGCGCTCTTACTTTCTCTAGATTTTGTGCAAATTTTAACCAAACATTGTTCATATCATTATGCATGTTTGAGTGAAATTTCAGAACGGACAACTATTTAGATTAGGAGATAATGGGTTTTAAAATTGCAACTTTTATCACTGCAGGGTCTGCATTGAAATTTAGACAGAATAATTTTCCGTAAAAAATGTTTGTCCCCTATAAAAAGTAAACATATGGCAACACCCCATCGTTCCACGTTTCCAATAACGTAAGTTTGCGCGGCGTATTTAAAATAACACTGCAACACAAATTTTTATTTACAAGTAATTTTTAATCGAACATAGTTTTTAATTAGTTATGAATTAACCAACACTTTTATTTGTTAATGAAGATAACACGAACAATATAAAATATGAATATTTATAACGCAAATATATGTTTTATGATACAAGTTTTTAACTTTAGGAACACGATAATTACTTTTTTGTCTCGAAATATTGAACAATACTGTTCTGCGGTTATGCCATATGTCTTCTTATTATGGGGAACAAATATTTTTTACGGATAATTATTCTGTCTTTACTAAACGTTTTTAGCAAAACTGAATAGTAAAGGCAATCCAAACTTTTTTCGCTCTTTCCCTAACTAGTTTGCTATCTAAACATAATATTTTTTCAACATTTATAAGCACTATAGAATGGTAGGACGAATTATGTGGCCTGACTTTCGGTCAATGCATACCCTGCAGTATTAATAGTTGCAAGTTTTAAAACCCGGTAAGGTAAATGTCCCAATTATTGAACAGCTAAGGATTTGGGGGATTGAATTCGGTGAGAAAAAAATATAAAATCAAGAAAAAACCATCGCTTTCATGTTCAAATGATACTTTGGTATTTTTACTTTCGAAAAATCACCCTTTAGATTATTTTCAAATCATATCAAATGAAAAAAAAAGAATAACAATGTGAAGCATACAAATGTCCCAATTATTGAACACTGGAAGTGCCTATGTCCCTGATATTGAACAGGCATGTCCCAGTTATTGAACACTCTCGAGAATTCTTTTTCCGTTCTGAAAATATTATTTTGGGTACAATATTAAGAAAAAAAACCAAAATCAAACACTTAAATAATCTTTTATTAATCATGTAAAAATAAAAAAATATATATTTAGTCTCTTTTGACAGGTTTTTGGCTCATTCGCATTTGGTTTATTTTTGTTTTTCAACTCGAACTTTATTTTATATTGCTTTTCAGCTTCCTCGTTTTTATGTTCTGTTGTTGTTTGATTTTAGCGCAGCTTGGCTCCTTGAAATATCGGAGAGCAAAAAATATTGATCATTACATTCGTATTTTTAGGTTACATTTAGGTTATATTTTCTTTTTACTTTTCTTTTTATGTTTATTGCACGAAAATACAAATAAAAAATATATATGACGATCTTAGAGTTATTTTTAAAAGAATAAAGGTATGTTTATTCAGGAAATTACAGTTTTTGTTTGAAAAAACCCGATTCACGCAATCTGTCACACGTCAACTGTCTCGATGTTTTGATGGGTTTAATGAAGCCATCTTGGAGAATTCGAGTGTTCAATAATTGGGACACACTGCATTTTCTATGTCCCAATGATCGAACAACGTAATTTTTAACAAATAATTAATTAAAAAAAAATTAATTGTTATTTGTAAGAAATTTTCTGAGGAATCTGAAACGCCTTTATTTTTTGAGACGCGACAGTTTTTGAATTTTTTATGTCCTTACGCATGAAGCGGCGCGTCTTAGCAAAAACGATAAGCAGTTACCACGAAACGTCAAATCGGGTCACCGTTGCTGATTAAATAATTTTTTTCTCTATTAATTAAAGCTTTTTTTGCACAAGTAAGGTAACATTTCGATAGCTAAAAGTTCCATATATGTAATGAAATTTTTATAAATGCGTAAATGCATGCAGGTGAATGAGAAATAATAAAAATACAAGATAATGTTCAACAATTGGGACCTGTTCAATAATTGGGGACCTTATCTCCCAATCTAAATAGCCATCTGTTCTGAAATTTCCCTCAAAAATGCATAATCATATGATCAATATCTGGTTAAAATTGAAACAAAATCTCTAGAAATCAAGGGCGCGCGCTCGTTCTACCCTAATTCCAATTTAACCCCGTTTTGCAATACTTCGTGAAAAATCATGAAAAAAAAAAATCGCGGCGTAATTTTATGGAAGAGCGGCATTGATTCTTGCGAAAAAATGTAGGAAGTCGATCGCGTTGGTGATCCAAATTACCCTCGTATTCTCAGGTTCGGAGTACAGAATAGGGGCACATAGCAATATACGTACAATCAGAATGAGGGGAGGGAGGCAGAGACAGAGAGAGAGAGAGAGCGAGAGAGAGAGAGAGAGAGAGAGAGAGAGAGGGAGAGAGCTGAGGCTTGTCACACACATAGAGTGTAATATGCAAAAGAGACCCGCCTCCACATCCGTTTCCATGGTTACCCTCGAGCTCTTCTCGGCGAGCTCGGGCAAAGGTGCCCCCGGAGAAAGGTGCCGGGGGTTGATGGTGGTGGTGGTGGTGGTTCCTCGCTACCAGCGCTCGGAAAGCTCTGCCACTCGCTAGGATGGTTCAAACGAAGGCGAAGGTAAAGAAAGAGAAAGCGTGAGAGGGTGGTGAGGTTATTTCGAATTGTAGAGGACCAAGAAAGAAAGAAAAGGGGAGAGAGAGAAAGCAAGGTACAAAGCGACAGGAGGGGGCGGGGGAGTTAGTGGAGAGCGGAAAGACGAAGGAGAAACGTGAGGAAGAGGCACAGACACTCTTGGAAATTTGTATAACTACCCCCAGCGGCGAGGAGAACCAGAGAGAGAGACACACACACACACAGAGAGGGTGGCCTCTCGCGCATCTCGGCTGCGGGAAATGTTACATGGGGTGGGTTCTCCCGTGATGCTAGAGTTAGGTTGCAGCAGCAGGAGGGGTGTGTGTACGCCATAGAGGGACGTGTAGAATGGGTTACACTGCTCCCTATCTCGCTCGATCTCTTTCTCTCTTAGCACGTTCATTCCTCAGTCCTAACTTTGCTCCTCATTCTACGTAGGGGTTGAAGAGTAGGGGACCGAATGAGAGGAGAACTTGGAGAGCTGATGCACACATCGATCCAAGATACCCCTCTTCAAACCCAGCGACAGACGAAGAGAGAGAGAGAGAGAGAGAGAGTTCTCTCCTCCGTCATTTTGCGAAGGCTCTTGAGGGCTTCCTGCCATCACTATCCGACAGACGAAGAGGATCTCGTCGCTACCATATCACCCAGGACCAAATGGTACCGAGGAGACCAACCACCACTTAGCCCTAGTTCTTTTTCTCCCCCCCCCCCCCCCCTCCTCTCTCTCTCTCTCTCTCTCTCTCTCTCTCTCTGCTTTCTCTTTGGCTATACAAATCTCCCCGGATGCAGAGTTTTATATACGAGCAGTGTAGTATCACCGGGAAACCTTCTTGCCTGCATTAAAATCCAGGATTGTCCTGGATTACGCGATCGGGAACGAGAATTTTTTTAAATGCCCTTTTCTGACAGTACCTATTAGAATAATACGAATCACCGTAATTAGCCAAGGACCCGTCGCACTCCAAGTCGAATTTCGTATTAAAAACCATTTTCCGGCGAAGTAATCACGAATAATGATAACAAAAAATCTAATATCCAATGAGAAAGTATCCCTGTACTTTCCATATAATAAGCAATAATTTAGAACAATTATTGTTTCATATAGAATATTAATATTTTCGAATAATTATTCACGATAGTTTCGTTCGAAAAAAAAACTTTTCAATATTACGTGTATATATATATATATATAATGAGCAAGCACTATATTATATATATAATTTGGTACGAGCGTAAAGGAAGAGAGAGTCATAATCATCAAAACGATAATTATGTAGGTAAATGCGCGATGTTGTCGAGGGGATCTTACGTTCACCATTCTCGGATGAAACGACAGAGGCGTACTTGGGTCTCTACATGCCAGGAAGAAAACGATACGAAGGAATATACATGCAGTAAAAGAGCGCGAAGAGAAGGCTCGCGCTGACCAGCTGCCTCTTTCGATCCTCGGCTAATTATCCGTCGTAAGCATCGGCTTACATTAATTGCTACACTGTTCCCAGCCGAGAAGGTGCTCTTGGGTTTGCAGCTCTCGGTGTCTTTACCTCCCGGTGTCTTCGTTGATCATAGTCCACAATATACTAGTTCACCTTCCCAGTTTTTTTAAAATACTTTTCTTCTTTATTATCCGCGCATAAGGTGGAGCATTGAGACGCGAGGAAAGGGATGAAGAGGAATCTGGAGGAGAAGCTCTGGAAGAAGAACCAGAAGAAGGTCCATCTGGGGAAGAAGCTGAGGCAAAAGAAGAAAGAGAAGGCAAACGGACAAAAGAAGCTGCATGATGAGAAAGAGACAAATGAGAAAAAAAGCTGATCTATGGAAGACCGAGGAGACGAATGTGGAAGCGATGTCTGAAAAAAAAAATCGAAGTAAACGAAACCGAATAAACTAATGTATGGGAAGAAAAAAAGGATCCCAGCCCGGCGAGGAAGCTGAAACAGAAGAAGAACGAAAAAAATACGAATCTACAGCTGCCAATGCAGAAGAAGAAAAACTTCTAGGAGTCACGAAGGGGTTACGTGGGTCTCGAAGCCAAAAGAAGCATATTTTCACTATTTAAAAAAATGTAATATATTAATTATTTTTTCAAAATGTTAAGCACATAAAAGAGCAACATTTCCACAATGTTTAAAAAAAAATTCATCCAAAAATTTGGAAAATTCAGCCGGTGGGACCGGTAATTTCGGAGACCTCTGAAAGTAAAGTGTCCTCGTGGTGGTCAGGATAACTCATGATAGCTTTGTCTGAAATTAAAAAACCAATTTTTTTCTCTTAGTAGATAAGTGTAGCTCGTCATTAACCCCTTAGCAGTCTGGCGAAAATGAGATTTTCGCGCCACTTTTGTGTTGGAAAAAAAAAATTCATAGATTTATCCTATCGTTTCCGTTTTATGGTTTCTGAGGTTGCTGAATCCGAATCTGAACTCAGATTTCCAAAATTCAAAATGGCGGATCTACTATAGCGGATGCAAATTCGAGAAACAGTTTGATTCTGACGGAATTAAGTATTTTATGATTTTCGAGGACGCTGGATCCGAATCTGAAATCGGATTTTCAATATTCAAAATGGCGGAACCAACATGGCGGGAGAAAATTTCAGTTTCGATTTGACTGAGTTGATTTGAATTTGGAATACGAAATTGGAATACAAAAAATATGAAAAATATGAATGGTAAAAACAAATGTAAAAAATACAAAAAGCACAAAAAAATGTAATACAAAAAGTACAATAAAAAATACAAAATCAGTCAATAAGCGCCACGTCCTCGATTCTTAACTCTGGGCCCGGCAGAGAGCGGAGTATAAAACAAAAAATATATTTTTTTTACATTTATGCTATGGATAATTTGTCATAAATGGATTGCTAAATTTTTATTCGTCACACTATATCCGAGCTTCAAATACTTAGAGTCAGGAATCAAATTCGAAATTCGCGACATAAACATCTAAAGATACAAATTTTTGTACAAATTCTACTACTTTTCGAATTTTCTCCCGCCATATTGGATCCGTGATTTTGAATTTAAAAAATCCGATCTCAGATTCGGATTAAGCGATCTCAAAAACCACAACATATTCACATTCGTCGAAATCAAACTATTTTTCGAATTTGCTCCCGGCATATTGGATCCGCCATTTTAAATTTTATAAATTTGATTCCAGATTGCGATTCAGCGTCCTCTAAAACCATCACAACATACTCACTTCCGTTGGAATCAAACTATTTTTCAAAATTGCGGCCGCCATATTGGATCTGCCATTTTGCCTTTTAGAAATCCCATTTCAGATTCGGATTTAGCAGCCTCGAAAACCATTAGGTATTTACTTTCGTTGGAATCAAAGTATTTTTACAATTTACAACCGCCCTATTGCATCCGCCATTGCGAATTTTGCAAATCCGATTTCAGATTCGGATTCAGCGACTTCAAAAACAATGATTTATCAAATTACAGTCAAATCGATGTAGTAAAAACATGTTTTTTTGTTTCAAATGCCAACATATGTGTCATGACACAAAAGTGGCTCGACTTTTTTCTGTCCATATGTGTGTCTCTGACAGCCAAGGGGTTAAACGAAGGATTTTACAAGAATTGAAATTTGAATTTTTGGCAGAGTGTATGCAAAATAGTTCAATTTTTGGTACAATTTACACTACGTATAGCCTTGTAAGATTAGTTGTAATCGAAAAAGAAAACCTTGGTTCAATCACTGGTCAATGCTATTTTGAAGAAGTGTGCAAAATTTCAATAAGATCTGTGCATTAGTTTCTGAGAAATCGTGTCCACCGACTTCAAAAATAGTGTTTTGTGAAAATTGCGATCACCTGCGTCGCTCCCGGCCGGTCTTTCCCAACGGGGGGAATTCCCAAAGTCTCTCTCTCTCCTAGACTTTTACTCCGATTGACTTAAAACTTTGGAAGAATATTCTAGACACATTGTACCATTGGATAATAAAATTTGAAAAAAAAATGGATTTTCTTTTAATTTTCAACCCCACGTAACCCCTAAAGACAGAAGAATTCACCGAAGTAAACAAGAATGAGGGGTGGGGGGGGGGGGCAAGATCCGAAGTCAGTGACGGAGAAGACGAATACAGGGAAAAAATCGAGTAGATATGCACGTGAATGAAGAAAATGGCATAAAGGAAACTGAACCAGAGAAATACGAAGATTCAGAGAAAGGACAGAGAGAGTTTCGTCCTCGAAGCCCTCCCGAAGAAGAGGAAGACAAATATGAAGAGAAATGGGAAGAACAAGAGGAATAAAAAGAGCCCCGGGAGTGCAATAAAGTGTAACGTGGGATCTGACCGGCACCCACTATGCCGTGAAACGGAGAGTATGTCCGTTGTTCTCGCGTAGAGTTCGGCGAACGAAAGGAGGAGGTAAAAGAGAGCCGTGGGTTCACTATGCAAAGGAACGCCGAGATTTGCACTCTTCTTCTTTCATTTATGCTCTTTACGCTCTTCTTACTCGCTTCTTTCCTCGTTGCATATATATATATATATATATAAGCAACTATATGCAACTATACATGCATATATATATATATATATATATATATACCGAGTGCCCCATTTCAATCTTACACCTGATTTATCTCGAAAAATACTACTCCGATCAAGTATTAAGTACAATAAAACTTTCAGGATTCGAATTGGGATATAAACAAATCTTTTTTAGTCCAAAATTAAAAATGGCGACGTTAGGATTGCCGACGTGTATTTTTTTAAATGGGATCATGAATTTTTTTCACCAAAACATTCATCAGGTCAAAACCAACAACTTTTGTGAAAAAAAGTTTTTTGACAACGTTCATAATTTTTTGGTTAGAATACGACGAGGAGGTAAAGTCTTGAACATCCCTTGTTTAAGTGTGCGTGAGCGTATGGGTGTGAGTTTGTTTGGGTTTGTTCGATAACCCAAGCAAACCCAAACAAGGATTAGGTCTTTGAGGCTCGTCTCGTCGGGTAAAAAATGGTATTCTAATTAAAAAATTATGAACGTTATGGAAAAACTTTTCCTACAAAAGTTGTTAGTTTCAGCCTGATGAATGTTTTGGTGAAAAAATTCATGATCCCATTTTTTTTCAACACGTCGGCCATCTTCGCGTCGCCATTTTGAATTTTGGACCGAAAAAGATTTTTTTAACTTCCCCCGTTGAACCTTACAAGTTTTATTATGCACAATATTTTATTGGAGCATTATCTTTCGAGACAAATCAGGTGTAAGGTTAAGGAGTTAGGCCACCGTAACGGGTACAAAATCAGGTGCAAATTTAACAATTTTTTTTCGTACGAAAAAGTGATTCACTCATAAAATCAATTACACATCTATTGAGTATGAATATCAAGCTGTTAGAATATATATATATTTTTTGTTTTCGTTGTACAAATAGGCCGACTACTAATATTTTCTTTTGTTATCTTCATTTTTAGGCACTCCGCGGCGTGACATTTAGCATCCACTTATTTTTACCTAGAACAAAAAACAAAAATTCTCGTCAATCTACATTGGAATACCTAGAGAAGTACGTACGGAATTTAAAAAATAGTGTTTTATTCAAAAGTTTGAGGTATTTGAATTGAGTTGTAGGTATTGCAATGAATTTTCAGTGAAAAATTTCGTATAAACCTGCTCATTCGATGAAAAGTTTTCGATTAATCAGAAATTACGTACGTACTTCTCTGCGAAATGCAATTAGGAATATAACTTTTAATTTATAAGTGAATCGAGTGAAAATTGTTGAAGTTATTTGTCACTCCAATTGGAAAAAAAACTGTTTCGAAAAAAACGCGTTTAAAGTTTTAGGTACTCTATGGCCGTGCCAGAGGTGGGCTTGCGTTATACGCTCAAAGTCGGTGAAAAAAAATGTTTCTGCTATAAATCGAATAGTAACTTATTCTTATGATGATAAAGCACCGTTTTAGCGAGAAAAAAATCGATTTTTTGAAAATTCTACTGTGGCCTCACCCCTTAAAATGAGACACCCGGTATATGTGTGTGTGTGAGTGTGTGTGTGTGTGTGTGTGTGTGTGTGTGTGTGTGTGTGTGTGTGTGTGTGTGTGTGTGTGTGTGTGTGTGTGTGCGTGTGTGTGTGTGTGTGTGTGTGTGTGCGCGTGTGTGTGCGTGTGTGTGTGTGTGTGTGTGTGTGTGTGTAGTAAGAGAGAAAGAGGTAGAGAGGTGCTATATGGACCGTTGGAGAAGCTGAGGAGAAGAATCTACTTCCTTTATGCTTGCGCGCTCATCTCGCGTCGGAGCGAGCAGCACATCGGAGTAGCAAAGTCGTGAGAGATTCTAGTCATAGCGAAAGATGTAACGATTTCTTCGACTATTCGGACATTCATCGTGATTCCCCTGCGGTGGCTGTTCTATCTACCCGTGAATATCTACGTATATATATGTACAAGTTGGCTGTAAATTCGATATTCCAAGATTTTTACTCACCACCATCTTCATGCACACCCGCAATAGACGAGGACTGGGATCGTGATGACGAGGAGAAATTTAGCCCAGGGATTAAACGCGAAATTTTTGTACCAAGCTTATCGATTGTTTGTGCATAAATGCCGCGAGTTTACCGACTCGAATCTTCGTATCGACGATCGACCAATCGGTCTGCCGTGAAACGAGTGCTATGAAGGTGTAATAAGAGCTCGTGGCAATACCTAGGGTGTCCTTCGAAACAAAATAAAAAACGTTGTACAACGTTTTCAATGCAAGTAAGAATTAATTATTGTTTTCAAGCCGACAGTGGACGACGATCTTCCCTGTCAAGCAACGTTGCACTGTGGCGATACTTGGATGGGTGACCGCTGAACTGGCTTTCGTGGCATTTACCGAGAGGCAATTTTACTTGGCTTGAGATGGTAAACACCAGTGGAACTCAGTACAATTCGGCTGTATTGGCACAGGTATTTCACAATTTCCCCGTGCCCTCGAGCAAACGCGATGCAGTGCATTGGGGAAGAATGGCAGTGCGCAAAACCCTTTCAGATGAGTCTTAGGAATTGGATAAAGGCAAGTGGCAATGCGGAGTAAATGTATCAGGGATAAGATATGAAGGCTCGAAAAACCGTACGGAGGAACATTGAGAATAATTTATTAAATTTTTTTCAAACTTGCTTTATTCAAATATACATTATTGTTCAGAAGTAAAATTGTTATTAATGCCATTTTTTAGCTTCGAATTTTACGCCCAGACCAATTGTCCGATAAATTGAGTGAGCATAAGTACGTAAGGCCGGAGCCTGAATTAGAAGGTTCGAAAAATCGTTTTTTTATTGCTTAAATCGATAGATAAAATCTGAGCCTTGAAATTGAAATATTAGATTATTGCTTAAATCGATAGATAAAATCTGAACCTATAAATCAAAGATAAAACCGAAAGCAGAGAAGCGATTGATATTTGATATTATATTTCCTCCTACTGAAAAACTTTGAAGCGCATTTGCTCCAGTTTTCATTTTCACGATTTTTCCAAATTGGCAGGCGTGACAGCAATGACACTAAACGACCTATTGAACCAAACCAAAGTTTATTTTCTTCAGTATAAAAATCTCTTCGAAGTGAATGAAAGAATTCGTTGTAAAAGTATTTTTATATCATTTTTATAGCACGTTAAAGTGTTCTTTAAACATATTTTTTTCATACCTGAGAAAAGTTATAATTTCAGGATTTTTTCAGCTTCTTCGTAATTCACCCAGAAGAAAAATATATGACAATTTAAAATTTTATTGGTTTTTTTGTTTCAGTCAAGCATTACGAGCTGCATCTTTCCCGCCGATTGGGGACTGCAGTGGCAAGACGCACATGGAATGGGCTGATAAATCTGCAGTCATTATTTCATGTTGAACATTTTTTTTATACATTTTAAATATACATGAAAAGATACCTCAATGTTTACTGGTCTCACTTGTTTGTTTTCCATCTAAAAAAAATCCCGAAAAAACGCTTTTTTGGACCTTCTAATTCAGGCTCCCGCCTTAAAGTTGATCAAGGTGGGATATACATTCGCGACAATAAAAAAAGGATTTTTTTTCTTGAAACGATAGAACTATACAGAGTGTCCTGTATTTAATGAATAATCCTGCAACTGTCAATAAGTCAGATCATGCCTTACTATATGCTGGAATTTCAGTTTGGTAAAAATCCCACAGTTTTCGAGATTTTGGGCTTTATGTTATTTAATTAGAAGAGTTATGTCATTTTTTTTTAATCATCTGCTTTTGGTTTTTCGCATGCCATTTCTACACATGATAACTTTTTTTGACCCGGTTTAAAAAAAAATACTCTTGGTCATTTGTTTCATTTGGAAAAGTCTTCTTTTTAACCTTGAATGGTAAGGAATCTTTATGAAAAAAGATCTTATGCAGAATTTTGATACAAACCAATTCGAACATCTGACTTCGATAGCCAGCGGTGTGAAAAAATGTACCACGCATATCGTGCCAATTGCTTAGTTATTGACGGTTCATATGATTTATAGAAATGCCATGCGAAAAACCAAAAGCAGATGATTTTTTTTCCAAAAAATAACGTAAAACCCAAAATCTCGAAAACGGTGGGACTTTTACGAAAGTGAAATTCCAGCATATAGTAGGATATGATTTGACCTACCGACAGTTGCCGTAATTGAGATGTCCTGTAATTATGCATTAATTACAGGACACCCGGTATATGGCGAGTATTTTTTCAAAGTTTCAAAGCGAAATTTCGAAAAACTTCAAACGTTACAGCCCGTCAACGCTGTGCCTCACCGCTTATAATCGGAGCACGCGCCGCAGGTAGCAGGAAGAGCGCAGAAGAGCCGGCAGATATGGGTAAAAAGTAGTTAAATTAACAACTAATAATTACAATTATTACTGTAATTGATGATTTAATTGCTTTGTAACAGATTACTTAAGGAGGGAGGTCTAGTTAGAATTTTCAAAAAATCGATTTTTTTTCATTTTCTAAAAGTATAATATCTTACGAGTACTTTCCGACTAATTGAATGTAAATCAGACCATTATTCGCCGAAATACATAACTTTGAAGGACGCCGTGTTTGAGCCATATAAAGTAAACTCAAAACTTTAAATTAGTTTTTCTCAAAACCATGTTTTCGATGTCGGTGATCAATGTAACTCGAGAACGGCTTTACCGATCGGGTTGAAATTTATATCACTTCTTTTATACATAGTTTTCCTCCGGATAAACGAAGGATTTTTTTTTGGACAATTATTTTTTTTTATAGTCAATTTTTGTAAGTGAAATTTTGGTCAAAACAACACTTTTGACTTTCAACGTCCGCCATTTTGTGAAAAATGGAAATTTTTCAAAACCCTTCGTTCAACCGGAGCATTATATCATTAACTAAAGATTCCCCCCTGTTTTGTTGGTTTCGGATAATCCGTCACAGCGTGAGAGTGATCACCGCAAAACCTGTTTTTTTTGCAGCGTCCTCGGCCATTGATACGTATCGGCTTATTTTGAAACATATTTCTTTAAAAAAATTATAATGTTTACATTAAATATATATCTTTTAAACGGAAGAACTTTTGTTGTAAATTATTTTATCGTTTGGCCGAAAAAAATCGGAAAAAAGGCCTTTTTTAACGTTCCAACTAGACCTCACTCCTTAAGTGGTCAGTTACCACAAGTACCCAGTGCAATTAGCATCAATTTCTATCTAAACTTCAAACGCGTTTTTCTCAAAACTGCATTTTCGAAATTGGCGTGCAGGAGTACTCAAAAACTATTGAGTCGATTGAGTTGAGACTTGGTAGCAATATTGATAATATTGCTACCTTCTACTTGACGAGAATTGTTTTTGACAAATTAAAAAAGAAACTACTTTTTCAATGTAAATGTTACAGGACTTTTGCGTGAAATGTTAATTTTTTTGTGAATGCGTGCCATTTTCTTAAATTTGCCTTTTCTTCATTCTAATTACTGTCAAATACAAATTATACATGTTCTAACTGAAGAAAAATTGGAATTCTTTTGCAAATCAAAGTCTACGAGAAGCTAAACTGCACGCCGACTCGCGCCTGCGCAGCAACCTTGCTGTGAGTTACAGTATAAAAACAAGTTATAATATAAATTTTATACTATTATGAAGTATTAAAGTATAAACAACTAAATCAAGTTTATTATACTTTAAAGTATTAAGGTATAAATAAATAAACTTAAAAAAATGATTATGCTATTAAAGTATAAGTTTTGTATACTTAAAAATACTATTAGAGTATACAGTTTGATAAATGTAGAATAATTGTTCCTTAGTTTAAAAAAACCCTCAAAATTTCTTAATTTTTTCGGTAATTGTGCAGTACGAGGACTTTTTCGAAAAACGACGGAAATTTTTTGTTCACCGTCAAATTGTTTATTTCATTATATGGAGTGATATTCCGTCGGGGGAGGCTGATATTTCCCATTAATTCGATAAGCTATGGGGTTTTGAAGTTCGCGGAAACACGGGATAAAATAGGGATTTTTTGAATATTTCAACCCCTATATTAGGGAGTTTGTTTGGGTATGTTTGTTTGGGTGGGCCCTTAGGAAACACGTAGCTGTTTAGCGAGGCGTCGAAATATTACACGTTTCTGAAAACGTCAAAACCCCATAACGTATGGAATTAATGGGAAATGTCAGCTTCCCCCGACGAAATATCACTTACCATAATGTAAGTATAAACAACGTCGTGGCGGAGAAAAAAAATTCTCGCCGTTTTTCGGAAAAGTCCTCATACTGCATACCACTTTTTTCCGTCCAATTGTTTATCCCGCCTTGAATCATGTAAAACCTTTAGTTTTCAATAATCAGCTAACGTAGTTTCAATTCACAACGTTTACGATAAAACGATGTCTAGAAATGTAATGGATTGAAGAAGACTAGCGGAACTTGCATTTGAAGAAAAAGAATTGGGAAATAATTCGATATGCTACGGTTCATCCCGTGAAGAAGAAGCTCCGCATCTCTGGACTTGTCCGCTGGCCTCTCAATGATTTCAAGACACACACACACACACACACACACACAAGACCCATATATGCATATACGTATAAATCCACGTAGGTGTGTGTATATACGTACGTTCAGCGGCATATATATAGGGTATGCGTGGGTGGAGACTTCCCCGCGATAGCCCCAAGGCAGAATTATCATACCCATACAGATTCGAATACGGACATCACGTCACACTGATATACCAGAATACTCTCTCCCTCTGTCTCTCTCATTCTCTCGCGATCTAATCACACTGCCATATACATAAAATAAGCGCTCTACGCTCCGACCCTATGGGGTCCATCACCACGAAGCATTCGCCCCGTGCGCGTTGCACATCAGAGAAGGAGCCACCGCGAGAGTATGCGCAAGAAAGAAAGAAAGAAAGAAAGAGACAGAGAGAGAAAGAGAGAGAGAGAGCGGGAGGGCGGGAGGGAGAGAGAGAGAGAGAGAGAGAGAAGGAACATCACCGGATTGTTTTCAGCTGGGACTCGAGTATAAATTGGCCAATTATTCGGAAATAAGGTAATTATATAAGAAGGGAGTGATCTTCGATATCAAGGAGGTGGAGAATCACGAGAATCTGAGCGAGAGGGGTTGTTGGCTAAGGGAAGAAAGACAGACCAAGAGAGAGAGAGAGCGAGCAAGTCAAGTATAGAATCGTGGCCGTTTGCAAGAGAGTTTGAGTTGCCAGAGAAGAAAGGGAGGGAGGGAGCCTTGAGGAATCGAAGAGAGAAATCAAAGGCGATTATCTGCCTATGAGGCAGAAATCGACGGGCCCTCGACGCGAATCGAACAGGGTTGCTTTACTCACTCTCTCTCTCTCTCTCTCTCTCTCTCTCTCTCTCTCTCTCTCTCTCTACTCTTTCTCGATCACTTTTATATTCTCCGTCTCTCTCGATCCTACTTTTTTCCATCTCAAAACTTTTATTTTCTTTTCAAAGAGAAGCGCAAGAGGAACGAGACGAGTTCTCATCGATTCATGGCCCGAGGTGGTGACTATAATATGAGAAAGGGCGGCGAGAGGGGATAAGAATAAAAGACGATACGTATTACCACGTCGAGATGCATGCGAATACGCACTACATATATACATATATATATATATATATATATATATATATATATATATATATATATATATATATATGCATATAAATAAATGAGCTTGACTGTACTCAACTGTTTGGTGTAGCGCAAAGAAGACTGTGCGGCAGATGTTTTTTGCCTAAACGTTCGCGAATTAGTCAGTGAGTTACGATCTTACGAGGGATCATTCGAGAGAGAGCCACACGAAACCAGGAGAAAACGATGGCGCAGGTGGTTCGCGATTATTTTATCGCGTTGGTGGCTCGAGGGATTGATCCAATATTTTTCGATAATTTTCGTCTTTTTTATGGTCTCTGGTTCGAGCGAGGTGTCGGCTGAACGCGAGCAGGTGTCCTGTGCTTCAAGATCTGTGTACAAGCCGTCGAGAACGAAAATAATCGATGATATAAAGGAGCGAATGATACCGAAAGCAGTAGACGCGAGTCTTCGCCGAACTTCTATTTTAACCCTTCATCGTCACTATGAATCCCACTATCACCATCACTATGGACCCAGCGGCGCCAAGTTTTTTTGCGACTTTTCCTCTTCACGATTTTTTTTACACGTTGCTATTCGAATTTTTATATAATAATTTTTGGCATATACTATGCAATGTTTAAAGTATATTCGTGAATTTTTTCATTATCTAATATTAATATATTTTTTTAATTTATATTATATTAATATTTCTATTAATATAATATAATATTTCTACTTATATTATATTAATAACATTTTTCATGGACTCGTAAACTTGTCACACTGGGTCAGCCAGTGTGCATGTTTCTCCAAGTAAGTGCGACAACGAAGGGTTAAGGGGCTGTCCATATATTATGTCATCGATTTTTGCGGAGTTCCCCCCCCCCCCGAAATTATCCTATCCTTCCTATCGTCACAATCCAATTATCGTTACCGCCATCCAATGACGAGACCTGCCCCGCCCCCCCCCCCTATTTGAAAATGACGTCATTTGTAGATGTTCCTAAGCCGTGTTGACATGGGCCAATACTTCAATGTGTTACCGCTGAGCAGTGCACTGACTTGGGCGCTCACTATTGAAATTTCGATGGTAACGCTACTGAAAGTCAGTAAAATAGTAGCCTCTCGTAATACGGGCCAGGTTGTTTGCAATTTCCCTGCACCCTCGTACAGTGATCTATGATATGTGATAAAGAAGCATTACGAGTGAGTGGCCTGTGGACAGTACTCTGGGGTGGCTCTCGGAAACTGAAAAAAGCAAAGTGACAAGGTCGACGACCTTTACGGCGAAGCCGTTTACATGAATAATTTGTTCCTATTGCGTTATTCTTTTGTCATATTTTGTTCGTATCCGTAGCCATACTATAAATCGTAAGTTGCGAATTCAGGCCCACAAACTCTTCTTCCACTGCGCTATGTGAATACAGAAATATAAGTCACTGGTTTTCCACTCGGCTTCGCTCGCGTAAACTCGTGTTGAAGAGCATTAATACTAAGTTTCAAGTAAATCAGAACAGATATTTATTTTACCATAGAAAGTTAGCTACCTTCTTTACCTTAACCCTTCGAGCGCACACTGGGTCGTTTTGACCCAGTGATTCTTTCGTGTAAGTACGTATTTTTCAACGTATGCCTCACTTGGAACGAATGTTTTGGCATTTAATTTTCGTTTTCGTCAAAAAATAAATTTAAGGCCATAAAATATGGATAAGTTACTACAAAAAAACGGCTCTACAGAAAAAAAAACAAAAATCGCATATTTACCGGAATACAACGATTTGAAAAACGCCTTGGGTCAGATTGACCCAGGATGCACTTGTAGGTTGGCGGCGGAGGTGTGCACTCGAAGGATTAAGAGTTGAATTTCCGGGTATGCGGAAATTTCATTAATTGTGTTTAGGAGCAGTAATATAATGTTTCAAGTAAATGTGACCCGATTTTTTTTATTTTCCGTACAAACTTTGCCACCCCGTTTCGTTTAGGGGTTGAATTTCGAAAAACGCTCAAATACGTGTTTCATTAATTGTGTGGAAGAGCTTTAATACTAAGTTTCAAGTAAATCTTCTGACCAGATTTTTTTTATTTTACAAACAAACTTTGCCACCCTCTTTCTTCCCTTAAGGGTTGAATTTCTAAAAACAGTGAAATAAATCTTTCATTAATTGTGTCAAGAAGCACGAATACCAAATTTCAAGTAAATTCGACCGGATTTCTTGAAAATTTCGATGGAAACTTTGCCACCCCTTTTCGCCCTTGAGGGTTGAATTTAAAAAAAAATCCCCCTTAGTGAGTGCTTACGTCACAAAAGCAACCTACTGTCCAAATTTCATGTAATTCGCTTCAGCGGTTTTGGCCCGACGTTGATGAACCAGTCAGGACATGTTCTTTTATATGTAAATATAGATAAGGCAGTATAGTAGCTTAGTACAGTTAAGGGGTTGCCCCCACTTGCGATTTTGAAAAAATCGATTTTTTTTATTGCATTTTTTTTTTAAGTATAAGTATCTGAGAATATGTCCGGAAAATTTCAAGTCGGTCCGAACAAAATTGACTGAGATATGAGCGTTGAAAGAGAAGAATCCGTTGTGTAAACGACCGGCTAATTGAAACTTTAAACGCGTTTTTCTCAAAATGGCATTTCTGAAGTCGGTGACCAAGATTGCTCGAACACTAATGAACCGATCTTCTTGAAATTTTGCAGGCTTATTTAATACATAAAAATGTAGTCTTTAATCATTCGATTTTTTTTTTCGAAAAAAATGGCCGTTTTATAGCCAAAAAACGGCCGTTTTTTTCGTTAAAATCGAACCATTAACTTTGACCGTCCGCCATTTTGTGAAAAATGAATATTTTTTTAAAATCCTTCGATTAAAGACTAGTTTATACTTATATTTGACTAAATCCATCCGCATTTTTTTTCAGATGATCCACTTCGCCGCAATGTTGGTCACCGCAAACCGTGTATATAAAAACATTATTTCATTGACGGCCATTTGCCACTAAACAATGTAATATTTTTCAATAAAAAAATTATTGAAAGTTCTTCAAGATGTGTTTTTTAAGATGGTATATTGATCGATTAAAAAAGTATTGTAGTTTTCTTTTTAAAAAATCATGAAAAAGGCCTTTTTTAGCGCTACAAGTGGGGGTAACGCCTTAAGTCAGTGGTGCTCTCGTGTTTTTGTGCCGCTATTTTCGACGATAGGGGATTGGACGTCAGATAACTTCATACGTATTATGTTATTCCAAACAACTTTTGTTTGAAACTTTTTTTAATCAGGCTGGTAATTCTCGAGATACGGCGATTATGAAGTTTTCAACCCCTATTTCTTAGGGTTGGGGCGAGTTGAGGGGCAACATTTTATTAGGGTTACTTTCAGTATGCAACCATTTACCTACCGTCATAAATTCATATGCTACGCTAAAGAGTGCTGGGTTTTCGTCTCTTTTACTGGACTATCCATCAACATCCTACTTCAGATAACACATAAACCACGATTAGCCGAAATGCCGCAGTTCTCAAACGTTATTCAACCTTCGTTTCTCTGGACTAGACAACATATGCATGTTGAATTTGATACCCTTGAGAGTCTTCACTAGTAACCGTTTCGATCGACCAAAAAAAAACACCAAATGATGATCATTGACTGACAGAAATGGTTCAGTTACTGTCTGTCTTCTCATTATCGAATACTTCTTCCGCAGCACGAGTCATCGGTCTTCTAATCCAATAACATTCTCATCTTACCCCACTTCGTGCTGTTGGCTGCATATGGAAATAGGGGATAAAACAAAAAGATTTGCTTCACCTCTCTGGATGTGACAGTTTATCACCGAAATTCTTGGAGGTGAAAACGCGCACGAACGGTTTGGTCACTCGTCATTGAGATTGCAATAAAATGCACTATGCTTGTGATTGGCACAATGAATGAGCCTGGACAAGGAACACAAAAAAAGAAGAATACGGAAGGAAAATGTATTTCTTTGTACATCGATGTTGGTGTTGGTGTATTATCCTATAGGGCGAAGCAATGAGGAATAGTTGACGTATGAGAGAAAGAGGGAGAGAGAGAGAGAGAGAGAGAGAGAGAGAGAGAGAGAGAGAGAGAGAGAGAGAGAGAGTGAGTCAGAGAGAGAGAGAGGCAGAGAGAGAGAGAGGTCTCAGCTGGACCATTAAGGGCTGCGTGGTGGCCTCAGGCCAGAATTACCATACAGTCTGTATTGCCCAGCGCGATCCAAGAGTGACTCCACCTTCGCTGGTACTAACAGAAGGCACTTGCATCCCTCTCTCTCTCTCTCTCTCTCTCTCTCTTCCCTTTCCTCTCTCTTCTCTGACTCTAAGCGCATTGACTTCCCGTCTATCTGAGCGAAGTTCGCGTGGAAAGGGCAAATGCTTTTTTTTTAACCCTGGCTATATGAAAATAAACGTTTCCAACATTCGTTAGCACTTTGTTCCCTTTGCGAATCCGTCAAGAAGAACCTTAGAAAGAACGTTTTTAATTTTTAATGGACGGTCATGCGCGATACCCTTCAATATTCATATAGAAGCTCTTTAATGAATACTAAATGTGGATCAGTTTCATTAGCTTTGATCGCTATTCCACGCGATTTCTTGTTTTTTTTTAAAATGATTATGAGCATGCATCAAACCATGCAGAAAATGAATTTCCGACACGATATGGAAACTAGGTCTTTTACGTGTACGGAAAACGTGTTTTTCACAATAGCCTTGGTCTGTAAGCCTTAAGGCAATATTCTAGTCTAGAAATTTGAACAAATCGATGTGCTTGGCATTTTCTTGAAGTATAAAAACACAAGAATATATCCTAAAAAAGAAATTTGGAAAATCCTACTATTTACGACAACAAACGATACCAGAGTAGGATCGACCGGTCGGAGCTACGAACTCAAAAGCTTCCAAGGAAGCTAGAACTGGTCGCAGAGAAAAACTAGCTTCAAAAAATCAAGGCGAAGTCGAGGAAGGTACACGTTACGAGACAGGAATGGCCGAATAATATAGCGCAAGTATAACATGCCATTATACCACTTGGATAGCTGCGGTTGTCTGTAATTGTACTCAAAACTTTCACCGCGTTTTTCTCGGAACCTCTTTTTTCAACTTGGTTGACATAAAATCTTGAGTTTTATTCAACCGATTGACTTCAAATCTGGTATGGACGTTCGGTAGCATATCCCTATATCATCTCTGCCTCAGCCATTGCGGAATTACTATGAATACTATTAAACAAATTTTAAACTGAAATAATAGGGAGAAAAATTTGATTCAGACAGTCGAAAATTAAAAAAAAAATCTTCGGTACCTGCCATAACAATATTCTAACCGATCAAAGAAGTTGGTTTTATTTCTGTTTCAGGTGAATGACAGCTTTGGAATCATGTCAACCGCCTCAACCCTTTTCATCACGTCTATATTTAGAGGCCCATAACTTTTATAATTGTGATTTTTTTTTGCACGAATTGATTTTTTGTAATTTCTTGAAAGATAAATAAAAAGATTGCAAACAATGGATGGTAAAAACATTTTCTGGTTTTTTTTTTTCATCAAGCTCGAAAAAACGCCGGAAACGTAGGCCTCTAAACTAGAATGGTGCCTCAATACGATATAACCCTAAAATCCATCCGTGACATACCTACACATGATTTTTATACACAATAATGAGCGCGGTATAGTGAATGGAGAGCACAACGGAGCCTAGTTCGAACACGATATCTTCATTTGATCCTGCTGAACCTACCCCGAATGTCCCACTTACTGATTCCGTTCTTTTCAATCCGATTACATTTTTGTTTTCTTTTAATTCCCAACTGATGCAAAAATATGAACATCCTCATTTCCTCCCCATGCTAGGCTGTCGGGATAAAGAAATCAAATATTAACGAATATGTTGGGCAAAGTCCCGTTCTTTGCACTAATCTTGAATCGCTTCGAAAAATTAACTGCGACAAGATCTAGGCAACTAGAATTTAAATTTTTTGAAAATTCCGGTGGGAGGTACGCAACGTATACATGATGTATTGAACAGTTTTCGAATTCAACCTACCTAATCGAATTCAACCTAACTAATCGAATTCAACCTACTTAATCGAATTCAACCTACCTAATCGAATTCAACCAACCTAAATGAATGCAACCTACCCAATCGAATTCAACCTACATTCAGATCCACAGCCCCATGTAGGGTGATCGGTAGTGGCCAATGATTGGCCGATGCTCGACGCCAAGCTTGCCAACATTGGCACTCGAGCTTGGCCCGATCATCGACCGAGCCTTGGATGATAAGAGCGGCCCGATATTCGCAATCAATATTGGCCCTAGAATGGCTTATGAGAATCGG
>OZ023314.1:20100427-20102927 GCA_964007375.1 Ophion obscuratus | reverse complement strand
CTCGGTTTCAGCTATTCAATCGGCCGGAATCGTGTCAGTAGTGGAGGAACTTTTTTTTGGGCGCCTCCGAAGACAGCGCATAATTCTCTTGGATCTCAATATTTTGCTATGAAAAAATTATGTAATATAGGTCAAATATAGCCAAATATATTCTTAATTTTCCGCAACATTTAATTGGGTACTTTTCTTTAAAAAAAAAATTCCCGAAAATCACTCAAATTTTCAGCGTTCACGCTGGTATAGTCCCTTAAAGCTCGGCGGTCAGCTCGTCGAAAATTTACGGGGAATATATTTTTCTTAAAATCTGCTTCGATACGAATCCACAAAATACGAATCCTGCCTTGAGAATAATTAGTAACACAAGTTGTACTTTTGAAGCGTTTCAAAATAAAGTCCATAGTTTCGGAGCATTTTGTCCAATACACGGTGTCTTTTTTATTTTATACGAAAATAAAGGGATGTCCGACTATGTCATTTGGCGTTTTATCGTCCACTCAAAATACAAGGGTCAATTTGCCGAGATCACCCCCCACCCCCAGGACATGATGAGCATTTTAGCGGGGTATATATTCATTTCGAAAGCACATTGGATGCGTATATCTATACGTATTATACATATACGCACAATGCAAGAGGAAAAAGGGAGGTCCCGTAATTAATACAATGTGCGGGTAGGAGGAAGCGGGATATTTTTTTTACGAGTCCACCACCGAGAGACGCGACCGTTTTTATCGCCAATTAAAGTTGGCGCGAAGCCTTAACGGTCCATTGCAGCGAGTAAAAGAGAGCCCGAGAGAGGGAGAGTGAGAGAGAGAGAGAGAGAGAGAGAGAGAGAGGGAGGGAGGGAGAGAGAGGGACGGAGAGAGAGAGGGAGGGAGGGAGGGAGGGAGAGAGAGAGAGAGAGAGAGTGAGAAGGAAAGAAAAAGCCACATATGTGTCTAAACTAAGGGAAGAAGAGGAAGAAAGGTATATAGAAAAAGATGAACCACAAGGAATGCCTGCGTCTCGACACCTCTTAAAGAGAAAAAAGATAAAAGACATCTTTCCCTCCGGACGACCGTAATATTCTATCTTTCCACTCGTGTCCGCATATGTCCGCGCGTAATTTTAAAGACGCGTTCGCGCAACGAAAGAAAAATTGTATATATATATATATATATATATATATATATATAATACAACCACACATTAAACGAGAGAGATGGAAGAAAATAAAATGACAGTCCATTCTACCAGTGGAAATCTATATACATATTACACACGCTCACATACACACGCGAATCCGCATATGTGTGCATATATAAACGTATTAAAACATATGTGAGTATATATACATATACACGTATTATATACATTATACGAATATAGTATACTCGTGGCTTTCCCCCATGACAAAGGAGAGACTGGCCGGGCTCGGCAATTGAAACTCTCTCGACGCACCGTGGCTAATTTCAACGAGTGTGCTATCCGCAAGAGAGGTGATGCTCGATCAGTTTTTTTCATCTCCCCAGCTTCCTCGTACAGGAAGCCTTATTTCGTTGAAATAATTTTAAAAAAAGAATTGAATTGAGATTTTCGCACCGTAGTACTTGCAAGGAACATCACTTAAGGGGATATACCAGTGTGAAGGCTGAAAATTTAGGTGATTTTCGAGAATTTTTCGGAAGAAAAGTACTCAATTAAAGGTTTCGGAAAATTAAGAATATATTCGGCTATATTTAACCTATATTGCATAATTTTTTCATAGAAAAATATTGAGATCCAAGCGACTTACGCGCCGCCTTCGGAGGCGCCAAAAAAAAAGTTCCTCCACTGCTGACATGATTCCGGCCGATTGAGTAGCTGGAACCGAAAAAGGAAAAAATGTTAAACTGGAAGTTATTTCCTGTACAATGACGTAGAATTTTTGAAAAAGATAAAAATCTAACAAAATGGCGTAGTTATGAAAAAAGTCTGTTTTCTTGCCTATAAAATGGTCGTTTTTTTCAATGCCAAATCGTCAATTTTCTTCCAGTCAAAAATATACTACGTCATTGTAGAGTAAATATATTCAATAGTACTCAGCTAAAATTTCAAGTCAATCAGATAACTGCTCTTTGAGTTACAATGTCAGCAAATTTGAAAAATCTCATTTCATATTCTTGAAAGTATAAAAATCTTGAAAGTGTAAATCTTGAAAGTGTAAAAATCTCAACTCACATTCTTGAAAGTATAAACTGTCGAAAAAGGCAAAAAAAATCCATTTTTTGAAAGTGTCACACTGGTATAGCCCCGTAAATGTCCGTCTTCGATTTTGTGCAAACCCACATATGTGATAAAGCATAGAAAATTATTAGACATGTATTTTTCAATCGGCAGAAAATGGTTTTAAGGGGGGAAACCACCCCTCAAAGGAAGGCGTGTCATCTCTTAATTTATATTTTTACAATACTTCTATAGTGGAGTTTTCAACGCTTTACATTAGAAGAATTTTGGTTTTTGTTTCATTCAGATCAGACTG
>OZ023314.1:19850427-20095427 GCA_964007375.1 Ophion obscuratus | reverse complement strand
TGCCCGAACTGTCCGAATACTCGAACTACCCGGATGCTCGAACCGTCCGAATTTGAAGTATCAGATTTCACGTATTCGGATATCACGGATATTCGAATAGTCGAGTAGTTCGGAACAATATGCAAGCCCTACTTTAAACGCGTTTTTCTCAAAATGGCATTTCTGAAGTCGGTGACCAAGATTACTCGAACACTAATGAACCAATCTTCTTGAAATTTTGCAGGCTTATTTAATACATAAAAATGTAGTCTTTAATCGTTCGATTTTTTTTCGAAAAAAAATGGCCGTTTTATAGCCAAAAAACGGCCGTTTTTTTTCGTTAAAATCGAACCATTAACTTTGACTGTCCGCCATTTTGTGAAAAATGAAATTTTTTTAAAATCCTTCCATTAAAGACTAGTTTATACTTATATTTGACTAAATCCATCCGCATTTTTTTTTCAGATGATCCACTTCGCCGCAATGTTGGTCACCGCAAACCGTGTATATAAAAACATTATTTCATTGACGGCCATTTGCCACTAAACAATGTAATATTTTTCAATAAAAAAATTACTGAAAGTTCTTCAAGATGTGTTCTTTAAGATGGTATATTGATTCATTAAAAAAGTTTTGTAGTTTTCTTTTAAAAAATTCATGAAAAAGGCCTTTTTCTTTGCGCTACAAGTGGGGGTAAGGCCTTTCCTTTGAGGGGTGGTTTTCCCGCGTAAAATCGTTTTTGCGCCGATACAAAAATACACGTCCAATAGTTTTCAATGCTTTATCACATATACGAGTTTCAACAAAATCGAAGACGGACTCTTAAGGGGTCTTCTCACTTTAGACGTTAAAAAACGGCTATTTTCACGTTTTTTTTACAGTGTCTGCCATTTTATTATTTTTGCATATATCAAAAAAATTATGATATGCGCTAAAGCCATTAACATTTGGAATCTAAAACCGTTTGATTTTTTTCGGATGATCCATCTCCAAGATTTCATCAAAAGCGCAACCCTACCATTTTCGTCTATGAATAGTGACTTAAATATTTTTTTAAAAGTTTTCAAATGTATTTCGAAAGTGTATTTATGAAGTGTAATAACTTTTATATCAATATCTATAATATAAACCTTATCAAACAAATTCATGAAAATGGCCTTTTTAGCGTCTGAAGTGAGAAGACCTCTCAAGTGATGGTCCTTGTTAGTATACCAATATTGTAGGGAAAGATTCGTGAGTGAGCAAAAGTCAAGCAGGAACGATCCATGAGTTCCATTTTTTTCATTACTCTCCATTCCGTGTATTTCGAGTCTTCCTACCCCAGAACATATCGAACGCATTTTCTAATTTCTATTTTATTGATTTACTTCAACTGCCCTGTGAAGAATTTTGGCCACGTGGGATTCCTTTGGTCACTTGACAGGCCGGGACGTTTTTTTTTTCTTACATTTTCACTCGTACAATCACCCGTAATGGATTTAGGGAAAGATGAGTCAAATCAGCCGGGAAAATTGCATCCGAGTTTTCCGAGGGAAATAAGAGCTCGGGTATATTAGGGTATAAAGTTTAACTGTTATATTTTATGCAATATAAAGTTTAACTGTTATATTTTATGCAATACGCGTATGTATAGGCTCTGTTTACCCGATTTACTCGCTGTATGTAACCGCACATACGTGTAGAGAGCTATATACACTAGTCGAATATGTATATATTGAGAGAGAGAGAGAGAGAGAGAGAGAGAGAGAGAGAACGAGAGAAAGCGAGAGGGAGAGAGAGAGAACGAGAGAGAGCGAGAGGGAGAGAGAGAGAGAGAGAGAGAGAGAGAGAGAGAGAGAGAGAGAGAGAGAGAGAGAGAGAGAGAGAGACGAGCGCCCATCGACATATCCAATCGTGGAATTGATTTCCTGCTCATCTGAATATAATTTTCCATCGGAAACTTCGACGATCGTGCTTGCTGACCGATAATGCACACACATTTACGCAGACAGACGCATGCATGTATAAGTATGCGTGTCGGTGTGTGTTCGTGTGCAGCACACTTAAAGAGTCCTGCTGGTATGGCGAGCCAGCAAGGATGCATCGAGTGTCGGAACTCAAAGCCGACCAAGTGATGCAGGACGAAAGAGAAAGAGAGGGTGGGTTGGTACATACGTAATGACTGAGTTATGCCGTAACACCTCGAAGGCATCGACGCCTTCGATCGATGCATTGTACTCTCTATCTTAATTTTTTTTGCCCCCTTCCTTTCTTCTCCTGCTCCGACGCCATACCCCCTCGCCCCTCTGCCTTCTGGCTTCCTTTTATACAGGGTATACGAATGGATAATCCTGCAACTCTTGACAGGTCAGATCGTCTCCTACTATATGCTGGAATTTCAGTTTGGTAAAAGTTATTTTTCGCAAAAAATCATCTGCTTTTGGTTTTTCGCACGCCGTTTCTATGATGAAATAATATGAATCGACAATAACTAAGCAACTTTTTAAAGTAATTGACACGATATGCGTAGTACATTTTTTACACCGTAAGCTATCAAAGTCAGATGTTCGAATTGGTTTGTATGAAGATTTTGCATAAGATATTTTTTCGTATAATGTCCTTAACATTTAAGGATAAAAAGAAGACCGCGTCGAAAAAAGTTATTTGTAGAAACAGCATGCGAAAAACCAAAAAGATGATTTTCATCCCGAAAACCGTGGGACTTTTACTCAACTAAAATTCCAGTATATAGTAGGACATGATCTGACCTATCGATAGTTGCAGGATTATCCATTCCTAACAGGACACCCTGTATATATGCGGGAAAGGGATTCTGAAGACAATCGACTTCAAGGACCGTCTTCGCGGTACCCGATGGTCCCCATACTCAACATTTAGTAAACCACAATGCCTGCGAAATGTCCGTTGAATGAATGTAAGCATATCTAAACGAGGCCCATTTCTTGGAACGTCCTATCTAGAATATCGACCAATGCAAAAGATGCTGAGGTTCGTCCTCAAAACAGCCCGTTATGGTATAGTGAACGTTGCATAGATATAATGACTTCGAAACATTCTGATGTCATGTTCACACACACATATATGCTACATAAATATATGCATGTGTGTGTACGTGTCTGATCCCTCGATATCACGTCAATACACAAACCTATGTAGATCGTACCGAAATAATATGGGTGCACGTAGTGTCAGGAGCTTCAAGAAAATTGACGATTTGGCATTGAAAAAAACGACCATTTTATAGGCAAGAAAACAGACCTTTTTTTCATAACTAGGCCATTTTGTTACATTTTGCTATTTTACGAAAAACCTACGTCATTCTACTTCCAGTTTAATTACATTTTTTCCCCTTTTTCGGTCTCAGCTACTCAATCGGCCGGAATCATGTCAGCAGTGGAGGAACTTTTTTTTCGCGCCTCCGAAGGCAGCGCATACGTCGCTTGGATCTCAATATTTTTCTATTAAAAAAATATTTAATATAGGTCAAATATAGCCAAATATATTCTTAATTTTCCGAAACGTTTAATTGAGTACTTTTCTTCCAAAAAATTTCTGAGAATCACCCAAATTTTCCGCGTTCCCACTGGTATAGCCCCTTAAACTGGCGCATGTTTTGTCCTACACATACACACACATACATATTTATGCGTCCGCGCGCGCGCGCGCGCGCGTGTGTGTGTGTGTGTGTGTGTGTGTGTGTGTGTGTGTGTGTGTGTGTGCGCGTGTGTGTGTGTGTGAGTTTACACGCGCGGACACACACACACACACACACGCGCGCGCGCGCGAGCACACATATATATACGAGCGTGGGGTAAAAAGTTTCCGGCCTGACCAAGAAAAACGATGTTTTGAAAAATTTTTTTGCTTTATTTTTCAACATAATCTCCATCAATACTGATACATTCCTCATAACGGTGTTCTAATTTAGTTATACCAGTTTTAAACGTAGATTCGTCAAGCTCCTCAAAATACTGATTTACAGCTTCGATAACTTCTTCGTTGCTCTTAAAGTAGCCATAACCTTGTTTGCCGATAAAATTGTTTTTGCCTTCTTTGGGGTTGGTTCCCCTTTTCAAACCCACTGTTTTGACTCTTCTTTATTTTCAGGAGTGTAGTGATGGACCCGTGTCTCATCAACAGTTATGAATCGACGCAAAAATTCGTTTCGATTACGCCTATACAGCGCCAAATTTTCGGTAGAAATGGTTTTTCGAAGCAGTTTTTGGTCGAGCGTTAGCAAACGCGGCACCCACCTTGCACACAGCTTTTCCATGTTCAAATGGTTGTGCAAAATATTTCGCACACGTTCAGCTGAGATCTTACAGGTCTCAGCTATCTCATGCACTTTCAACCTGCGGTCTTCCAACACTATTTTATGGATTTTTTCAATCATCTCTGAAGTTGTGACTTCAACGGGCCGCCCTGAGCGAGGCTCGTCAGAGGTGCTCACAGGACCCATTTTAAATTCAGAAACCCACTGCTTAATAGTTGAATATGATGGGGAGGAGTCTCCTAGTGCTGAATCCATCTCTTCTTTTATGTGTTTTGGTGTAAAACCTTTCAAACGGAAGTATTTGATGACAGCACGTTTTTCCAATTTTTCCATTTTTACGAAAACAACGGAAGCGTCTCGCGCAATGAGCTCTCAAACGCAAACTAACGCAGCGATTGGGCTGAAACTGTACATACAAGCTCGGTAGGAATGGTACTGTAGGACGCCGCTCCAAAACTAGACCTAGTGGCACCATCTCTTGGTCAGGCCGGAAACTTTTCACCCCACCCTCGTATATATATATATATATATATATATATATATATATATATATATATATATATATATATATATATTCGCGTTTAAGGATCATATGTACGCCCACCTCCTGGCAAGGCGTGATTCGTCGCGGAATGAAAAAAAAAAACGTGCAAAGAAACCATAAGAGACAGAGCAAGAGAAAGAAAGAGAGAAAGAGGAAATATAGAAGAGAGATAGGAGAAAGAAGATAAAGGGGAACACTCACAATCATTTTGATGATTGCTGCCCTCGGATCCGAGTTCGATCCTCACGAGTGGCTTAGTTGATGCACACCAACACACACACACACATACACACGGACCATCGCAGACATACACTCACGATCTCAAGATTTCTATAATACGTCGAATGCCGTCCTTTTATCTTGGGGAATCGATGTATTCTACTACCGACCCATTATAATCGCATTTTCAGGCTCGTGCAGGCCGAACGTACCGGTTTCTGCCACCTTTGGTCCAGTTTCGTCGATCGCGTGTGTCGGCGAGGACGGAACTCCAAGGGTCGCAGTCGGACTAGCGCCGCGGTCGTATTTTACGAAAATTTGTGTGAATACGATTGACGCGAGCATGAAATAAGGTGCGGGGGAAAAAAAACTACCGAGTGCGTGACGTACCATGCAATGAAGTGGGCTTTTATAGCTTATGGTTGGGTACGCACGTAATTGCGATAAACGATGGGAACTCAATTACTATTTTGATACGTAATATTTTTTGTATATTCTCGAGAATAGGGCAGATAGAAGTCTGGCAGTATGGGGACGATATTTTAATTTTTATATCCGTAACTAATCATTTTACAGGTAATTACGATGATTGCAGAATACGTATGAATTACATCATTTTTCACTTACTTTTTACGAATTGCAATGGAAAATGTGTGCAGCCAAAAATGTTAGTGAACGATTTCCAACGTAGGATATTCGTAGCACAAAAGTTCGCCTTTCACGAAGCTCGCTAACAAGGATATACATTTAGGCGGGAAAAAATTAAGAAATTTCGAGGGATTTTATAAACTAAGAAATAATTATTTAACATTTATGAAACGGTAGATATACTTTATCAGTATATTTAAGTATACAAAACAATTTGTTTAAATTGATTTTTAATTCATTTCACATGTTTACGCCCGCTCCGAATCCGAGCGGCGAGGCACAGCATTGACGGGCTGTAATGTTTGAAGGAGTTCGAAATTCGCTTTGAAAATTTGGGAAAATATACTACATATGTAGTTTTATTGTGCAAATTCAAAAAAAAATGTTTCTTTTTTATCGTTGTAAATGTAGGTATATTCCTCTTTAGGGCATTAGGCCACAGTAACGGATATGAAAATCATGTATGAATTTAACAATTTTCTTTCGTATGAACACGTGATTGACTCACAAAATTCTATTTAGTATGAATATCAAGCTGTTGGAATTTTTTTTCTTCGATGTACAAAATGGCCGAATACGAATGATTTCTTTTGTTATCTTTTCTTTTGGCGCTCCGCGGCATGACTTTTAGCATCCACAATTTGTCCCCTAGAACAAAAAACAAAAGTTCTCGTCAATCTGCATTAGAATACCTAGAGAAGTACGTACGGAATTTAAAAAATATTGTTTTATTCAAAATTTGTAAGTATTTGAACTTAAGAAATGAATTCTCAGTGAAAAATTTCGTTATAACTGCTCATAAACTGCTAATAAAATAAAAAGTTTTCGATTAATCAGAAATTCCGTACGTACTTCTCGGCAAAATACAATTAGGAACGTAACTTTTAAATTTGAAGTAAATCGAGTGAAAATTGTTGAAGTTATTTGTCACGCCAATTGGAAAAAAGCTGTTTCGCGAAGTTTCGAGTAGTTGGCCATTTTGCACATCGAAAAAAAATATATATTTTCTAACAGCTTGATATTCATACTTAAGGCGTTACCCCCACTTGTAGCGCAAAAAAGGCCTTTTTCATGATTTTTTTTAAAGAAAACTACAAAACTTTTTTAATCGATCAATATACCATCTTAAAGAACACATCTTGAAGAACTTTCAGTAATTTTTTTATTGAAAAATATTACATTGTTTAGTGGCAAATGGCCGTCAATGAAATAATGTTTTTATATACACGGTTTGCGGTGACCAACATTGCGGCGAAGTGGATCATCTGAAAAAAAAATGCGGATGGATTTAGTCAAATATAAGTATAAACTAGTCTTTACTCGAAGGATTTTAAAAAATATTCATTTTTCACAAAATGGCGGACAGTCAAAGTTAATGGTTCGATTTTAACGAAAAAAAACGGCCGTTTTTTGGCTATAAAACGGCCATTTTTTTCGAAAAAAAAAAATTGAACGATTAAAGACTACATTTTTATGTATTAAATAAGTCTGCAAAATTTCAAGAAGATCGGTTCATTAGTGTTCGAGTAATCTTGGTCACCGACTTCAGAAATGCCATTTTGAGAAAAACGCGTTTAAAGTTTCAATTTCCGGTCGTTTACACAACGGATTCTTCTCTTTCAACGCTCATATCTCAGTCAATTTTGTTCGGATCGACTTGAAATTTTCAGGACATATTCTCAGATACTTATACTTCAAAAAAATGCAATAAAAAAGAATCGATTTTTTCAAAATCGCAAGTGGGGGTAACCCCTTAATAATTGTGTAATTAATTTTATGAGTGAATCACTTTTTCATACGAAAAAATGGTTAAATTCGCACATGATATTATGCCCTTTACTGTGGCCTAAGGCCTTCAGTGTCCGCCTTTGATTTTGTTGAAACTCATGAATGTGATAAAGCATTGGAAACTGTTAGACACGTATTTTTCCGGTAGCATGTTCATAATAACACACGACAAAATATCACCACGACAAAACATCACGATCATAAAATATCACAATCCGATTATTCTCCCCACGCGAGAGTGGGTTTGTTTGTTTGTTTGTTTGGGTTTGTTTTGTCGTGGTGATATTTTGTCGAATATCATTTTGTCCACGATATTTCGTCGTGTGATCAGGTGACATGGAACCATTTTTCCTCATCGGCGGAAAAACGGTTTTAAGGAGGGAAAGTACCCTTCAAAGAAAGGCGTATCGAGGGGTGATTTTGCACCGTCACCCACGAGCCGTCCACCGATCTGAATAAAACAAAAACCAAAATTCTCCGAATATAAAGCGAGGGAAACTCCACTGTAAAACTATTGAAAAAAAAAATTACATTACGGGGTGACCTTTGAGGGGTGGTTTACCCCCTTAAAACCGTGCACACGCCGACAAAAAAAATACGTGTCTAATAGTTTTCAATGCTTTATGACATATATGAGTTTCAACAAAATCGCAGGCGAACACTTGAGTGATGTTCCTTGCAAATAACGAAACCTATTTTTGAAACACTCTCTCGTCGCGCTCCAAATAAAGCAAAGCATACGCCGAGAGGGCAGAACAATATAGAGACAGAAGGGTCATAGGGAGGAAGAGGGAAGGAATTTTTGCACTCCTCGCAGCGGAAAACACACGTAATCGTGAGCAACGCAAAGAGCGACGTTAAAATGAGTACGGGTACTCTTAAATCACGTGAGAAATGAGGAAAAGAGTGTACATGGTGTGTATATGTACATATTCTATATACAGGCTGACATGTTCATATACAAACGTGCGAGTAGTGCCAACGAGTCGTCGGAGAAGTGAAGCGGAAGGTAAAGCGAGGTGTATGCACGAAAGATGAGATAAAATGGGAGTCCCGAAGATGCAGAAGATGAGATGAGCAAGACAAAGAGGGAAAGAGTGAGCCAGAAGAAAAAAGAGGGGAATAATATAGTGAGACTTTTGCGCATTTGTCCATCTAAAGGGTGTCTCGAAATGACCTGACATTTTTATTTATTAATAAAACGTATTATTTATTGAAAACGTACGACTATTTTTTTTAAGCCTTACTTATGTCACTGTGGGGTTCGAAACAGCCCACCCATTTTTTTTCTTATGCGAAAATGTATTGATGTATATTCTGCGGAAGTATGGCAAGTGAGGGTTAATTTTCATTTTTGGCTAAACAACCTACATGGTCTTTTAAAGTGAACTTCTCGGATGGTCTGGCAAAATTTCCAAGTGAAAATATTCAATGGTTTATTTTTCATAATAATTTTTGTCGGCGGGGTGTAAATCAACCCCGGTGTGGCAAGTACGTGATACTACTACGGAAGTGTGACAAGTAAGGGTTGATATAAGATGCATACATGGTAGCCCAGGCAATGTGCATGAAATAATTTTGCAATCAACCCCCAAGAAAATGTGTAAAAATGTTTAAATGCCGTTTTATCCGGAACCTAATGATTCTATCGAAAAATATGTCAAACGAAAGTTGTTCGGGACATAAAAGTACGTAAAAAACTATTGAATGTTCGTCTTCGTATCTTCAAAAATACGGGAGAAAAAACCGAAAACCCATTGAATTGGGGATCGAAAGCCTTGAAGTTAACGAAAAATAAGAAAAAAATCAAATTCGTAAATATCTCGGGTTTTTTTGTCCTAACAATCAATTTTTTTTGTCCTGTAATCTAACTTTTCAGAGTTAAAAAAAAATGTATTGTATAAGTATTTAAAAATGACGACTGAACATTGACAAAATGACTGGTTGAGGATCACTGTCAGAAAGAAACGCACTAAATGGCTATGGCTACATGCGCATGCGTGCAACGCCCTCCAACGAGTATCTTGCGTCCCTTACGCTCCCAGTGGTGCTTCGGCCGCAAAGCAATTTTGTCTTGCAAACAAATTTTAATTCGTCTTTTTCTCCCTCATTTTTGAAGATACGAAGACGAACGTTTAATACTTTTTTGCGTACTTTTATACCCTAAACAACTTTTGTTTGATATGGTTTTCGATTATATTATTAGGTTCCGAATTAAACGGTTTTTAAACATTTTTTAACATCTTAAAACATTTTCTCAGGGGTTGATTGCAAAACTATTACCGCCATTTGATTCAGCGTCATCCAATTACCCTTAGATCAATTTTGTGTATCTATATCTAAAAAGTGCTTACTTTCGAAATGTTTACTGGCCTATGGAGGTTATGTGTGGAACACAATATCCGACAAATGGCAACATGAACTTGGAAGACATATTCTTTCAACAAGATGGCGCAACCTGCCACACTGGGGCAAAACAATGCAGTCATTGCAGACGAAGTTTCATTGTCGTGTTGCAGTGACGATGTGAATTGGCCACCAAGATCGTGCGATTTGCCGCCATTGGACTTCTTTTCTTAGCGTTTTCTGAAAGAAAAAGTGTACGCCAATGATCCACAGACCATTCCGGAGCTCAAGGAAACAATTGGACGCACCATTAATGCAATTAGTCCGCAATACGGTGTTTTACTCTATGTATGAAAAATACTAAAAATGTATGAATAAAGTAGTCTTCGCAATAAGCAATCGAACAATGTTGGTTTGAATTCATAAGAAAAACAAGATAACTTGTATAATTCATTTTTTTAAATACTTTTTCTACCTGTTCAACGAATATGCGAAACGGAAGCCGCCATAGTGGATTCCGACGTGACGTCATTGACATAGCAAACAAAGAAAGCCACAGACGTATTACTCTCCAACCTGTGAAAGAAAGCGTCAACAACTATATATTCTCGTTTGTCATAGTTAATTGCAAACTTTCAAATAGTTATATGTACTTCAAAAAAGAACAAATGAGTTTTTTTCGGACTATGACTTTGGATCTCTTCTTGCAATTTTTAACCAAGTCTTCCTCATGTTTATATCAATTGACTTTTTATTCCGCAACGTTCCCGGTGTTTTTACACTAGTATTCCTACATTTAGGGACAACACACCAATGACGGGGATCGTAACGCACTTTTAACAAAAAAAAAATTACGTATTCACAATTGGCGTAGCGTCGATGTTTACTTTGCAAGTGACGTCACAAACCGAAGCAGCATGGCGGCTAGCGTTTTAGCGCGGAAATTTAAAATGTAAAATTTAAACGCCTTTCTATGGCAGTTATCGATTTCATAAAATAGGAATAAAAATTCTAGTAGTTTATTAGCACCAAAGGATCAAATTGAGACACCTTTCAACAAAAGGGTGTAATACCCTATTATGCCGAAATGTTATTGACAATTTCGTCGAAGGAGTGAACGTTTGTAAACAGGGACGAGGCGGCCATTTATCGGATATTCCACACGTAACCTCTATGTTTGTACCTTATGTTAAAATAAAAATATTCGCACTGTTTAAATAAATAATACGTTTTAATAGTTTAAGACGGGCAAGCACTTTAGATGCTACAAAAAATAAATTTTATTTTATTTTATAAATCGTTAGCAAAATATCTTAAGAATACACCCTGCAAATTTCAAAACGATATTCGGATTCCTTCTAACGGTATGTATATAGACGATAAAGACACTCCGCTCGACTCCCAACCACTGTGACGCGTCAAAACATTCGATTTTATTTTGCGTTTTCTCAGAGTGTACATATTCGAGAACTTGTGAAAAAAAAATTCAAGTGAAAATACTGAAAAGTGACCAATTGACAGACGATTTAGTGAGAACAGGTAGCACAACGATTTACATATACTAAAACTGTCAATCGCGTTTTTCTCGAAACGACATTGTCTCAATTTGCGAGATTCATAACTCAAAAACTAATTCATCGATCATCTTCAAATTTGGAACACGTTTACATAATATAATTTATTAATACCTAAACCTAAAGTTGGAAAGATTAGATTATTTAAATCATATTTATTATTACAAAATGCCGGGGAAAATGCTGAAAATCGATCATTTTCAACACGTTTCAACATTCAATACTCGATTTTTTCTTCAAAATTTAGGTTCATGTTCTTAAAAAACATCTCAAGAATGTACAACAATTTGTTGGACTATTTCACATGCGAATTGCGAGCTGCACAATTCCCGCAAATCGACAACGACGATGAGGACACGCCAAGGGACACAGCAGATTACACCTTAATTAATACATGAAATAACTTGAAAAAATTACCAGAGATGTATGAAAATATGGATAAATTATTGTCAGAGTTGCGGAATTTTCAATTTTTTTTTTTCACCATAAAAAAATCCAAAAAATCGTCTAATTTTCGTTCTTCTAAAGTGGGTGCCCGCCTTGAAATACCAGGTCATTTTAAGACACCCTTTATATAGAGCGAGGGAGAGGAGAGAGAGAGAGAGAGAGAGAGAGAGAGAGAGAGAGAGAGAGAGAAATATATATCCACATATATACGCACCTATGTATGAAGAGAGAGAGTACAGTCCGCGAGAAGCCTGAGCATTGGCAGGCGTTTGAAATACACTCGACTGAATTATGAACCGTAAAAAGTCTCGAAGTGCAGGGACTCTCGGAGGGCGCCTTAAAGTGCATGTACTTGCACATGCACATATATACACACGCATACATACAGATACGCGCATATATGTGTGTTACGATGCATATACGTACAAACCACGTGCACAAACCGTGCGGTAATATAACCGTATTCACCCTCGTGAAACGCGCGTGCGTTCAAATTGTACGAGAGGGTTATTATCGTGCGTGAATGCTGTTGAGCCTTAGTGTGGTCTGCGGTCCAACGATGCATACAAATGCACTGCACATAACTACTATATATGTACATCTATATACGCGTGTGTGTGCGTCCGTGTGTGTGTGCGGGGGTGGGGGGTGCATGCTCGCGTGTGTGTATTGATAATTTTTCTATATTTTCCTTTTGTTCCTTCCCTACGTAACGTCCCTTCGTCTCTCTTCCTCTTTTCCATATATGCCGGGATGCCTGCACGAGTTCGCGAAATGAGAGAGGCGGAGAGGGAGAGAAAAGAGAAGAAAAAAAAGAAAGCAAGATCTCGGCTGACTCTCCCGACCGCTAATATTCGAATGGACCAAGGCAAATGAGAGAGAGACAGAAGAGGAGGGGGGAGGAAGAGGAGAAAGAGAGAGAGAGAGAGAGGGAGAGAGAGAGGAGGGAGAGTCTCGTTAACGCCGTCTCGTTTCGCGCAGCAAGGGTGAACTCTGACCCGAGAAACGCAGGGCGGCACGCGGAATATAACCATGACCGAGGAGCGAGAAACGAAAGCAGGTAGAAGGAGATAGGGCGAGGGGAAGGCAGAGGAACTGGGAGAGGAACGAAATGGTCAGAAAGGGCTGAAGAGAAGAAAACCTATAGAAGATGAAATAAAAGTGACAATTTTTTTTTTTTTGCATAAACGAGAGATTCGTAATTACCTTTGTCGAAAAACTCAATATTGCGTTATTATCGTCAATGGAGAGACAAATTTGTTTTAAATCAGTGGAGGTAAAAAACAAATCGTATCGAAACCATACCTATGAAAAATGTCCGCCCAAAAAAAGGTCAGATTTGGAAGGACCCGTGAAAAATTTGCCGGCGCTTAAGATGCGGCCGACGCTTGGTACGATATTCAGCACCAACCACTAATACCCAGTGTTGGCCCTTTATACGGGCCAATGATTTGGCAATGATTCTGCCAGTGGTCATTTGAAGCATGGCAAACCAATGAACACCTAACCTTGGGCCAAATATCGATTACCAACTGTCAGCCAACTATCGGCTCCCAGTGTTGGCCCCGAACATGGGCCAATTGGTTGATCATGAGTGTGCCAGTCTCGAATTGAAGCTCGACACACCATCGAAGAGCCAACGCTGGGCCAGTACTAATTAATGACCGTCGGCCAATTGTCGGGGTCAGCGCAGGCCCTGAGTCTGAGCCAATCGGTTGACCGTGGTTTTGCCAATGCTTATTTTTAGCATGGCAAACTGACGAATTGCGAATCCTGGCCCAACACTGGCTTTGAACGGTATAGTCCATACATATATACGAGAATGCTTTTTTACGTATGTTATTATTATGTATTTTTTTATTATCGCTGCACGCAATTTTCTACGTCCTGTGATTTAAAAAACCTCATAATTACTGTTATCTGAAATTCACTTTATTAAAAATAAAATTGATTTATACTAAAGTTTTGTGGTGTATTAGAAAAATGCCGAGTTATTATGATAGTATTAAGAAACGTCGAGTGTTAAAACGACGACAAAAATTAGGAGACTCTGCACAGCAGGTTAGGATCAGAGGCAACGAAACAAAAAGACAAGTAGATAGTGAAACAAATGTGGAAACATTCCACGAATAAGTGATTGTGCATAACGATATTAGTGAATATAATTATTCTTTCGGTGAGAAATCATCGAGCACAGAAGCTTGAGAATCTGATCGATTGTTGGTTAAGCATTGGGTTGTTTTGACAGCCATACACTGGGCCAACGGTAGCCCGAATATTGCGCCTCCAATATGAAGCCGACCTTAGCCCTACTATGGGCCGGTGATCACGCCAACCGTTAGCCAATGATCGTGATCTTTTTAGCCCAATGTTGGGCCAATGTCCGGCCAACTGTCAGGATTTCCGGTGAGCCTACTATCGGCCAACCGTACATCCCAGTGTTGGGCCGAAGAGATCACTCCTACCTTGGCGCAACACTAAACCGGTAGTGCTGCCGTTCATCGGCCAATGGTAGAATGTGATTGGCGTGACGCTGGCTCGAGGTTGGGTCGGTTGCGTCGTTTTTCAGGGGGACCGAAGCAACAGTAAACGAACGAAGTAAAAAAGCGTATCTGGAATTCTCTAAAACTATTTCGTTTTTTTTTTTACAGTGGCAGCAAGTAGAATTGGTGTCTAAACGGAAATGGTTTTTGTAATGTACGAGAAATTTATTGAATAGTAAAGAACACTCAAGAGCTGTGTGTTATCATTTTCAACACTGTTACCTTTAATTTTGCCTGGATACATACATACATATATATATATATATGGGTTACACCAAGAAAAGTGCAGTGGTATATACATACACTTATGCACAAGAGAATCGATGGGCATCGAGTAGGGGAAGTATAAAGGGTTACGTGAGATAATAAGGCGTGCTCGTGCTTCAGGATCCGACATGCCGATGTAAACCACACGCAGCATTATTCAAATTGAATCCAGTAAGAGTTCTTATTGGTTCGGCGAGTATTCTTCCTTTATCAACTGTACGCACATATATCACGCACTCACATGTGTGTGTGTGTGTGTGTGTATATATATATACAGGGTGTCCCTCTTATCTCTACCACCCGAAATAACTCGGTAATTATCGACGTCACGAAAAAATGTTCCAGACAAAAGTTGTACGTTGTGAAGGGGACCATCAAATGCAACCAACTTTAGGGGGTCGAAGTCGTTCAAGGTCATTCAAGGTCAGCTATTTAGATTTGTATCATCGATACTGACCTTGAATGACCTTGAACGACTTTGACCCCCTAATGTTTTTTATGCCGCTTGAGGTGCTCCACAATATCGTTGAAAAAAAATGTACAATTCCATTTAAAAAGTGAAGGTGACCTTCGTTGTGCGTCAGCGCCTCTACCGAAATAAAAAAAATTGGTCGTATTTGACGGCCCCCTTCACATCGTACAACTTTTGTCTAGAACATTTTGTCTGGAACTTTTGTCTGGAACATTTAAAATAAAACAACAAAAAAATTCCGGAAACGCTTCGGTGAATCGATTCGATTTTTTTTTTCGTACTTGTTACGATCAAACGTGTTACGAAATAAAATTATAGAATATCTTGCGGAAGATTAAGGTTAAAAAAAAATAATGTTCCTTGTTTTATTTTTTTTTTACTATAATCCACTTGGGGTACAATAACGAATTTTTTTGATATTATCTTCGGGCACCTTGTTCGATTATATAATTTTTTTTAAATCATCGGCTTGGTACGCCACAGTGAAAAAAAAAGAAACAGACTTTATTGATATATTTTAGTTATATATCTATATAACTAAAATATATCAATAAAGTGTGTTTCTTTTTTTTCACCATGGCGTACCAAGCCGATCATTTAGTCACATATCAGACTTTATTGATATATTTTAGTTATATATCTATATAACTAAAATATATCAATAAAGTGCGTTTCTTTTTTTTCACTGTGCCGTACGAAATCGATCATTTTGAAAAAATTATATAATCTAATAAGGTGCCCAAAGATTATATGACAAAATGTTCGCTATTGTACCCCAAGTAGATTATCGTAAAAAAATAATAAAACAAGGAAATTTTTTTTTCAAACCTTAATCTTTCGCAAGATGTTCTATAATTTTATTTCACAACACGTCTGATCGGAACAAGTACCAAAAAAAATCAAATCGATCCACTGTACCGTTTCTGGAATTTTTCTTTTTTCCGATATTTAAAAAAAATTCATTTTTCTAAAACCATTGCGTTAACGGAGATGAAATTTTCAGAAATTTTTTTTTTTTACACCTCAGAATATACTCCAAATTTCGCTGGAAAAAAATGCGGGGGCAATTTTTCCCTACTTATCCGGCCATGGCCTTTCGAGAGAATCGGTTTATTAGTTTTAGAGATACGATGGAGCTAGATTTTGAAAACGTTGTTTCGAGAATAACGCGTTTGAAGTTTATACTATGAAAAACTCTTACCCAAACTCAATCGGCAATTCCTGCACGGTACAAAATCCCTTCTGATTGCTCATCATCGTCGATTTCTTCAAGTCTTGCTTGCGTTCGATTTTTTGAAATTTTCCAAGTCCACTGGCCCCTTAATACGTGTGCATAATTGGAATTCGGGCAGTATAAAATTGAATTGTTGTGAAAAATTTGTATAAATTTGTAAAATTGTTGTAAAAACTTTTAGTTTTGAAAAAGTAAGCACTTTAATTCGAAATCGTCTGTGTCAAAATGACCCAGTGTGTCAACGAAAAGTTAAGATAAATAACCCAACACCCGAATAGTTACCATATCACAAAAGTTCTAACTCGTATCTTGCATCAAAACGAATGTACAAAAAAATGGCGATGCACTTAAAACTTGTAGTTTTTTAAATCCATACTATGGTTGTATCTATGATCGATACCTTTTTCGTGACAATGAAAGATACCGAGGAATGCAATTATACCAAGCTGAACAAAGAAATCTCTATGTGAGCTGACCGTAACTTGCCCGTTACCACATCGTTCTTAGCTACTTGAGACATCACGTCTAGATTCGCTGCATTTTTCCAAACGGACGTAGCTACCGCTTGTTCCGCAACGATAATAATCAAATCGATACGGCTATAATATTTTGGAATCTCATAATTTTTTTTCAGTAAAAAATACGTTGTTCGGGCGTGAGTTTTGTGTTCCTCGTTATTCATTAAAAAATTAACGTTACTTAACAATTTTCAGCCAATTTCACATTGACACATTATGAATAATAAGTACGTACTTATGCAGCCGTTCTTTTAATCAATTTGTTAACGGCGAGGTAAAGTTAATTCGGCGAAACAAAGGCATGTTTATAAGATTTTTTTTTGGCGTAACGAATAGTGTTCGTTTATTGAAAAATTTACATATAATAAAGTAACATTTGAACAACATTCTCCTAAATTTGCATTGCAAAATATTCAAAATTGAGCGAGTGAAAATTAAACCCCGGAGGCGCCTCGAAAAAAAGTTGGTTTGCGGTGTGCACCATAACTCGCAACAGAATCATTTGATACAAAAAAATCAAAATGCATTTGTTAAAGGAGATGTTTCTCGAGGTAATGACGGGAGGATTTTTTTTTTCGATTTTTCGATTTTTCGTAGCACTTGGGAGCCAAAAACCCGATCTTCGCTAAAAAAATCGGCTAATTTGTTATTGAAAAATTAGTAATTATTAAAAAAAAACAAAAAAGCTCTTGACAATACCTGGTGAATTATGTGAAGAAGTACTGTGCAAAATTTCAAAGCGATTGGTCCAGTAGATTTTGAGTTATCGTGCACACGGACTTCAAATATGACAAGTCTCAGAAAACGGTTTGAAAAACGCAGAAGAGAAGAGAACGACATGGAGCAATAAATGCTCAAATACTCAAAACTTCGTAAATTTTACTCCGATCGACTTGAAATTTTAACACAATATTCTTGATATATTATGCATTCATTTAAAAAATTAAACAAAAATGAAAAAAAAATTTAAATACTTTACCCCGCCCTTAAGGTAAACCTTAATTGATCAAAATTTTCGTCAATGGGCTAAAAAATTGGTGAGCTCGAAATTTACTTTATATGGCAAATTTTAGAAAGAGCGTGAACAAAAAACTACAAAAATCTCGAGAACATCGATTTTTTGTTTCTCATTATAGCTTCATCCAACTTGGTTCGAAGGAGCTTTTTTATTCGAAAAAATTGCTCTCAGAATCTGCAGTGAATTTACCTTCAATTAGGAGAAATAGTGTGTGTTGACTTTTTGAACGTGCGACAGCAACTAAATCGAGTTCCTCACACTCTCTTTCTTTTTTTTCTTTCTCTTCATCTCTCTTATTCTCTTGTTCCGCTTGCACATTCGGAAAGGAATCGAGGGCGATCTCTCCTCGCCTGGTCGAGGTATGTGCCATATCGAGGAAGGTATGCGCCTCGTCATGCTTCGATAAAACACTTCTTATTCCTCATATTCTCATTCCTTTTCCACCCTTCTTTCTTTATTTTCAACAAACACTTGCCCTGTACTCGTACGCATCTCTAGTACCTGTAAGGAGATGACGGTGCTCTCCTTCAATGATTCTTTCTCTGTCTGACAGCTGACAAAAGGACCGCAGCATATGCTCGCAATAAGGCCCGTATAAGAACGGAAAAACTTGGTAATCTTGTTGGGATGCGATTGACACGTTTGGCGAGGGGAATTACAGACTTTTAAGCCAAGAATTTATATGTACCCGGTTTTCGTCGCCGTATATACAGGGTGTCCTGTTGTAAATGGATAACCCTGCAACTGTCGATAGGTCAGATCATGCCCTACTACGTGCTGGAATTTCAGTTTAGTAAAAGTTCCACGGTTTTCGAGATTTTTGGCTTTGTGTTATTTTTTGAAAAAAAAAACCGTCTGCCTTTGGTTTTTCACATGCCATTTCTACAAATGACGTGAATCGACAATAATCAAGCAACTTTTTTAAGTAATTAGCACGATATGCGTAGTGCATTTGTTTTTACACCGCAGGTTATCAAAGTCAGATGTTCGAATTGGTTTGTATGAAAATTCTGCAAAAGATCTTTTTTCATAAAGTTTCATTAAGGCCACAGTAACGGGTATAAAATAATGTGCGAATTTAACATTTTTTTTCGTATGAAAAAGTGATTCACTCATAAAATTAATTACACGTCTATTTAGTATCAATATCAAGCTGTTAAAAAATAAACACATTTTTTTTTTTCAATGCACAAAATGGCCGACTACTCGAAACTTCTCGAAACAGCTTTTTTTCAATTGGCGTGACAAATAACATCAACAATGTTCACTCAATTTACTTCAAATTAAAAAGTTGTGTTCCTAATTGCATTTCGCAGAGAAGCACGTATGGAGTTTCTGATTAATCGAAAACTTTTCATTTTATGAGCCGTTTAAGAGCAATTTTAACGAAATTCTTCACTGAAAATTCATTTCTTTAGTTCAAATACCTACAACTTTTGAATAAAACAATATTTTTTAAATTCCGTACGTACTTCTCTAGGTATTCCACTGTACGTTGACGAGCATTTTTGTTTTTTGTTCTAGGTAAAAAATTGTGGATGCTAAATGTCACGCCGCGGAGCGCCTAAAAAAAAGATAACAAAAGAAAATATTAGTAGTCGGCAACTTTGTACATCGAACAAAATATATATATATTTTTTTAACAGCTTGATATTCATACTAAATAGATGTGTAATTAATTTTATTAGTGAATCACGTTTTTATACGAAAAAAAAAATTGTCAAATTCGCACATGATTTTATACTCGTTACTGTTGCCTAAGGCCTTAGCATTTATGGTTAAAAAGAAGACTTTCCTAGATAAAACAAATAACCAAGAGTATTTTTTTAACCGGGTCAAAAAAAGTTATCATTTGTAGAAATGTCATGCGAAAAACCAAAAGCAGATTATTTTTATCTCGAAAACCGTAGGACTTTTACTAAACTGAAATTCCAGCATATGGTAGGACATGACCTGACTTATTGACAGTTGCCGAATTATCCTTTTATAACAGGACACCCTGTATGTGTACGTGAGCGAGCGAGCGCGCGTTTTGTGTGTGTGTGTGTGTGTGTGTGTGTGTGTGTGTGTGTGTGTGTGTGTGTGTGTGTGTGTGTGTGTGTGTGTGTGTGTGTGTGTGTGTGTGTGTGTGTGTGTGTGTGTGTGTGTGTGTGTGTGTGTGTGTGTGTGTGTGTATACATGCAACACATACCCATATCATTCGATGTTTACACTAATGTGCAAGTAGTTTTACGGTACGGCATCTTCGCGACTTGCAAGGACGTACAAGAATGCACTCACGAGTGCAAGTCTGGGACACCTGGGACCAATTAGATACTTTCACCACGGTTCGCTGTCTGCCCGCTCTACAGCAGTGAATGTATACATACATTGAAACTTTCTTGTCACTTTTCTCGTTTAGGTCGTATTCAAGAAAATTCTGCGTATATATACAACCATGCACGGCAAATGCAGGCGGAATATGAGCTCCTTACGAAATAATAATGATGAATAGGCTCGAGTATTATCATAGCTGTTCACTTGTTGTTCTTCACCTATCGTATCGTGGGGTTTTTTAATGGCTGCGATAACGATGACCGGAACAAGAACAATAATAGTAACATAAAGTATTATTATTATTGGTATTATAATAAGAAGGAAGCGATGAAGGATGACAACAATTAAAAAAATGACGGTAAGAGTCATCATCTAGCAACGAAAAAAAATGTGACAATCGTGACTATTATTAACGTTATAATTATCAGGAAGGTTACAAATTTGTATATTTGTTTTGATATATAATTATTGAATTAATGAAAACGCTATGCGTTTAATTTTTCAAACATAATTTGAAGAAAAAAAAACATTTATTATTCATTGTTTATTATTCATGTAACAGTACATTACTTTTGGCTGATTTTTTTATCCAGCCTCGATTTAGGCTCCATTGTTTTTTCTAGCTTTTTAAACGATCATTTGATCGATGTCTGAAAGTTGAACTTTTCCAGTCTTTTGATAAATTAATTTGGGTTAAGTAAATTTGTTGCCAGGTCATTTATATGAATTGCATATATATACAAGGGGACATCGAAGGTTAGTCGAAGTGTTTGAGACCAGAAACTAGATAAGAATAACGTGAATAACAATAATGTACACACATAAAAACTGTCATAAATAAAATTTAATTTCGCTACAAAGAAGCCCTCATACGTTCATTTTTTTCGAAAGACTCACCATAGACAAAGGCAGAAAGTTTTCGTGCAGCCAAGAGGAGAGCGACAGGAAGAAGGCTAACCAAAAGAAAAAATAAAGGAGGCAAAAGACTCGAGAAGAAACCACCGGTCTGACCGCGCTCAAGAGCTCCCGGTGATTCGTGATTCAGTTAGAGTTGGAGTTTGAGGTTTGAGGTCTCACGTCATTACGTCGCGAGCGCACCTCGCGGATGTATACCCTCGTCGTCAACAGGGAACTTTGTCTCGTCGCTTACATATCGCAATACCCATTTTACCGTAATCATTGCTATTGTTACTATACATTTTCGTGATGAAAAAAAAGCTTTGTTCTCTCGTGAGGCGCGATTTTGCTGCTGACGTACGTTGGAAACGTCAATACACGCTATACAACATCATGTCAATACGAGATCATGAATACATTTTTCACCAAAAAGCCTCTTCAAATTAATTAAAGTTGAAAAAAAATCGTAAAGTAAACGACGAATCGACATTCTTGGGGTTTTTATTTATTTTACCTGTTTCACTATACTTCTTTAGTTTTCCACACAGAGATGAAAGAAAATAAAAGTTCGAACATTTGCATATTGTCGTACACTATTGCTACTCTTTTGAGCGGTATTCCTTGCAGTTCAACAGTTCGAATTAAAGCTCTAATGAACAAAGCAATCGAAATAGAGAATCCTTTGGTATTTATGCAAATAGTGAATTATTTATAAAAACGCCCATATTTTACTTGATTTCGTATTTAATCGCCTTAGCTATTAATTAGAAGCTTAGATATGGCCGATGAAAAATCGGAAATTCTGGCAAAATGGCTAAACGTCCACGAGGTGGAGGAATGATTAATTTTCACATTGCCAATGATACTGTCGATGCGAAATCCACCGCTGATACCAAAAATCCCAGCCCCGCCATCCTGAAATTTATATTTGAAAAAATATGGGTAAAACCCCTATTTTGGCACAACAATGGTACCCCACCTTTGGTTTCGCGTTCTACAGACTTTCGAACGACTTTTGCTCATAGCATATATTCTCCAAGCCTACCGAAATCCTTTTCGGAAGCCTGGTTAAGGGAGACTTTGTCCTTTGTGCCCAGCGGGAGATGTTAGCGGCTCAACATGAGCAGCTAGAAGAAGAGGAGGGATGCCTCTATGGACCAGGCATTGCCGATTAGCGGTAATTATAAACACATTTGTGTAAACACATTACAAAACTTTAAACGCGCTTTTCTCGAAAACACGTTTTTAAAAATGGCTGACATTCTCCTGACCGCTGTAATTAACATATCGATCTGAAATTTGGAGAGCATACTCAGAAAATATGTCTTCACGGAATGACGGATCGTTTTTTCGATAGATACATTTTTGCATTTATTATTTATCTTTTTATGCGAAAAAAAATGCGAAAATTCGATTTTTTTTTCAATTGCCGCCATTTTCCGACAGTTGTACTAAACGAAAAACCCATCCGTCATTCCGTGAACAAAGGGTCACAGATTGATAATATGCTTGGAATTTGTGTTTCAGATCAACAAAGAGGGGGCAGTAATGTCAGCCGTTTACCTCCCGCGATTTGAGGACCTGTTTTCGCGAAGCTGCAACGGCCGCCATTTTGGTATTTTTTAAAAAAAATTTCAACGTTCTGTATATCATGAATAAAAGCAAGAAAAAAACCGCACTCAAAAAGCTTTACTCGTTTCCTTTAAAAAAAAATAAAATGTAAACACCTGAAATATGGCACTCCAAGGACAAAGTCTCCCTTAAAGTCCCAAATTATCGAAATTGAAGCGGAGTTAGGATCGATGAAAACACTCTCAAACAACACGTTTTAATGGTAAGTACTACTTTTATTACTTGAGATAGAATCAACCTCCGGTTTCCTGTAAAATTTTAAAATAAATTCGAAGTAATAGGTCAAAATTAGACATGTTTATTTAATGGTGCTGTATTCTAACCTCTTTCAAGTGTATAGAGATATGGGCTCTGTTCTGATAATTCTTAAATCAGAGTAAAAACTTTAGCTCATCTGCTGAAAATTGCAAAATAAATTACTGTTAAGAGGTTAGGCCACAGTAACGGGTATAAAATCATGTGCGAATTTAACAATTTTTTTCGTACGCATAATTGATTCACTCATAAAATTAATTACACATCTGTTTTGTATGAATGACAAGCTGTTGGATAAATCTATTTTTTTTCTTTTTCGATGTACAAAATGGTACTTTTCATTTTATGAGCAGTTTATGAGCAGTTATAACGAAATTTTCCACTGAAAATTCATTTCTTAAGTTCAAATACCTACAACTTTTGAATAAAACAATATTTTTTAAATTTCGTTCGTACTTCTCTAGGTATTCTAATGTAGATTGACGACAATTTTTGTTTTTTGTTCTAAGTAAAAAATTGTGGATGCTGAATGTTACGCCGCGGAGCGCTTAAAAAAAAGATAACAAAATAAAATATTAGTAGTCGGCCATTATGTACATCGAAAAAATATATATACATATATATATTTTTTCTAACAGCTTAATATTCACACTAAATAGATGTGTAATTAATTTTATGAGTGGATCACTTTTTCATACGAAAAAAAAATTGTTAAATTCGCACATAATTTTATACCCGTTACTGCGACATAACCCCTTAAGTGATGACAATTTACATCGATTAAATATTGTCATAAAATAATTCAATTCATTTTTTTTTATTTCGAAAAAAATGAATTTTCTCTTTCTTTATCGAAACAAACTTTGCTAGCTTTTTGAGAATGTCACTGTAAGATACAGAAAAGCTTTGTGGATTTTCTACGAAATGGTAATAACAAATATAATACTCATACGTATGAAGATATTACAATTTTTGTGCAACACAGTGATCTTTAATTCTAGCATTCAATAGAAATAAATAATAAATCGTTATGCTTTACAGCGTTCATCTACATACACGTCCTTTTACTGGCGGTCGAGTGTCCATTTACTGTGAAATTCGTCCATTCACTGGCGGTTTAGTCATTTCGCTACTTATTGATCAATTCCTTCAATATTATTTGTTGCGATTACTTCGAATACTTTTTTCTACTATCAGAATACTATCTTCCTGTAGCTATAGCGGTTGAAAAATTTGTTTCAATAATATTTCGATTTCACAGTCCGAGGTCGTGTTGAAATTCCGAACTTTGAATGATCAGAACGCTCAAAACTCCGAGAGAATACTATCCCGAAAGATCAAAACTCCGAAAGAATTGTACACGAAAGACTAAAACTCTGAAAATCTGAACACCATAAAAATATTTCAACCCTGGATGTTTTAAAAGTTCCAAAATTTTCAAAAAATCGACGGATTATTTAAAGAATTTTTTTTATCAAGAAGTGATTTTTCCTCAATTTTAAAACTTGCCCAGACAATGTTATACGTTCTGCATCATTTACAGTCGTAGACTTTTTACAGGGTAGACTTTTTTGGCATCATCTTAACGAACCTTGTAATTTCGGAACATTAAAATTGGAAATTTTAAACCGTCAGCGCATTCAAAGTTCGGAATTTCAACCCGGCCCCCATGTCAACATCATGCCAGCGATAGTCACAGTGCCAGTACACAGTTGACTGTAAATGATGTACAACGTATAACATTGTCTAGACAAATTTCAAAATTGACGCAAAATCACTTCGTAAGGGTACAAAATCATGTGCGAATTTAACCATTTTTGTCGTATGAAAAAGTGATTCACTCATAAAATTAATTACACATCTACTTAGTATGAATAGCAAGCTATTAGAAAAAATATATTTTTTTTCTTTCGATGTACAAAATGGCCGACTCCTAATATTTTCTTTTGTTATCTTTTTTTAGGCGCTTCGCGGCGTGACATCTAGCATCCACAATTTTTAACTTAGAACAAAAAACTAAAATTCACGTCAATCTACATTAGAATACCTACAGAAGCACGTACAGAATTTAAAAAATATTGTTTTATTCAAAAGTTGTATGTATGTGAATTTGAGAAATGAATTTTCAGTGAAAAATTTCGTTATAACTGCTCATAAACTGCTCATAAAATAAAAAGTTTTCGATTAAGCAGAAATTCCGTACGTGCTTCTCTGCGAAATGCAATTAGGAACATAACTTTTAAATTTGAAGTTAATCGACCCGTGCGGAAATTGAGTTGGGGCTGTGATCGGGCCCCAATAATATTCCCCTAACTTTATTCGGGCCCTAATCTGGAAGCCACATGAGGGCCGTTAGCGGCCGGTCACACTTTGTCAACAAGGGCCATTAAAGGCGCAACGACCGGGGCCTTATAAGTTGCCTCAATGGCGCCTCATCAAAACCATTTTAGCGCCCTGAAAATGCCTCAACGGCGCCTCATCAAAACCATTTTAGCGCCCTGAAAATGCCTCAACGGCGCCTCATCAAAACCATTTCAGCGCCATAAAATATCCGTATCAGTGGATATACGTGTATGTTAAATGCGTCAGGGTATATCTGTATTTGTTTTTATGTAATTTTTCATGTGCATAGGTGTGGGCGTGAGTACATGTGTATGTATGTGGGCGCGCGTAGAAATGTGATTGCGTATTTGCATGTGAGCCTTTATAACAAACTGCCATGACAAAATTAATACAAAAAATAATGTGAGGCGAACTCTCTTCACTGCAAACATTTATCTTTGAGGAACTATCCACTATGATAACATTTCGTAGAATTGTGATAGCTTGTAACACTTAAATTTGAAATTATAAGATTATCACATTGATTATATTTATATAGTTATGCCAGTCTTTTGCATTATTTAAACAAATATATTCTACTACACATCCATTCTAAGGAATAGATGTGTAGTAGAAATTAAAAAAATATACGGGTCTACTGAATCATTGGAATCTATTTCCATTGAGGGAAAGATCTGGAAAACAAAGATCAATTTATTTACTTATCCTAGACAGTCAGATAAAGTTTATGAATGGGAAATATCAGCGAAGTCTACAGAAGAAATAATTTTCCCTATAATGAATATTGAGCGGAAATTAGTTGCTATAAAAATGTCGAGAAAACCGGTTGGGACTGTACACATTTATGCGCTAGCATTACTCCATGTATGAGTGAAACCATAAGTAATTGTTTGTATCTATGTAAAAGGTTTCTTTAATTTGATAAGTAAATACTGTCTGATTTTTGTCTGAATATTTGTGTTCTTCGTTGATTTTTATTTGCTACTGCCCTTACGCTTTTTCCCAATTTGCGTTCGATAATATTATTCGATCGATGTATATAATCGATTTGAATAATTGAAATACCATCAACCATGTAGCCTAAGCTATTTGTACTGGTTTATCGCTATAATAGTCAGATCTGGGCCTATTGTGGAAATCCCTACTTGTTTATCCTTATACTGGCCAAGTCTGGGCCTATTGTGGAAAGCCCTACAGGTTTATCCCTATAATGGCCAAGTCGGGTCCTATTGTGGAAATCCCTACAGGTTTATCCCCATAATGGCCAAGTCGGGGCCTATTGTGGAAATCCCTACAAATTTATCCCGATAATGGCCAAGTCTGGGCCCATTGTGGAAATCCCTACTAGGGAAAGCACTAGGGAAGCCCTGAAAGGCCCTTATTTTTATTAGGGATGCCCTATCAGTTTTCCGCACGGGGAGTGAAAATTATTGAAGTTATTTGTCACGCCAATTGGAAAAAAGCTGTTTAGAGAAGTTTCGAGTGGTCAGCCATTTTGTACATCGAAAAAAAAATATATATAATATATTTTTTCTAACAGCTTTATATGCATACTAAATAGATGTGTAATGAATTTTATGAATGAATCACTTTGTCATACGAAAAAAAAAATTGTTAAAGTCGCACATAGTTTTATACCCGTTACTGTGGCCTAATGCCTTAAGGGAGACTTTGTCCTTGGAGTGCCATATTTCAGGTGTTTACATTTTTTTTAAAAAGGAAACGAGTAAAGCTTTTTGAGTGCGGTTTTTTTCTTGCTTTTATTCATGATATACAGAATGTTAAAAAAAAAAATTTTTTGAAAAAAAAACCAAAATGGCGGCCGTTGCAGCTCCGCGAAAACAGGTCCTCAAATCGCGGGAGGTAAACGGCGACATCACTGCCCCCTCTTTGTTGATCTGAAACACAAATTCAAAGCATATTATCAATCTGTGACCCTTTGGTCATGGAATGACGGATGCGTTTTTCGTTTAGTACAAATTTCGGAAAATGGCGGCAATTAAAAATAATCGAATTTTCGCGTTTTTTTCGCATAAAAAGATAAATAATACATGCAAAAATGTATCTATCGAAAAAACGATCCGTCATTCCGTGAAGACATATTTTCTGAGTATGCTGTCCAAATTTCAGGTTGATATGTTAATTACAGCGGTCAGGAGAATGTCAGCCATTTTTAAAAACGTGTTTTCGAGAAAAACGCGTTTAAAGTTTCGTAATGTTTTTAGACAAAAGTGTTTATAATTACCGCTAATCGGCAATGCCTGGTCCATAGAGGCATCCCTCCTCTTCTTCTAGCTGCTCATGTTGAGTCGCTAATATCTCCCGCTGCTCAATCCGGGACAAAATCTCTCTTAACAAAAAAAAAATCTTGATATAATTCTTCGATTTATTGCAAATTTTGAAACTTTAGAAACATCCATAGCCGATGTATTTTGACGGTGTTCAGATTTTCGGAGTTTTGGTCTTTCGTGTAAAATTCTTTCGGCGTTTTGATCTTTCGGCGTAGTATTCTTTCGGAGTTTTGAGCGTTCTGATCATTCAAATTTCGGAATTTCAACCTGGCCCCATCTTGAATTTCGGAATATTAAAATTCGGAATTTTAAACCGTCGGAGCATTTAATGTTCGGAATTTCAACCCAGCTTCCACAGTCCATCTGAATCCTTCAGGGTCGTTATTCGTCCATTCACTGGTCGGTTAACCCTATACGCGGAGTTTCGCGTGGATGACTCTCGTGTATTCGTGAGCTCTGGGTTCTTGCGCATTGAGAAAATCTCAGGATATTACTCAAACGATTTACGCCCCCGGGTTACCAGTGCAGCTCCGGACATTTCTCGCATTTTGTTTATTTCCTTTTTGAACATTCGAAGTTCCTGCGGTGGTCCCGCAATGGTATTACAAAACGATTTATTTGCGCTCCCGGTTCTGTCTTTCTAGCTTTATCGTTTCGTTACTCTATCTACCAACACAACATCCCAACTCGCTCCACCACAATCTGCACCCCGAGCAATGCACGGCCGTGCAGTGCCGCTACTGGCTGCCTCCGCTCGGGTCCCCAGCGGCGATTTGGCCGGTTCCGCAGCCCCCAAAAAACCGACCCGTTCCATTTCCAGACCGCGTTTTTGTTTCTTTCATTTTCCGAAAATGTTGTGTGGTTTTGAGAAAATTGACGTAGTTTTACCCCCCCCCCCCCCAACGGTCATACCGATAGGATTCCTGACGAAACTGGACGTTAACTGGAGCCTACTGGAGCATGCAGGTTGTAGCGATCAATCTTTCGACAACGTTCGTGTGAAGTATGAGTCACCCAAGATAGCTGAAGCTATCCAAATTGAGACTCGAATTATGTCACGGTTGGGTCTCTCGGCGATTTTGGTTAAGGGGCTATACCAGTATGAGCGCTGAACATTTGGGTGATTTTCGGAATTTTGTTTGGAAGAAAAGTACTCAAGTAAATGTTTCGGAAAATTAAGAATATATTTGGCAATATTTGACCTATATTACATAATTTTTTCATATAAAAATATTGAGATTCAAGCGACTTATGCGTTGCCTTCGGAGGCGCCAAAAAAAAGTTCCTCCACTGCTGACATGATTCCGGCCGATTGAGTAGCTGAAACCGAGAAAGGAAAAAATGTCGTTAAACTGGAAAGTATTTCCTGTACAATGACGTAGAATTTTCGAAAAATATCAAAATCCAACAAAATGGCGCAATTATGAAAAAAGGTCTGTTTTCTTGCCTATAAAATGGTCGTTTTTTTTCAATGCCAAATCGTCAATTTTCATCCAATCAAAAATCTCGTCATTGTGGAGTAAATATATTCAAGAGTACTCAGTTCAAATTTCAAATCAATCGGATAGTTGCTCTTTGAGCTACAATGTCAGCAAATTTGAAAAATCTAATTTCGAGAAAAACGCGTTTAAAGATTCAACTATCGATTTTTGCAAGATAAAATGATATTGATATAAATTATATAAATGATAATGATATTCTTGAAAGTATAAACTGTGGAAACAGGCAACAAAAATAAATCGATTTTTTTAAAGCGCCATACTGGTATGGTCCCTGAACGCGTTTTTCTCGAAACAGCATTTTGTACTAGTTTTGCCACAATAACTCAAAAACGATTGAAGATATCGCCTTGATTGTTTCTTTAATGAAGATATCAACTTTCTCTACAAAATGAAGCGACGTCTGTGTAAAAAAATGTATTATTATTGTTATTACAACAAATGTCATCCGTTTTTTCGATGTTTTGCAAATTTTAGCCGCTATTTTTAAAATGTTTGTGTTTTTTTATATTTTAGGTTCAGTCTGTGAAGGAACATCCCCTGAAGAGAATGGCATTTGACAATTGCCGAAAACTTCAACCGGTCTCTCGGAATCGTGGCAATGAAGGAGCAATGCATGAGCGTAGTCTTCTTTATCCGTCTATGTCTCCCTTAAACATTCATATTTTTGAAACCTCAACTACTGAATTTAATACCCAAAACTCCAATAAAAACGTTGCAAAAAGGAAAATGTATGTATGTTGTTTCGGTTCTTCACAACTGCCATTTGAATTTCATCCTATTTTCGATCTATTTTCGCTGCCTAGTCCCCTTTAGCATTTTCGGGACAATTAACGAAATATTGCCATTTCATTCAAACTTATACAGTGAATTCTTTGTCATATACCGAATGCACCCTCCAAATTTTCAATAGATCGTCTGCACCTTTTCTACAAAATTCACAACTGAAAAAAGCACTTTTTAACTCAGGGAAATGACCACGCTCATCGTTAAATGGCAGTTTAACAAACAAAAGTGTGTAAAGATGTTTTAAATGTTATGAAAAACTGTCAAATCACTCAGTACATTATCACAATTTCGTGATCAGCGTTATGATGTACACAGGTTTGACAGTTTTGGATAACATTTCAAAAAAAAAAAAAAAATTCACACTTTTTCATGCGTAAAACTCCCATTCAGCGATAAGCGGCATCTCCTGAGGTTGAAAAGTGTTTTTTCGACTGTAAGTTTTATAGAAACGATCTAGACGATCGATTTAAAAATTGGAGGGTGAATTTCGTATATGACAAAGAATTTACGGTATAAATTTGAATCGAATGGTAACATTTCGTCAATGGTCCCAAAACTCATCAACAGTCAGTTTTCCGGATGTTTTTGTTCCTGGCAAGTAGCCGTGACGACACATCAGTTTTAACCGTTCACTAAACACGTTATTCGCGTATGACAAGGTGAAACGTGGGTCGTGCACAGTTGGGTAGGCCCCGAAGCGCGTTATAAGCCGTATAGGCCACCCGTCTTACGCATCCTGGTCTTCGAGTGTACATCAGCTCCTTCATTCGTCCCCCCTGCCACTAGAAATACGAGCTGAACGTGGTGTATATATATATATTTATATATACACATATATATATATATATATATATATATATATATATATATATATATATATATATATATATATACGTTGCGGCATGAAACCGCAGATTTCGTGCGTGCACGCACGAATACCTCATCGCGAGAGTTTTGTTCCTGACTGAATGCGAAGAGAGCTCGTTTCTACGTGTGCTGCTGTGCCAGTAATTATTATTACCATGGCGAGAATAGCTGGGAGCGAGCAAGAAACGATTTAATCGCAGTAGCGGCCAGGAATACCCGGTCTGAAATATAAACATACAATAAATCTACATATAAATCTACCCTTTTCTAGTAAAACAAATTGCGCAAAGTATATGTTCCAACGCGTTCTCGCGTATCCATTTTTTTCAAAAACTTTAAATGCACTTGAATAGAAAAAATCTCGTCTAAAAAACCACAGGATGCATGTTGCGGCGAGCACTTTTACATAGGAGCATGCTGCCTTTAAAGATAAATTTTTGCTTACTTTTAACAGTTTGGGAAAAGTTTTTAACGACACAAAAATGTTTTCCGCTGAAAACATGAAACTTTGTTCGAGATAAATATGCAAGGTCCATTCGTTGTGTTTGAGGTTGTTTGGGGTCTAGCTGACGAGGGTGAAGTACGAGGGGAGCGCCCTATGCTTTAGCATGGGGGCGATTGACTGTTATCAACTGTTAGCTATCAAATAATCGTCATATTAGAAGTACGTTTTCGAACTTTTTTTCTACATGTATTTGTAAAAATACACATTTTTGAACATTCGATGATTACATTGCCTTAGGCCACAGTAACGGGTATAAAATCATGTGCGAATGGTAAAAAAAAAAATTCAGATGAAATGGTATTTCACTCATAAAATTAATTACAGATCTATTTGGTATGAATATCAAGCTGTTAGAAAAAAAAATTCGATTTTGAAAATGGCCGACTACTCGAAACTTCTCGAAACAGCTTTTTTCCAATTGGCCTGACAAGTAACTTCAACAATTTCTACTCGATTAACTTCAAATTTAAAAGTTATATTCCAAATTGCATTTCGCAGAGAAGTACGTACGGAATTTCTGATTAATCGAAAACTTTTCATTTTACGAGCAGATTATGAGCAGTGATAACGGAATTTTTCACTGAAAATTCATTTCTCAAGTTCAAATACCTACAACTTTTGAATAGAACAATATTTTTTAAATTCCGTACGTAGTTTTCTAGGTATTCTCATGTAGATTAACAAGAATTTTTGTTTTTTGTTGTAGGTCAAAAATTGTGGATGCCAAATGTCACGCCGCGGAGCGCCTTAAAAAAAGAAAACAAAAGAAACTATTAGTAGTCGGTCATTTTGTACATCGAAAAAAATATATATATTTTTTATAACAGCTTGATATTCATACTAAATAGATGTGTAATTAATTTTATAAGTGAATCGCTTTTTCATGTGAAAAAAAATTGTTAAATTCGCACATGATTTTATACCCGTTACTGTGGCCTAAAGCCTCAAATGTTTGCTTTACTTTGTGTAATTATTTTCTATAACTTTTTCTCGCTCAATTAACGCGAGACGAATTGGCAACGTCGTAAATCGTGGTATATGATAAAGCCCAGGTTGGCAGAAGTGTCGCAAAGTTAGAGACATACGTGCCCTGTTCATAACCTCAATATCGGCCCAAGGAATAAATATCAAGAATAAATATCAGTCCTTGTAAAAAAAAAAATTCGTTGGGAAGAAAAAGTGTGTTCTAAAGCTGTCATAAGCTGGACGAAATAAAAAAACTAATAATTTTCTAATATTCTAAAAAAAACTTCTGCGTGAAAAAAAAATCCGCTTTATTTTGTCACTGTCGAGAAATTTCTAGAAAATTATAATTTCTGAATATAGATATTAAATAAATATCAAATAATGATTACTGATGTAGAGAATATAAACAAATAATATTCGTTATTAATCATCCTGACCAAGTTGCTTGAGGTTCTCGGGCATAATTACCGAATATGCATAAGGTAGGTAGCATTTGTCCCGTCTACGACGTCGCCATGATTGCACAGCCTAATACATGGTGTGCTTCATTTTTCAATAATGCCGCGCCAAGTTGCTCCAGAAGTTTTCGTTGATTTAAAAGCAACACACTATTGATACTTGTTGAATTGATTTGAAGAAAAACAATGAATTTTCTTTTAATTTCAAATACGCGAAAGATCGCGTCGAAACTAATGAAAATAGTGTAGGTACTTATAAATTCAGCTTCGTACAAGTCAACATCATCAACCAGGCTTGTATCACTCTCCGATATTTGATTCCCGTCATATGACAGATGACGATTGGATGGGTAAATCAACAACTAGTAGCCTCAAAAATGCTGGCGCTTTTTTGCCTGTAGAAGTTCACACTTACGATGACTCTCCATGGGAAATGCTTTTCAATAATAACCTGTCAGTTATTAGTAGCGTCAAAACAATACCGTGGAGAAACATCGAAAAATATTCTAGTAAATTACTAAAATGCGGGTTCTTAATTTTATCCTAGAAATGTTGGTCGGCATGTGATCTTCCATAGACAGTGAAATACTGTGATAACTCAGTAACCTATCAGAGTTGACGGGCTTTAGACCAGCGGTATGTTGGGCCACTAAAGCAATATGCTACTGAATTGCTAAAATCCTGTTGTCTTCTGCTGCCGATGTAATGTTCATATAACGTAGGGCAATGTTGGAAGTTTCGCAAGCTTCAAGCTCAACGTGCTGTCTAAGATAATTGGAAATCCGAACAACAGCTGAAGCAGCAATATCATGGTCGTACATTCTTCAATACTGAATGTAATAGATAGTTGGCAAAACGCTTGCAGGTGACATATGAACTGAACAGCGTCTCTTCTTTCGATATCAAACAGTCTCATGGCAATTAATCACTTCTCCTTCGACGGCAATGGTGAGAAAAGTTCTTGCTAGTATACAGGATGCACAAAAAGGCCAGGACACATCAATATCTCAGAAGATTCGAGTTTTAGGAAAATATTTTCAATGTAAAAGTTATTGGATATGGAAAGATCTATCTGATGTAAATGCGTTGTTGTTTCCGGTCCAGGGCTCGGGAAGATTACGATATCTTTGGCGCCTAAATTTGACCATTGGATTATGAAATATGGCCGAAAAAAAATACGAAAAACAAGAATAACTTTTTTCGTTTTGAGCCTTAATTTTGGATTTACAGCGCTTCGAAGAGAAAAAGTGTATTTTTCCGATTTTCTATGTAAATCGAATTTTCCACGTGTTTTACATTGTTACGTCGTACTTTGGGTTTGTTCTTGTTTATTTTCTCGACATAGCGCATTCCGAAGAAAGCTACATTAACGCAAACCAGCTAAATCGCTTAATAACGAATAATTCGTAAAATTTCCTGTATCTTCTAAAGGAAGCCAAAATCGCGATTTTTTTATTCTCAAAAAAGTGTTTCTTTTGCGCCAAATATGAATAATCCACGATCAAATTAAGGCGCCAGAGATATCGTAATTGTGCCCAAGCATATGCCGGAAAAATGAAATTAAGAGCACCTAAGACTAATCAACGTTGAACGGTATCGTACACATATCGAAAGTGCTCCAGAACCAGCCAACGATTCCACACACACATCGAAGGTGCTCCAGACCCACCCTACGATTCCACACACACATCGAAGGTGCTCCAGACCCACCCAACAATTCCACACACACAAAAGTCGCATTTTCTATCGAATATGGACGCTGCATGGTCAAAATTGGGAACCACAAACATAATAATGCTTCGACTTTCAACCCCCTGTTTCACCCCCTTAAGCGCCGAATTTCAATTTTTGTCACTCTTGAAAAAAGTCTTATTTTGGGCCAAATATCAACAAGCCAGGGTGAAATAAAGGCGCCAAAGATATCGTAATCGTACCCAGGGCTCAGTTTTAGACGACGAGACACGAGTCTATTTTTTTTTAAATAAGCTAGCCTTTTTATCCAAATTCGTTTTAGGACATTGTTTCAGTCCGAATGGGTGTTTTGCATTTTGCGCTTGGGCCCAATTTAATAAAGATTTTATCTCCAAAGGTAATCGTAATTGCTCAACGGGTTACACCTTCGCGGCCGGAAAAAAAATACGTTTTCGTGAATTTTCTTTTGGGAAATGGGTGAAGGCTTTTTACTTTTTTTCATAATAAAGGGTATAATTTCAAGTATCCTTGACAATTTTTTTATTGGGATATATTCATAAACGACGAAGACACAGTAAATTATTGCACAGACCGCTGTGCAAAAAATGTCCTTCGCGATGACCACTCCTGCTCGGGAACGAATCATCTGAAATAAAAAACCAAATGAATTTAGTTTTTGTACCGTATTATCTAGTCTTCAATGGAAGGATTCAATAAAATAATGATTTTTGAAAAAATAGTCGCCGATGGGAAGTAATCGTCGAAATGTTGGTGAAAAAAAACACTCTATTTTCCTTGATATTAAAAAAATATGTATTGTAAAAAAATCCTTCGATTAAGGACTGCCTTTTGATGTACAAAAAATGTTTGTGAAATTTGGAGCAGATCGGTTAAGCTGTTTTTGAGATATTTTGGTCACCGATTGTGAAAAAGTCATTCCGAGAAAAACGCGTTCGAAGTTTTTACCTCTAACGGTAAAGCGGTAAGCGGACCTACCTGTAAACGTTCATAACTCCCCCAAATTTCAAGGGACCGACTTGAAATTTTCAGAGAATTTTTTTTTTGAAAGTTTATATTATAAGAATGCTTCGAAAACGAAAAATCGATTTTTCCAAAAACCCCAACTAGGTGTAATCCCTTAATACAGATTGGGATTCTAGACGATTTGTTTCTGTCGACAACGTGGACAGACTCGGCCTGGAGTCTTGTTTGGGCTAAATCAGTTTCAAGTCGATTTTGCTTCCAGCTAGGAATACCCTATTTTTTCCTGGCACCATAGTTTTCAAGACGTTTTCTGTTTATAAATATTCGATTTCGAGTTAGACCCAATTTAGGCCCAATCAGGCAGAGTTCTGACTGGGCCTAAACGGACCTCTAAACTCAAATTCCCATTATTCAGAACACAAACCGAATATAAAAAATTACGATCCTTTTAGAAAAATTGATCCGTGGTATAATTCCTGCGACTATAATATTCTTCTTTCGAAAATTAATTATTTTTCTTCTCATTTTTCAGGAAAGTTGTTATAGAAATATTTTCGCGTGTACAGTTATGAATCGGCGAAATAAAGGGAACCATACGTTGAGAATAAAACGCTGCCGTATCATTTCGCTCGGTTTTATTATGATCGTCCATATTTTTAATACATGGAAGACCAAATGGCAAGGAATGAGAGGAGGCCAACGAAATGGGAAGGAAGAGAGGGATTCCAACTATGTCGAGGGAATAAAGAAATTGATGAGTGGCGAAAAGAAAATTATGTAGAGCGGGAAAACCGTATAGGGGGTCTTTGGACAGGAAAGAGGGAGAGAAAAAACGGGGGTGGGCGGAATCCGTTGTCAGCTAGGCAGTGAAAAATTCGCCAATTAAAAAATCTCATTTCTCCGGGTAACGAGGGGTGGTCGGGCAATTAACGTCACAGGCGGATATGATTAATGGGATGTTAAAGTGGGGAAAAATGGAAGGAGGCTGAATATTTCTCGCGCAATCACGCGAGAACACTTGAAGTACGTGATAGCTTATCATAAATGAATGAATTATCGGTAATTATTGACTTGGACCCAGAACGAACAGGCAATGAATCGGGAATAAACGTACAACGGATGATCAGAATTGGGAACTTCGTAACTTATATCACTTGTCACCTGTCCTTCCTGTACGGAAAGAATTTTTTTAAATCAGCTCGAACATGACAAAACACTAAACGGCTGAAATCCCACTCACCGCGACCTACTGAGCGACGTAGTGTGACGAGATATAATTGGGTTAGAATAAATGTTCAAATGTCACATGTTATTTTTATTAGGTTATTTCAGATCAGAATACTTTATTATTGTTTGAGGGTGAATAATTTTTGGACGAAATCAAAATGAAACAAAATTATGTTTCATTTTAAAGATGCATATTTTTGATAGCATAATACACTTTAAAAAAAAGAGATAACAGTTTAACAAAAATGCTTCTTTTATAACTTAATGTAAGGTAAATGTCCCAATTATTGAACACTATCTCGTAGTTTTATTATTTCTCGTTCAGCTGCATGCATTTACTTATTTATAAAAATTTCATTACATATAAGGAACTTTTAGCTATCGAAATGTTACCTTACTTGTGCAAAAAAAGATTTAATTAATAGAGAAAAAAATTATTTAATCAGCAACGGTGACCCGACTTGACGTCTCGTGGTAACTGCTTATCGTTTTTGCTAAGACGCGCCGCTTCATGCGTAAGGGCATAAAAAATTCAAAAACTGTCGCATCTCAAAAAGTAAAGACGTTTCAGGTTCCTCAGAAAATTTCTTACAAATAATAATTAATTTTTTTAAAATTAATTATTTGTTAAAAAATACGGTGTTCGATCATTGGGACATAGAAAATGCAGTGTGTCCCAATTATTGAACACTCGAATTCTCCAACATGGCTTCATTAAACCCATCAAAACATCGAGACAGTTAACGTGTGACAGATCGTGTGAATCGGATTTATTCAAATAAAAACTGTAAGTTCCTGAATAAACTTACCTTTATTCTTTTAATAATAACTCTAAGATCGTCATATATATTTTTTATTTGTATTTTCGTGAAATAAATATAAAGAGAAAAGTGAAAAGAAAATATAACCTAAATATAACCTAAAAATACGAATGTAATGATCAATATTTTTTGCTCTCCGATATCTCAGGGAGCCAAGCTGCGACAAAATCAAACAAAAACAGAACATAAAAACAAGGAAACTGAAAATAAATATAAAATAAAGTTCGAGTTGAAAAGAAAAAATAAACCAAATGCGAATGAACCAAAAAAACTGTCAGAAGAGACGAAATATATATTTTTGTATTTTTACATGATTAATAAAAGATTATTTAAGTGTTTGATTTTGCTTTTATTTCTTAATATTGTACCCAAAATAATATTTTCAGAACGGAAAAAGAATTCTCGAGAGTGTTCAATAACTGGGACATGCCTGTTCAATATTAGGGACATAGGCACTTCCAGTGTTCAATAATTGGGACATTTGCATGCTTTATATTGTTATTCTTTTTTTTTCATTTGAAATCATTTAAAAATAATTTAAAGGGTGATTTTGCGAAAGTAAAAATATCAAAGTATCATTTGAACATGAAAGCGATGGTTTTTTCTTGATTTTATTTTCTTTTCTCACCGAATTCAACCTCCCAGATCCTTAGCTGTTCAATAATTAGGACATTTACCTTATCCATTTTTTTCTCTCGTATCGCAAACATCGTCGCACTTTTTTGTCCATTCATTTAGAGCTACTTTCAATGCAACCTTTTAATTGAACGTGGTACAGTCTTCACTTTTCTTTTTTCGTTCATGTTCTTTATGACTTTTGGAATAACGAAGTGGAAAATTTAATACTGAAATTAAGGGAACATCTCCGCGGCGCGAGATAAGACGATCATGAAACTTCGTCTGCAATAACAATGCAGTAAATAACAATATCTATGCGTTGCTCGATCGTGTAATTCTCCATGACTAAACCTCAATATTTCCTGATGCCACTTGTCAAAGATTAGTACTCTATGTTCGCCACAAAAAAATGGCGCGCGATTCAAAATGTCAGGTCATTTTGAGACATCCTTTATATGAATAAAATTTATGGTTCATTTTTATTGGCTGCGTGTTTAAGTGCAAAATGAGGTGGAATTATCCGTCTATGGGCTCGTCGATCTTGATGTTGTCGAACTGTACTAAAACGTAGAACGGAGTGGACGAATAATTGAAGAAAAGGAGAATGTGAAAATAATGCGGAATGTAGAGTGTAGATAATAAGTGTATGTATGTGAAATATTCATGTTTTGTAAAAAGGTGTGCAAAAAAGTTATGCAAATTAAACTCGAGACTACTACTGAAACGTCGAAAATTCCACTTGTGGGAAAAACAAAGGTGTTGAACTTTGCATCGTTGGAATGCAATGAAATTTCTTCAAAACAAATATATTTCTTCAGTGTCTTCATAATCCAAAATCTTATCCTGCAAATTTGTGCTGCAGATGACTGATGACCAAGTGAAATGGAATGGAAGGAAATGGGAGGGAAACACTTTCCTATTTCCGTTTTATTTCTCGTTCCCTATTATCGCAACAAGTTCTCAACGATAACACAACCGAAACCGAACATTCGAATAAATCTTTGTTTATTTATTCAATCTTTATTGCATCTTTATTTATTCAATTTAAACATATTTAATATTTAAAAAGAATAGCTGAAACAAAAAAATATACGTATTTGAAAGAAATTGGATCGTAGTCGGACGTGGGACAAGTAAAAAAACCTATTTGATTTGAATAGATTCTATTTGAATAAAATAAAAAAATCTGGTATTGTACAATTTGCGACTCTAATTGTGGAAATTCCGTAGTCGCGATGTCGCCAGCACGCAGCGTTCGCGCACAATACTTAAATACGGCAGTCGGCATGCTGAAACAAAAACAAAGCATTATACGTTCAGTATTGGTCGCGCTATTCCCTTCACGAGACGTCGAATGGAAGTAGACGCTCGCGCAAGGCGAGCTCCATTTTCGACCAATTTCACGCGCGGTCCGAGCCGTTAATTACTTACTGTTACACGAGAACCGCTCCCGCAGTCCCGCAAACTCGCGACGTTTGTTCCTTAGCCAAAACAAGGGCTTCCGACCGCCCTCCTCCGCACCGGTACATCCGACTGGTGCCACTAACCGATCGGGCAATTAAAAATCAATTATCAACAACAAAAGCGGCTCAAACTTCATTTATATTTCGTACAATCGATATTAGACGTTCTTCAGAGTCTACGTTTTTTACTTTATTTTCAATTTTCGACTTGATAATAACCACATTTATACATTTGAATCCATTTAATACATTTTAATCATACCACACTTATACATTTTAATCAATTTAATATATTTTAATTATACCACACTTATACATTTTAATCAATTTAATACATTTTAATTATACCACATTTATACATTTTATTCATTTTCGTGGATTGTCCAGGTCAGACGATTCTACATTGGCCATAAAAAACAATACAAGTTTAAGGCGTTACCCCCATTTGTAGCGCAAAACAAAAGGCCTTTTTCATGAATTTTTTTAAAGAAAACTATAAATCTTTTTTAATCGATCGATATACCATCTTAAAGAACACATCTTGAAGAACTTTCAGTAATTTTTTTATTGAAAAATATTACATTGTTTAGTGGCAAATGGCCGTCAATGAAATAATGTTTTTATATACACGGTTTGCGGTGAACAACATTGTGGCGAAGTGGATCATCTGAAAAAAAAATGCGGATGGATTTAGTCAAATATAAGTATAAACTAGTCTTTAATCGAAGGATTTTAAAAAATATTCATCTTTCACAAAATGGCGGACAGTCAAAGTTAATGGTTCGATTTTAACGAAAAAAACGGCCGTTTTTTGGCTATAAAACGGCCATTTTTTTCGAAAAAACAAATCGAACGATTAAAGACTACATTTTTATGTATTAAATAAGCCTGCAAAATTTCAAGAAGATCGGTTCATTAGTGTTCGAGTAATCTTGGTCACCGACTTCAGAAATGCTATTTTGAGAAAAACGCGTTTAAAGTTTCAATTTCCGGTCGTTTACACAACGGATTCTTCTCTTTCAACGCTCATATCTCAGTCAATTTTGTTCGGATCGACTTGAAATTTTCAGGACATACTCTCAGATACTTATACTTCAAAAAAATGCAATAAAAAAAATCGATTTTTTCAAAATCACAAGTGGGGTTAACCCCTTAATTTAAAACTTTTCTGCATATCACCAATAGTTTGAATGCATCACCCTGTATATTAAGGTGGTACAATCATGAGCTCTATTTTTCCTTTTTCTCGCCAGCCAATTATCTTCTTTGAAGAAAAAAAAATTGTCGCGTAAGATGCGAGATGTCAAAAAATATTTACAAGTCGCTCTAGCCTCCCATAAATTCAAATTTTCATTAAAAATCGATTTTTTCGTCCACTTCTCACCACGAATTTTACGCTTTATAATTTTTAAATGAACCCCGCGAAAACTCTAGGAGCCGAGTGAATATTTAGTGGTCACTCTAAGTTTTCGAAATTCAAAATGTCCGCCAAAAAATAAATCTCGCATGCACTATAACTCCTTGTAGCGTGAAAACAAAATAAACAACAAAGTGTTTCATTTTCGGAATAATTTATTATAACCATTTGTAACAAACACCAATTAGATTATGTGTATTATTTTGTATTACTATGTATTGTTGTACTATGGCGTTGCTCGTTAGAGTACAGCTACGATTGATCCGCAGTTTGACTAACGAGACACCAACTGTGGGATGCCCTACGATGCGCGGGAAACAGCTGCCATTTGAGTTTTATGAATAAAACGACCTATAACTTTGTTTACGGACAAGAGCTTTAAAGAATTATTTTACGAGAACGAAGATTATAATTCTTGGGTTAAAAGTGTGAGGTGAACCTGAAAAATGTCTTTCTAAAGAAAAAAGGATAAATTGTTTTGAAAATTTTACAAAGCGTCAAATTTATGAGTGAGAAGGTAAAAAAATATTGGCGAAAATTGGAAATTTCGAAGCTCTTGAGCAACCACTAAATATTCATTGGGCGGCTAGAGCTTTCGCGAGGTTAATTTAAAAATTATAAAGCGTAAAAATCATGGGTGAGAAGTAGTCGAAGCAAAAAAAAATCGATTTTTTAATGAAAATTTTGATTTTTGGGAGACTTGAGCGACCTCTAGATATTTTTTGACCGCTCGCAACCTCCGCGACATTTTTTTTTTAAAGATAAAAATTGGATAGTGAGAAATAGTGCCAAAATTGTGCCACCCTATATAGCCTTCAAACTGTAAAAAATGCACTGAGAAAAAAAAATCGTTGAATGTGCAAAATGCATTTTGTTGCCTCGAATTTTGTTGTTTTAACAGTTGCTCAGACATGCTAAATAAGCAGATAGTTTAAATGTATCTTTGGTTACTGCCCAACTATACTGCTTTGTTATGCCAATCAAAAATCAAGTTGAACGTATTTAAAGATACAATTTTGTTAAACCAACTGAATTTTGGATGGATGAACGAATTTTTTTTTCAGTGTGTGATACAGTGTGTGAAAAGTGTCTTCCTCCCTTGTTCGACTACGAATCCCCTAAAAATCACTTGATATTAAGGGGGAAGATGTCTTCAGGCGAATTTTTTTTGGCTAATTCCCATGATTTTTTTTAACGAAAAATTTGTTCACCATTTTTGAGACAGGGTATGTTTTATTGCTACTTTTAGCTGTTACATGGTATTTTTGTTTTTATTAATCTTTCAAAATGGCGGAGTATGGCGCGATTTTCTAAACTGCATTTTCAAAACTGGCGTGATGTGTAGCGAAAAAAACAAATCCGCAGATTCTGATGAAATTTGGTATGCATCTTTCTAATATCATTGTCTAAAACATGACGGTAAATGTTTTTGAAAATAAAAATAAAGGATTTTTTAATTGCAATATGTAGCTATTCTTGTTGGAAAATTCAATCTTTTTGTTTTGTAGCGTACCATTTCGTAGATTTTCAACATTTATTACTTTTATCCTGCTTTATATTCGACGTACAGGGGTTAATAAAAGAAACATCTTCGTACTTCCTCATTGTTCGTGCCATACCTCCGCCATTTTTAAAGATGAATAAAAAATACCATGTAACAGCCAAGAGTAGTAATAAAACATACCCTAAGTCTCAAAAATGGTGAAGAAATCTTTCCATGAAAGAAAATCAGCAATTTTTTCCTCGCTCAACCTGCAAATCGGCTATCTCTCTCGAACCCATGGCCACTCGGTCGGTAAAACACTGCGCTTTAAGGTGTTACTTGATGGACCGTCGGGCTAAAAGTTTGTTAAAAATGAGCGAATCGTGGATTTACAAGTCTAGATCATGTCGTACATGCTTAGCCATACAAATATCTAATTTAATAATAAATTAACAATTAGAAATGTTAATTTTCCACTTTAAATAATAATTGAAGTGAAATTCAACGATATTGGCTGAGGTTTTGTCAGTAACTGTACATTAGGGTGGCCCAAATTTGAGCTATTTATTTTTCCTTTATCTCACCATCCTTTAAAATAAATTATCTTCTTTAAAAAAAAAGTCAATTTTAAAATTATACAGCGTGAATTTCCTGGGCGAGAAGTAAACGAAAAAAAATGGATTTTTTAATGAAAATTTGAATGTTTGGGAAGCTTGAGCGACCTCTAAATATTTTTTGATCGCTCGCAAATTTCGTGACAATTTTTTTTCTCTTTGCAGAAAATAATTGGATGGTGAGAAAAGAGAAAAAAAAAACAAAAAAATCTCAAATTTGGGCTACTTTACTGTACATCTGTTTCAACTGTCCAACGAAAAAAAGTCTCATTTTTTAAATTCAATTAATACGTTCAGATCATCTTATTATTATCGATAATTACCCAAAAATGCAATATATATTAAGTTCTCTAATGACTGCTGATTAATTCATCGTTAAAATTAATCTTTTACTGTTTTACAAATTGACTGCTAAACGCAACAACGCAGCAATCTAAATTTTTTTCATCGATCGTAGCGCTGCTCGACCTATTGACGCATGCGTTGTGCTCTTCGCGTTGACGCTGCTCCGTGAGTGGCAGTGAGTAAGTCTAACCTCAAAATAGCGTGAGAAAGCGTAGCTTCAGTGTGTTCTATAAGAATTATGTTTAAAAAAAAATAGAATGATATAAAAGTTCACTAAATATGATTTTTTTCAAAAAAAAAACATTGACGACCTTAATTAATCAGCAATGATATTTATTACAAATAATAAGGGAAGCTACAGAAGAAAAAAAATACTATGAATTTAACGTATGCCCGGTTTCGTCAACCACGGATTAGTTACGGAGAAAGTTATCCGGCAGATAAACAACGTTAAGGGTGTAGGACATCTTGGGGATAACTTTATCCAGAGGTGACGAAACCTGCCATTAGCATAGATTTACACCACGGTATAGTAAAGCGTTTCTACTATACCGACGGAATAATCATCACACTACTCTACGATGTTGCCACATCAACACAGCGCAATTCATAACAAGGCGATACTCTTGATTACATTAATTAATTTCTCAAGAATTACTCAATCGATTTATATGAATTTTGGCACAACCAATCGCTTGATGCTAAATCTCGTTAATATAATATTTTCAGAATCAACGGCGATTTTGTTCCATCCGTTTTGCAACCATTAACATCTGCAGAGACCATTTTCCCAAAAGCGACCGTTTTAAATTCATATGTTTATAACTACCAAATTATTTAGTGAAAAATTCTAAAATAATTCATGTATTATTATTCTATCGAGAACTATAATTCTTCAAAATTTCAAGAATTTTTGTGATTTTTTTATATCCATCTACTAATACCTTGAAGGCATGTGTCACACGTTCGGTCGGTAAAAATTCCGCGACTAATTTTTCTGCTAGACAGATTACATGTCGAGCAAACGAAGCGATAGGCGTTGTTCGTCTTTCAACAGGGGGAATGGGTTTCTTTTCTTTTTCCCAAAAAATCAACCATTTCGGGGAACACTGGGAATCTGCAAATCAGGTACCTCCCTCGCACTCATAGCCGCTCAGTCGGTATGGCACCTTGAGAGTAATAAAAATCTTAAAGCATCATGACGGTGTAAAACGAGCAAAAAATCGTTTTTTTTTTGTTGCATTATCCGATAGTGTAGACGGTTATAAATCTGCTGTTAAATTTTTGGGGTGAAATTTGAACGATTTCGGTCGCATAAGCCTCTTTTAGAGATAGTGATTCGAACAGCGGCGTGATACCTGACGCAGACTCGAATCTTTAAACGCGTTTTTCTTGAAATGTCGTTTTTCACAACGGTTAACACTCTCAAAGGAATAGTTTCTTCACGCCATTCTTTATGTTGCTGTAGAAACTTTTTTTTTCTAATCTTCATATTTTTTTTTAACCAAACACTAGAAAAAATAGGGTAAATTCGAAACTTTTTTTCAAAACGCCACTATTTTGTCACTTTTGATTGTGAAAAACCTCCATAGCTGGATAGCAGCTTTCACACTAGTTATTAATCTTTTTACAAATATTGGTTCAGATCATATTTACGGCCACAGCCTTCTACACCGTAAGAACTTCGTTGTTTCGAAGACATTTTCCACCCGTAAAAAAATGTACAAAAAATGAAAACAAACGTTTAAAATTTTATTTTCTGTTCTTCATGAGTGATTGGAGTTGACATAAAGAAATCAGAGCGATTAGTGTATTTTAACCAACGAAAAAAAAATTGCGTATATCAGCTATTTTTCGACCTGTTACACTGTCAGGCTTCCTTAATTTTTTAAGCAATTATGATAAAAACTATACACGAGGTAAATGAAAGCAGAGATTTATGCAACAATATTCCCCAAAAAGATGGTACTTTTTTATACATAGCTATTCTCTTATCTATGATTTATAAACATACAGTGGGTTAAGGGGTTACCCCCACTTGCGATTTTGAAAAAATCGATTTTTTGAGAATATGTCCTGAAAATTTCAAGTCGATCCGAACAAAATTGACTGAGATATGAGCGTTGAAAGAGAAGAATCCGTTGTGTAAACGACCGGAAATTGAAACTTTAAACGCGTTTTTCTCAAAATGGCATTTCTGAAGTCGGTGGCCAAGATTACTCGAACACTAATGAACCGATCTTCTTGAAATTTTGCAGGCTTATTTAATACATAAAAATGTAGTCTTTAATCGTTCGATTTGTTTTTTTCGAAAAAAATGGCCGTTTTATAGACAAAAAACGGCCGTTTTTTTCGTTAAAATCGAACCATTATCTTTGACTGTCCGCCATTTTGTGAAAAATGAATATTTTTTAAAATCCTTCGATTAAAGACTAGTTTATACTTATATTTGACTAAATCCATCCGCATTTTTTTTTCAGATGATCCACTTCGCCGCAATGTTGGTCACCGCAAACCGTATATATAAAAACATTATTTCATTGACGGCCTTTTGCCACTAAACAATGTAATATTTTTCAATAAAAAAATTACTGAAAGTTCTTCAAGATGTGTTCTTCAAGTTGGTATATTGATCGATTAAAAAAGTTTTGTAGTTTTCTTTAAAAAAATTCATGAAAAAGGCCTTTTTTGCGCTACAAGTGGGGGTAACGCCTTAAAAAAGCATTTGTACATCTCACACGAAAATGTTGTTAATTTGGCTTCATTTGTTTCGTCGTATTTACCCAAGATTTTTGTAAGCAGACATGTATATTTAGGATAAGCTATCGAGCACAAAAACTTAAGGCCCGAACCTGAATTAGAAGGTCCAAGAAAAGCGTTTTCCGGATTTCTTTTCAGAAGGGAACAAATCAATCGCGGCCTGTAAACATTGAGGTATCTTTTCATGTATATTTGAAAGTTAAAAAATATGTTCAACATGAAACAATAAATGACTGCAGATTTATTAGCCTATTCTATGTGCGTCTTGCCACTACAGTCCCCAATCGGCGGGAAAGATGCAGCTCGTAATTCTTGACTGAAACAAAAAAAAACCAATGAAATTTTCAATTGTCATATATTGTTCTTCTAGGTGAATTAACGGGCTATACCAGTGTAAACGCTGAAAACTTTGGTGATTTTCGGGAATTTTTTGGAAGAAAAGTACTCAATTAAATGTTTCGGAAAATTAAGAATATTTTTGGCTATATTTGACCTATATGACATAATTTTTTTATAGAAAAATATTGAGATCCAAGCGACCTATGTGCTGCCTTCGGAGGCGCCAAAAAAAAAGTTCCTCCACTGCTGACATGATTCCGGCCGATTGAGTAGCTGAAACCGAAAAAGGGAAAAAAATCGTTAAACTGGAAAGTATTTCCTGTACAATGACGTAGGATTTTCGAAAAATATCAAAATCTAACAAAATGGCGTAGTTATGAAAAAAGTCTGTTTTCTTGCCGATAAAATGGTCGTCTTTTTCAATGCCAAATCGTCAATTTTCATCCAATCAAAAATATCCTACGTCATTGTAGAGTAAATATATTCAAGAGTACTCAGTTCAAATTTCAAGTCAATCGGATAATTGCTCTTTGAGTTACAATGTCAGCAAATTTGAAAAATCTCATTTCGAGAAAAACGCGATTAAAGATTTAACTATCGATTTTTGCAAGATAAAATTATTAGAGATACGGCCTTGAAATTTTTACAGGATGTTCTTGAAAGTATAAACTGTCGAAAAAGGCAAAAAAAACGATTTTTTAAAAGTGTCACACTGGTATAGGCCCTTAAAAAAAATGAAAAACTCGTGAAATTATAACTTTTCTCAGGTTTAAAGAAAAATGTGTTAAAAAAAACACTTTAACGTGCTATAAAAATGATTTAAAAATACTTTTTCTACGGCTTTTTAAATTTTCTTAGAAGAGATTTTCATACCGAAGAAAATAAACTTTGGTTTGATTTAATAGGTCTTTTAGTTTTTTTGCTATCACGCCCGCCAATTTGGAAAAGTCGTGAAAATGAAAACTGGAGACAACGCGCTTTAAAGTTTTCAATAGGAGTAAATATCAATCGCTTTTCTGCTTTTGGCCTTGTATCTTCGAAAATATTTTCAATTGACCTCTGTAACTTTGTAAATACATTCTTGGATAGATTATCTATCGATTTAAGCAATTAAAAAAAACGATTTTTCCGACCTGCTAATTCAGGCCTTAAAAAAGAATTTAATTTTTTTCGTAGCATAATTTGAAGAAGACGACGTGTACAAATACTTTTTTACCCACTGTATATATTTTCAAAGTCTCTTTTGGAAATTCTATATTTAGGCGTTGTCTAAACAGATCACAGAACGAGAATACAAATGAATATTGCCTTTTTCTGCATCATCAGTGTCCCGTTGTGATTGTTAATCATTACGTCAATTTATAACTGTCATTCCAGTCGTAAAAAATGCAAGCCCAATATTGGTTCGAATGTAGAAGATTTGCAGTACGTTTTTATCTCCAGAAAAATTATTTAAAGCCCATAATAAAATTCGTATCAGACACGCAATACAAGTGGAGAAATCGAATTGAACTTCTCGCGGAACGGCAGTGAGAATGACGAACCGTAAAAAATGACCGTCGTGAGAAAATCGCCGGTCATCTGACGTGACTCTGCCGCTGGAATCGCGGCCTACCGCGCGTGAGTTATCGGCTGGAACTCGTGGGTGGCTTTGGGTTGGGGCACGCGCCGCTAGAGGGCGACACGGTCGCGCCAACATGGCCACGTGCTAATCGTGGCTCTCCGCGCTCCCCTCTGTCACTCGTGCCATACGTGTTTACGTACTGTGTCGCGAATGTAACGTGTTTGTTTTTTTTTCTGCTCATTACAACATCACGATAAAACTCGTATTTCATTCGTGTGATTCATTTCTGCCTTTTCGCGCACCGTATAGCGGAGTTTCGCGACCTTGGCCCTAGGCGAGTCCGAATAACGGGGAGTGTCAGACCGTTCGATGATTCACGGATTTAACGGTTTTGCGTTTGCTGAAAAAGCCTCGAGTGAACGACAAAAAGCAACCTTATCGCGTGTACACATGTATACGCGAATGTAAAGTTTTGCCCGATACGCGAAAGTTGGTGGTAGCAAAGTGCAATGATTGTGGTCACTCGGTCGTGATCGATGCTCAAAAGTGGCTCGTTTCGCGTAGGGACTGTTCAAATAATCGGCGTTATCGTATTATTCACGACAATCCTGATGTCGTCGTCAACGACTGTCACAAGCTGCACGTGCTCGTGCCGTCCTCACGTTGACGGTGACGATTATCGGAGGATCGACGAAACTCTGAGCGGCAATGGTACGTGCGCGAAAACATTGACGAGCCGCGAGAGAAAAGACTCTCGGGGCGAGCAGCGTGTTGTTGCGAGTTATCGACCACATGGAAATCTAGCGAGGCTTCTCTTGGACAAGCAGAGAGCTGACGAGCGCCTGGAAAATTACGATAAAACACGAGTGAGTACGATCGATAATTGTGGTTTGGAAGTTTGCATCTTTTAAATTCAACGAAAAATCTTTTAAAAATCCTAAGAAAACGGCGGGGTCATTTTTGGGGCCAAACAATGCAAAAAAAGTTCGCGATTTTAAACTTTCGTTGCATTCGAACGATGCAAACTTCAATGTCAATGAAACCTTTGTATGTGTACATTGCATGTATCCCACTCGCATATCCACGCACACGCGTATAGGGTGTCTCAAAATGACCTGACATTTCAATTTATTATTAACCCTAGAATGGTAACCTTATTTTTTTACCTATTTTGGTAACCATGACGTTAAAGTTTGCAACGTTGGAAAGCAACGAAAGTTCATTTTTACATTTTATGTTCCATACATTTATCATTGTAGATCTTTGTTTTTATGGATTTTTTATGAATTTATATTGTAAATCGGTAAATCAATATTTTGAAAAATGGTTGGAGGATTTTAGTAAGGGAAGTTTGCCAAAGGAAATCAAAGGAATTCAGAAATATGATATTTGAAAAAGAATGATGTTGAAACTTCAACATCATTGGTAACCTGGGGCGATAAACCACTCCAATTTTGAAAAATTCATATCTCCGATAAAAATTTCACTTAAAGGCTTCAACTTGGGCTCATTCTTTTCTTTTTTTAATGCAGAATGACGTAGGCCTACGTCGTTTTCGCTTGAAGTAGGAAAAGGTCATAAAAAATTAGGTCAAAGGGTGAAAAACTTGGAAAATTCGTAAAGGGCGCGAGATTTTAACTCGCCTGGGGTGGTTTTTCACCCCAGGTTACCGTTCTAGTGTTAAAACATATTATTTATTTGAAAAGTACTAACATTTTTATTTTCGTATAAGGGGACGTACACGAAATTACGTAACGTAATTTGAGGGGGGGGGGGGGGTGTCAAGGTTTGCGTTACGTCACGATTTTAAAACTGCCAGAAATAGCAAGATTTCTGCATGTTCAAGTTTTTTATGTAAACCTCGCGTGCAATTTTACTGTGGACAGCTCATAGCTTTCTACACGTAATGTTAGTTAAGGGGGGAAGTCACTGTGCAAGAACTCGCACAGTACCTTTCCCACATCCCCCAAGCAAAATTTGAAGGAATTTTTTTTAATTTTTTATAATTCTTGAAAGTACATGTATTGAAAAGATGTTGGCAACATTTTTATTCACAAGTCCGAAAATGGACGGAGTTATAGTAACTTTAGTGAGAACAGGTAGCGCGACCGGTTAGTACCCTCAGTCCCTACAGGTGTGGCATCATTTACAATAAAGTACAGGCTCTTATTGTTTTGTGAACTATCATGAAGATGAAGAACCGTCATATCGCCCGCGACTAGATACGTCAATGTAAGTATCAATATTCTATAAAAAAAACATAACTTTATATCAAGAAACACGGAACGAAAACTTTGAACGCGTTTTTTCTCGAAACTAGTTTTTTCGACCTTGTCCGAGCGAATACTTCAAAACTTATCAACCGATATCCAATTTTTTTAAAAACATTTTTGTAATCGCCGTGACGAAGGTTGTACGTAGCCGCGTTTTTAACATTTGATAATTACTATTTTCAAAGACTGCTTGAATACGGAAAAAGGGCCTTGAAAATAGAAAAACATGTCCAAACTGTCGGCATTTTGTAAAAAAAACCTAAATAAACAAACGGCTACGCATAACGATAGCTACATTTGTTTAGATATCGATAAATTGTTTCAATTTACAGATAACCTTTTATAAAGATGTCAATGGGACCATGAAGAGAATTTTTTTTTTTTCGTCGTCAAATCGAGGCATATATCTCGGTTAATTTTCAAGATTTTGTCATAAAAATTGGTATAAAACTAGATGGATATATACTTCATAAAATGAGTATAAACCCGATCCTTTCATAATTAGTTATGTCTATGCAAAAAAACGCAATTATTGGCGACAAAGCACCCGTTACGTAACGGAATAGGTGGGGGGGGGGATTCTGGTCAAGCGTTACGGTCCCGTTATGTGGGGGGGGGGGGGGGGGGGTCAAAAATTAAAAAATGTTGCTTTACGTAATTTATGTACAAAATTACGTAACGCGTAATTAATTAAGGTACAAACATGGAGGTTATGCGGGGATGTCGGACGTACCAACTTCTTGGTAAACATACTAGTTTTTCGAAACATTTACCATACACGAAGATGATTCTTTCCTTGTACGGAAAAATTCCAAGATTAGTGCAGAATATTATTCCATAAAAAAAAGTACTACATTTATTAAGTTGTTGTTTTTTTGTAATAAAAATGTTGAGGGATAACACTACTCTAGCGACAGAAAATAAGGCCTAACTGTGACAATTTATTTTTGGAGGATGAAAAAAGGAGTAGGATTTATTTTGAGAGGGTTTTACTTAACACATATTAAAGTATGGAAAAAAAATGTATTATAATTTTCATACAAAATGGCGGCGACAGAACCCATCTTGAAAAACGTGTTTTTCACAAATAGCTTCACGGGAGGACGGTTTTCTCGTAAAGTATAAGACCTGGAACAAAAACCAACAAAATTACAATCTATACATTATTAGCTATGGGACTACGTAGGGATTTTTTTATCAGATTTTGAAAGAATGGCGCTCTTTGAACGAAATAAATCGATGTTTACCGAAAGAATAAGCAGTAAATTGTTTACAAAAAAAAGTTTACTTTTAATTTAAAAAAAAACATCTACCTACTCCCGTAGAGAATATAATTATGAAGCTACTATCAAAATTTTAAATCAATACATGCAAAGGTGTTCGAGTAATCCGTCTTCCCAGTTTGAAAAAAGTGGTTTCGAGGAAAACGCGTTTAAGGGATACCACCACTCTAGGGTTTTAGAAAAGTCGTTTTTTTTTTTGCTTAAAAAATTCTTTTGGGTCATAAACACAATATGCAATTGGTCCTGTACGGATTTTTTTTTTGAACGTTCAATTATCGACTTTGCCGCAGCGCCTCGGACTTCTTTCAGGCGCCTTGTACAACTTTAATGATTTGTTATACTCGTCGATAGAGAAACAACGATTATATAACTTATTCATTATTTGATATGGTTTACGAGAATAAATACCGCATGAAAATAAGTATCACTCGGTCATTTTACTGATATATTAAAGGAAATCATTTGCATTTGAATATCCTCAATGAATAATATTGCACGAAATACGAAAATGTTATTACGATGTCATATAGTTATGACAAATAGAAACAGAAAAAAAGCCTGGAATAAAGACAGTAAAAAAACATCTTCATGCCAAGAATCTGTTTGTTTTGACTTTTTTTTTAACTTCCAAGTAAGATTTGTAACATACTGTCATTAGTATGAAATTTTTTTTTTCGAGACCTAAACCTGTATATTCTTGACATTTTTTTGTTCTTTGCTCAAGTTAACGAACTCCAGTTTTAGATAAAAGATTTTCAATACGAATCACTTATAACTTTTTTTTTCGATATACTTTTGATTTTGCTTCAAAAATGCGATATAATATCAGGAAGAAAGTGGAGTGCCGTTTTTTTTCTTCAAATCTCGCATAAAAACGTGCTTTTTTTCTTTTCGTTCGCTTATTACTGCTCTCTAGTAACGGAATAAGACGCTAAGATATAATTGCTTGCACTGGGGTGCGATTGTCGACAGTTTGTGTATAGCGTTGGCAGCGCCGCAGCGGAGCACGGACGTACTAGTTTTTCGTCTCTAGTACCAGCTTTTAGCGAGTTCGGCACAAGGATTTCTGGGTAGCCGCCTGACATTTCTGAGGTTATGTGTGGAACTAAATATCCTATAAATGGCCGCCTTGTCCCTGTTTGCAATTGTTCACTCTTTTGACCTCGGTACTTCTTCTTTTGATCTCAATACTGACCTCAATACTTTCTGATGCCAGTTGTCAAGGATTAGTACTCTATGTTCGCGACAAAAAAAAATGCTGCGCCATTTAAAATGTCAGGTCATTTTGAGACACCCTTTATATATATATATATATATATATATATATATATATATATATATATATATATATATATATATATATATATATGAGGTATTCCAGCTGAACTCAACCACTTTTGCATCTTATATTTTTTTATTTGGCTCAATTTTTTTTCTGTTGTTGTACCTAATCAAAGAACTTCACTTGATTTTTTTCGAATTTTTTCACCCATACATTTATGAGATAAGATTTTTTGTCGAAATTCGAAAAAAATCGATATCTTTTATTTCAAATGTCCATAACTTTGCGAAAAATGGACCAAATGAAGTTTTTTTTTTTTTTTCAAAATGTTTGTTTTTGAGTGTACTTTTGGATAAAAAATATTAAAAATTTGACGATATTCGTCTTCTATACCGTTTTACCGCTTAAAGCAAAAAAAATTTGATTTCTAAAGGTCGGACACTTTTAATTTTTTTCAAAAAGTTTGCTAAGAAACTGTGACTCTTTTGACTATTTTTAACGCTAGGCTGATCTTGGGCAGACTTTTCCTTATATTTTTTTCATAATTTAAAATCATTTTTTTTTTTTCATCACAAACAAAAAAACGTTTTTTTCTCAAAAGGTAGGGCACGTTCAATTTGTTTCAAAACATTTGCTAGGAAACTTTAACTATATTAACTATTTTTAAGACTAGTTTCATCGTGGGGATATTTTCCCTTATATTTTATTCATAATTAAAAATAATCTTTTTTGACGATATTTTTTTGAGACAAATTGGACAGTTTTGTAAAATTGGATTGTCTTTCAATGAATTTTTTAATTGCTTCATGAAACTCGCTTGCTCTTTAGCGATATACGCGTGTGGTAGGAGAGATTTTAAATTAGAGCAAAATTCGTCGATGAAATCGTAGGAAGATTTTTAAATCGTTTCAAGAGTCGTCCATGGTTTCGATATCCAATTTTTGGATTATCTTTTGACTATTTTTAACGCTAGGCTGATCTTGGGCAGACTTTTCCTTATATTTTTTTCATAATTTAAAATCATTTTTTTCATCACAAACAAAAAAACGTTTTTTTTTTTCAAAAGGTAGGGCACGTTCAATTTGTTTTAAAAAACCTGGCGCAAAAGTAGGATTTTCGACTTTTGCTTCACTCCGTCCAAAAAACTGCGTTTTAGCCGGATCAAGTGGGACGCAAACCATTTGCGTTTGCATATTTCATCAAAATATCAAATTGATGATGCTCGGTAATTGTTCATGGAATTGGTATTTCTTAAATAGTTTTGATCGCAACGGTAAGATATTTTTTCTGCCTCAGGTGCTGATTTTAAGTTACGGACAAAAGATTCAGCCTTTAAACCATTACATTGATTGTATGCGTTTAATAACCTGCGAACGTCCCTCATCTCAGTGCTATCTCGACAGATATAGCGCTTGTCCAGGAACCGACAAGTTGAGAGATATTTTGAAAGAGATTTTCGATGAAAACGAAATTGAGACCATAACTTACAAAAATTGGATATCGAAACCATGGACGACTCTTGAAACGATTTAAAAATCTTCCTACGATTTCATCGACGAATTTTGCTCTAATTTAAAATCTCTCCTACCACACGCGTATATCGCTAAAGAGCAGGCGAGTTTCATGAAGCAATTAAAAAATTCATTGAAGGACAATCCAATTTTACAAAACTGTCCAATTTGTCTAAAAAAAATATCGTCAAAAAAGATTATTTTTAATTATGAATAAAATAGAAGGGAAAATATCCCCACGATGAAACTAGTCTTAAAAATAGTTAATATAGTTAAAGTTTCCTAGCAAATGTTTTGAAACAAATTGAACGTGCCCTACCTTTTGAGAAAAAAACGTTTTTTTGTTTGTGATGAAAAAAAAAAATGATTTTAAATTATGAAAAAAATATAAGGAAAAGTCTGCCCAAGATCAGCCTAGCGTTAAAAATAGTCAAAAGAGTCACAGTTTCTTAGCAAATTTTTTGAAAAAAATTAAAAGTGTCCGACCTTTAGAAATCAACAATTTTTTGCTTTAAGCGGTAAAACGATATAGAAGACGAATATCGTCAATTTTTTAATATTTTTTATCCAAAAGTACACTCAAAAACAAACATTTTGAAAAAAAAAAAACTTCATTTGGTCCATTTTTCGCAAAGTTATGGACATTTGAAATAAAAGACATCGATTTTTTTCGAATTTCGAAAAAAAATCTTATTTCGTAAATGTATGGGTGAAAAAATTCGAAAAAAATCAAGTGAAGTTCTTTGATTAGGTACAACAACAGAAAAAAAATTGAGCCAAATCAAAAAATATAAGATGCAAAAGTGGTTGAGTTCAGCTGGAATACCTCATATATATATATATATATATATATATATATATATATATATATATATATATAATGTATGGTTAAGGTTTATTGGGTGCGTGAGTAAGTGCAAAATGAGGTGGAATTGTCCATGTGTATGGGCTCTTCAATGTTGATGTTGTTAGACTATATTAAGGCGGGATATACATTTACAACGATCAAAAAATCGATTTCTTTTTTTTTTCTTTAAACGTTAGAACTACACCCTTGGCCAAAAGTTTGGGTTTGTTTGGGTGGAATATTTTCCCACAGTTTCAAATCGAAATTCGAAAAACTTCAAACATTACAGCCCGTCAACGCTGTGCCTCACCGCTCGAATTCGGAGCGCGCGTGAAAAATTATGATTTTTTTTTTAGTAACACATTGGCTGGAATAAATTTATTTTTTTCTAGCATGCTGTACACATGTTTGTGGTTACAATGTATTTTTTTCGGAAGAAAATCTTTCAAAGCGTTCGTGGTGCTGCAGTTGGCGTTGCAGTCCTCCAGCGGCGAGGCCCGAAACGGCGGGATCTCTACCAGGCTCGAATGTAATATGAAACAAAAAGAAATTTTTTTTTTCTTCAAATATATCCAATTGACTATGGGTTCACGATACACTTTTCGAAATTTCGAAAAATTACAGCTTCTCTAAAGAAAACCTCATTATTCTCTTGAAAAACAGCATGTTGAACTCATTGTTATTAACAAATGTTTCATCCAATACAAAAATGCGATCGTGAACGAAAAATGACTACTGTTTGAACGCTAACGGTGCAAATTCAAGTCAATAGTGTGAAAGTTACTCAAGATATCAATCCCGCCGTGTCAAGATATATAGTTCCGAGATAATCGTCTTCAAACTCGACCGATCGCGGTAAACCCGACGCACACTGTTCTGCTAAAATAGATGTAACTTCGTCAATTTTTTAAATTACAGGGCCTGGTTGGTCTTAAAATATTCTTGAAACTTCACAGTATAACAATAGGCAAAAAACGATTTTTTGAAGTTTCCAGAGAGTGAAACCCCCTTAAGGTGAGGTACCTGAGTAAACGACGAGAAAAACAGGTAAACTTCGGGAATTTTTATCTCAAAAAGTAATGTTTTGATTGGATGGGGTTTTTTTTAAATTGGAAAATATGTACATTGAGGTATGTTTAGGAATTTTTAAAAATAAATTCGTTGACTGGAAGCGAATCAAACGCGATTATCTCGAAACATAGTTTTCAAAGTCGGTGCCAGATGTATCTCGAAAACGGCTTATCCAATTTTGTCCAAATTTGGATACAATATTCTTCGATAGTTTTTCTCGTTCGCTACGTAGGGGTTTTTCATTTCATTGAACCATTGATTTTTTTTATGCAATGTGTATGCAATCCAAAATCGTCGGAAATTGCGAACGAAAAACGAATGTTTAATTAAAAAGGTCGCAATTCCGTCAAAAATTAAAATTTCAAAAAAATCCTACGTGGTGAACGAGAAAAACTATCGAAGAATATTGTATCCAAATTTGGACAAAGTTGGACAAGCCGTTTTCGAGATACATCTGGCATCGACTTTGAAAACTATGTCTCGAGATAATCGCATTTGAATGGCTTCCAGTCAACGAATTTATTTTAAAAAATTCCTAAACATACCTCAATGTACGTATTTTCCAATAAAAAAAACCCGGATCCAATCGAAACATTAGTTTTTGAGATAAAAATTCCCGAAGTTTACCTGTTTTTCTCGCCGTTTACTCAGGTACCTCCCCTTAACAAGCTTCGTTAATGTCCGGAAACAAACCGTTCGAGCTCAAATTTTACATCGTTTTCGAGTATTATCAATGAACGAAGTAGAGAAACCGCTTAATTTTTTTGATACGATATTCCCATCACTGTAGTCACCGTTTGCGCCGTTTTAAATTTTAATCGAAGCATTATTTTAGCCCCTACAGCCCTATAACTAGTGTTTACGAGCTGCCATGTGCATGCATAAAGATTCAAGTTGACAATAAAAAATATCCAAAACTATGTTGTGCACCTGATGGATTTTTGGACATTTAATGCATCCTAAATTCGCCTCTCGGTGATATAAATTTCCATCGTCTACAAGCGTTTCGATTTTAGTCTCGAAACTTTTTAAGAACCATTCGAATGACTTTCTTAGCATGAATGAGCAAAAAAATCAGTTCTCATTATATTCCTACTGCTGCACGTTTCATCATCATTTAAAAATAAGATTTTTTACTCAACATACTCGAGACGAAAATATTTTGTTGCAATATACATACGTAGAAGTATATTTAGATGTGTATAATTTTTTTTAAGGAAAGTGAAGTATTTTATCGATGAATGTTCAAAGATACTAATTTGTTTGGACAAATATTAGATGAATCCCATAAACGTGCATTTTTCGAACATTCCATAACCTCCATTACATCGTCTTCGAAAAAAAAAAAACAAGAATTAAAGTCGGGAAGAATTAGCACAGGTTCTTATTAGGGATGTAACGATACCGATACGACACCGATATATGTCGGCGTCGCCGATACGTTCTTCGCCGATTTAAACATCGCGCTCTTTGCTGCGATGGTTTTCGCGCGCCAATCTTGCCGCGCGAAAGATTGGCGAAGATATCTATCCTATCAATTGACCTCGGTTGCTTTAGAGCGACTTTTAGATTGTCAGCAAATAACCTTAATGAGCTCTGTTTTCTTAACGAAAACCTTCCTAAGGTCAAGTTTGATTATTGACTAGCTACGTCACAGCTAAATGCCACTTACATTAAAACCCTTTATAAACCTGTCTTTAGAGTTCAGTTCAATTTCAAGTTTAATCAGTACAATTTCCAGTTTAGATTACTTCAAGCACTAAACTTTAAATTAATAATGAATAAAAGGATATAATCAAAATTCTGTTTGATTTGGGCACTCCTTTCGCTCCTGGAAGGTAGGTAAATAATCTTTCACATTTTCATCCTCTTACTTAAGGCGTTACCCCCACTTGTAGCGCAAAAAAAGTCCTTTTTCATGAATTTTTTTAAAGAAAACTACGAAACTTTTTTAACCGATTAATATACCATCTTAAAGAACACATCTTGAAGAACTTTCAGTAATTTTTTTATGGAAAAATATTACATTGTTTAGTGGCAAATGGCCGTCAATGAAATAATGTTTTTATATACACGGTTTGCGGTGACCAACATTGCGGCGAAGTGGATCATCTGAAAAAAAAATGCGGATGGATTTAGTCAAATATAAGTATAAACTAGTCTTTAATCGAAGGATTTTAAAAAATATTCATTTTTCACAAAATGGCGGACAGTCAAAGTTAATGGTTCGATTTTAACGAAAAAAAACGGCCGTTTTTTGGCTATAAACCGGCCATTTTTTTCGAAAAAAAAAAATCGAACGATTAAAGACTACATTTTTATGTATTAAATAAGCCTGCAAAATTTCAAGAAGATCGGTTCATTAGTGTTCGAGTAATCTTGGTCACCGACTTCAGAAATGCCATTTTGAGAAAAACGCGTTTAAAGTTTCAATTTCCGGTCGTTTACACAACGGATTCAACGCTCATATATCTTTCAACGCTCATATCTCAGTCCATTTTGTTCGGATCGACTTAAAATTTTCAGGACATATTCTCAGATACTTATACTTTAAAAAAATGCAATAAAAAAAAATCGATTTTTTCAAAATCGCAAGTGGGGGTAACCCCTTAAGTACCTTTTGAATGTTTAGGTCATTGGTTAGTGTACAAAAAGAACAATTTTTATTATATCAAATTTTCTTGTAAATTGTATCGGTATCGCCGATACATTGATACAATTATCGGTATCGGTATCGTATCGGCTAAAACAAGTATCTTTACATTCCTAATTCTTATGGGACACGTGAATTGCCCCGATTTTCTTTCCGTCAATGACCAAAGTCCAACTCCAAATTTCAATTTACGTTTTTTGTCATGAAATTGGGCTGTATATTATAAATCTTAATTAACTTTTTCTTGAAAACAGTGTAGCATATCGTATGAAAATTGCGACGTGAAAGGGTGGACTTTTAAATCTTTTGTCACCCTCAAATATCTTTAAAAATTTCCCTTTAAAGTTCGGAAAGGCACCTTTCTATGTGATTTTACTTTCTTGATCACAATCACAATACTCGTCACATTTTTTCTGTTAAAAAATCAAACGAGCGCATTGCGTCGTGAAATGTATATCTTCATTTCCGTCTCTCTCGCTCCTTTCGCCCCTGTCTTTCTCTCTCTGCCTCCCGATTAATTGAAATTCGCGATTATTTGGGACAGACATCCCTACCAGCGCACCAAGAGGTTTCGTGACACGAAGCTTAGCTGCCCATAGATTTCAATTAATCAATCGACGCTCTTCTATTGGTCGTTCCGAGAGAGTCAAGCGAACGCGCGCGTTACTAATTCGAGCAATCAATCGCTACGAGGAAATTACTTGGTATGTGTACACACACACACACAACCCCCATATACATATACAATAAAGAACATATAAGAATCGCATGTGTCCCCGTGGCCAGTCAGCTTGTTGGGGTCACTAGACTGACCCCAGGCCCGTAAACCTCAGCATCGAAGCCCCCTGTATATTCGCTTTTTTGTTTAAAGATAATGAAAAAATCTCACGATTTCTTTCACGCCCACGCAAAATCAGAAGTACTTAAGGCCTCAGGCCCCAGTAACGGGTACAAAATTATGTGCGAATTTAACAATTTCTTTCGTATGAAAAAGTGATCCACTCATAAAATTAATTACACATCTATTCAGTATGAATATCAAGCTGGTAGAAAACATGTGTATAATTTTTTTCGATGCACAAAATGGCCGACTAGTCGAAACTTCTCGAAACAGCTTTTTTCCAATTGGCGTGACAAATAACTTCAACAATTTTCACTCAATTTACTTCAAATTTGATCGTCATGTTCCTAACTGCATTTCGCAGAGAAGTATGTACGGAATTTCTGATTAATCGAAAAGTTTTCATTTTATGAGCAGTTTATCAGCAGTTATAACGAAATTTTTCACTGAAAATTCATTTCTTAAGTTCAAATACCTACAACTTTTGAATGAAACAATATTTTTGAAATACTTCTCTAGGTATTCTAATGTAAATTGATGAGAATTTTTGTTTTTTGTTCTCGGTCAAAAATTGTGGATGCTAAATGTCACGCCGCGGAGCGCCTAAAAAAAGATAACAAAAGAAAATATTAGTAGTCGGCCATTTTGTATATCGAAAAAAAAAATACATATTTTCTAACAGCTTGATATCCATACTAAATAGAGGTGTAATTAATTTTATGAGTGAATCACTTCTTCGTATGAAAAAAATTGTCAAATTCGCACATGATTTTATACCCGTTACTGTGGCCTAACGCCTTAATGAAACGACGCGTGTGACTTTTTTAGCACTCGCTTGGTCATGATTATCCTCAATTAGTTAGCCCGCGGCGTTCGATGAACGGAAAAATATACGAACATTTTAACAAATAACCTTCTCGAAAAACTGTTTAAGAACCAAATGTTTCGAAACAAATGTATTTCATTGTTTGACAATGCGGCTGTGTGTGTGTGTGTGTGTGTGTGTGTGTGTGTGTGTGTGTGTGTGTGTGTGTGTGTGTGTGTGTGTGTGTTCCATGAATCGAGTTCCAAAGCATTTATTCTTCTTCAGAATTCAGCGGCGTTTAATTGCCAGGTTTTTGTAAATTATTAACCACCCGATAGTTTCAATGTATATAGATATGGGTGCACGTTTTTTCTTCCCCCGAGCATAACGAACGGGTTCTGGAATTGGTTATAACGCAGGATTTGCGAGTTCTTCGAGTCTTCCTCTCTCTTCCCCCCGTTTATCCTTTTTCTCTTCGTAAGAGGCCCATGCGACCTGGGCGCAACCGCGGCGAAAGAAAAAGAGAGAGGGAGGATGGCAAAAGATGCCAGGGGAGTGGGACGAGTTGAGGTCTTGGGCCAGTAATAATTAGTACAATTACCGCGCAAGGCCAACCACTGCAGGCTATACTGAAGTAAAAGGCGAAACATATTGTATATGTATATATTGTATGCGTGTATATATATATATATATATATATATATATATCCAGCGATAAAAGTCGAAGAGCACCCAAAGAGAGTTTTGCTTCGTGAACATTCGAGCCCCCGTGTGCTCGGTAATTACGGATAATTACGTCCTCGATATTCCTGAAAACATCAACCGTTGCGGATCTTCGCGGTTCCAGTACACAGAGCGGTCCGCTCGTGTTCGGGCGACTCTCTCTCTCTCTCTCTCTCTCTCTCTCTCTCTCTCTCTCTCTCTCTCTCTCTCTCTCTTGCCCCCCTTGTGCTCAAGCGTCTGCACGGTCAACTGGTTCGTCTTTTTATTGATACTCATCATTGTCGCTTCGTCAATCCACTAGTCTCTCCACGATAAGAAACACCCTGAGAGAGTGATTTCCGCACATCGAGTAGGGAAACTGTGGTTTTTTTTCTTAACGGGCGACGGGGGTTTTGGAGGGCACAAAAACATTTTCTATAATTTTTATTTAGCTATAATAAAATTACTATTTTTTTTAATTTTGAGCATATGAAAGTACAACATTTAAACAATATTTTATAAAATCTGCATTCAACATTTTTGAAAATTTAGCGGCGGTCAGGATAACTCATTTATCCGAAATAAAAAAAACTTTCTCACTCGCGCAGATAAGCGGTATCTGAAATTTAGCAAAAAAAAAAAAAAATTTGTATTAGTAGGCGAGTATAGCTCGTGATTGAACGCAGCATTTTTTTTTAATTGAAATTTGAATTTTTGTTAGAGTTGTATGCAAAACAGTACGATTTTTGGTAAAGTCTAGACCATATATTACCTTTTACAATGAGTTGAGTTCAAGGAAAAAAAAGCCTTCGTTCAGTCACTAGTCATCTAGAAGTTCGTCTAGAAGAAGTGTGTAAAATTTCAACAAGAGTTCAACCCACTAGTCCCGCTAGAAGAAGTGTGCAAAATTTCAACAAGATCGGTGCATTAGTTTTTGAGAAATCGTGTCCACCCACTTCAAAAATACTGTTCTGAGAAAAAAGCGATCAAAGTTTTAAGTAGGAAAATGGAAGAATTTTTTTCACCTTACATGTAATCGTCTATTCTAGTCCCTTTGGGAAAGTATGCTTGACGTATTGTACCGTAAGATAATTTTTTATGCATTTTTTTTAATTTTGAAAAAATTAAAAAGCGTTATTGTTTTACACGACGACATCTACGTAAAAATTACAGTCGAATATCCCATCTGAAAAGTAGTAAAAGTTTTTTCGTGTACACAATTCCAGACACACAGACGAGACCTCTTCTCTAAACGTAATTTTTTTATGTTCTCAAATATTCTGAACACATTCCATTGGTCATGTGCATAAGCTCGGAGTTTAAAAAACAATTGTCAATATTTTTTTTCTAATGGGATGACGCGATCAGGATTTAACAGCCAATCAATACGTAGTCTCGTAAATTTGGAGTTTTTATCAAATTGATTAATATTGATAAACATAAAAGTTATTGTCATTTCAACAAAGTGCCGCCATTGCGCATGGCCAATCGTCGTAGGTGGCTCTGGCGACTCGGATAATCCGAAACCATTTAAAAAATACAACTTAGTATAATTACCAAAAAGGTACTTTTCCGAAATTTAAAAAATTACAGTAATGACAAACTGTAAAAACTAAAGTTAGAGTTTGGACCAAAAAAAAAATCTTGAATAATTTATGGTGAACAAATGGATAAATATATCACAAAATCATGCTGTGGTCGAATTTAAAGTGAATGGGACGAACAGATTTCGGAATACGACTTACACCGTTTCATGAAAGCTACTTTCGAGAAAAGTGCAAAAATAAAATATGATCGTTATAACTCGGCCAATTTTCGAATTTTTTTTCCAACATTTTTATCGCAAATTGAAGGATGCAGACCTCAAGGCTATGAAAGTAAGCAATAAAAAACATGTATTTAAATTCCAAGCTTATGCGGATCTCTTCAAATCACTGAAGAAAAAAGTTTCCACGAAAACAAATCTTTTGTTATGAGGAATGAACATGGCAGAGCGTTACGCAAAAATAAGAAGGAATAAACAAAAGAAGAGCGTTGTGCAAAAATTCATTGTACAAAAATAAATAAGCGTTACTCGGAAAATTTGACAATATATTGGCATTTACACCTCTACAGACACGCAAAAAGCGCGAAAGAAAGGCAGTTCGTTATGACGGAAAAAATTATAACGAACCGATGGAATAGAAAAAAACAGCCAAAAATCATGTCTCATCTAGAATTCGAGACATGCTCGTGGGAAAGACGTCAAAATCCATACAGATGAATTCGCTGCCTGGTTGAGATGCACCGAGACGAATCGAGGCCTTGTATACACCCGTATATGTATATAAATATATATATAAACACAGCAATTCAAGGAGTTCCTTCGTTAGGCAATTTTTTTTGGTTTGAGCAAGAAAAAGAGGAGGCGGAGAGAGAGAGAGGGTAAAGAGCGAGGCCCTCTCACGGTTAGTTAAACACAACGCCTTTTTCCAATCAGAAGAAAAATTCAGCACGCGTTCCTCCTCTGGTTCGAACTTTGACGACTGTTCAAAATTTGTATCTGTGTGTGTTTATATATACATACGCGTTACGAAAAAGTATCTGCACACCTCGCAGATGTGTGAATGTTCTCAGTGTTTTCTGTGAATTTTCATTAACGTATAATATTTACATATGAAATAACCTATCTTAATGAAATAATCTTCAAAAATATTGATTTTTCGCAGGGTAAATTGAAAAAGCGAGGTTTGCGAATAATTATATACGTACTGTCTGAATATGCAGGGTATCCCTCTTATCTCTGCCACCCGAAATAAGTCGGTAATTATCGACGTCGCAAAAAAATGTTCCAGACAAAAGTTGTATGGTGTCAAAGGGACCATAAAATGCGACTATTTTTTTTATTTCGATGGAGGCGCTGACGCGAAGTGAAGGTCACCTCCACTTTTTGAAATGGAATTGTACATTTTTTTTCAACCGTCTTGTGGAGCACCTCAAGCCGCATAAAGCATATTAGGGGGTCAAGGTCATTCAAGGTCGTTAAAGATCAGTATCGAACACCTATTAAAATGAAGTACAAATCTAAATGTCGCGGATCACTACCAAATATTTGGTAGTGATCGGAGATATTTTGATTTGTATCATCGATACTGACCTTGAATGACCTTGAACGACTTTGACCCCCTGATGTTTTTTATGCGGCTTGAGGTGCTCCACAAGATGGTTGAAAAAAAATGTACCATTCCATTTAAAAAAGTGGAGGTGACCTTCACTGTGCGTCGATGACTCCACCGAAATAAAAAAAAATTGGTCGCATTTGATGGCTCCCTGCACAACTGCTTCCGTACAACTTTTGTCTAGAACATTTTTTTGTGATGTCGATAATTACCGAGTTATTTCGGGTGGCAGAGATAAGAGGGACACCCTGTATTTACGCATGAACACATACGTAAATGTGTATGTACAGGATATCCTGTTATGGGTAATTATTTACTTTAGTGACTTTTCCGAAAAATGAGCCGAAAACTTTTTTCGTTGCTATTTTCTCATTAATTGTGCTATACTACTGTGTCCAAAAAATAAGGTGACATTGTATTTATTTGGAAAATTCTTTATTTATTTTTCCAAATCAATTTCATCCCCTTCAAAGTAATCCCCTCTCGATGCAATGCACTTATGCCAACGAATTTTCCAATCTTCGAAACACTGATTGTAGTCACTTTCCGGGATGGCCTTCAGTTCCGTCTTCGCTGCGGCTTGAATCTTCTCTATCGTATCAAAACGGTGTCCTCGGAGCGATCTTTTGAGCTTGCTGAACAGCCAGAAGTCGCACGGCGCCAGATCAGGTGAATACGGTGGTTGCCGAATGATATGGGTTGAGTTTTTGGCGAAACGTATCCGCAGCAGAAAATTGATTCCGCAAACAAAATTTAATGCAAATTCTTTGCTCAACAAATTTCGACATCGCAAAAAACGAAAAACTCACTTTTAGCAGCTCACAAAACGACGCGTATCTCAAACACTAATGAATATTTTGACATGTAAATTTGACATAGATGTCACTGACAGTACTACCAAACTAAAAAAAAATAATTCTCCAAATCCTTCGACGCGCGCAGTTTAAATTCAAATGTCACCTTATTTTTTGGACACAGTAGTAAATAATTATATTCAGGCGGGGGAAGCTGAAACCACCCTCCCATAAATAGTTATGGGGTTTTGAAGTTCGCGGAAATAGTGATAAAATAGGGCGTGACTTTTCAGGAAAATAAACCTAAAATTTTTTCGGCTATTTTCTCATTAATCGGGTTGTAAATGATGATATTTACTCGGAGGAACCTGAAATCAACCCCTTCCGCCCCATAAAAAGTTATGGAATTTCGAAGTTGGCGGAAATACGTGATAAAATAGGAATAGCGAGTTTTGTACATTTCGTATATTCGATTTTCGTACATTTCGAACGTATTCGTACATTTCGTACATTTTAAATGTATACAATACAGCAAAATAAAAACATACGTTGCTCGTGTATTTATGAACTTGTAAACACAAGAGGGTCGTCAATACGAGTGAAATAAATTCCGTCCGCTCTTCCGTCGAGCGTTCGCAAAACTTCGGAATCGGGTGCATGCCATATTTATGGCAATTGGCGAAATGCATTGCAAGTCTTTCTAAAACATCACGTACAAAATTTGACGGTCATCCTGGTGCGGAGGAAAAGACCACCTTCTCCGGTAACATTAACATTTGCGGGTGGGATTTTTTTTCCGCATTAACGTCTTCAAGGCCGTCGACTGCCCACACGACAGACACGCCAACATTACACCAACTCCGATCTCGATGTTCTATTATTCTTCGATCTTGTGTTTTTGCAAAATACAAAATTACTTTTAACGTTTTCGTTTATGAAAAATTTGTAAATGAAAAATGTCAGCTACCCCCGAGTGAATATCGTCATTGATAACCCAATTAATGAGAAAATAGTTTTAAAAAAATGTTTCACTCATTTTTCGGAAAAGTCACTAAAGTAAATAATTACCGAATCGACAATAACTAAGCAACTTTTTTAAGTAATTGGCATCGTATGGGTACTACATATTTTTACACCGCAGACTATCAAAGTCCTATGTTCGAATTGGTTTCTATGAAAATTCTGCATAAGAACTTTTTTCATGACGTTTCCTCAACATTTAAGGTTAAGAAGAGGACTTTTCTAGATAAAAGAAATAACCAAGAGTATTTTTTTTTAACCGGGTTAAAAAGAGTTATCATTTGTAGAAATTGCATGCGAAAAACCAAAAGCAGATGGTTCTTATCTCGAAAACCGTGGGACTTTTACGAAACTGGAATTCCAGCATATAGTAGGACATGATCTGATCTATCGACAGTAGCAGGATTATCCATTCGTAACAGGACACCCTGTATACATGTATATATTTGTGAAGTGGTGCAGATCGGAAGCGAGTATACATTTCAGGGAAAACGGATACATATATTTACATTAGTAATTTAATGTACACATTACTATTTATACTGCTATGCATATCATGAAAAATAAATTGTGAGTATTTTTTATGCCTTATGTATATGGGTTGAGTACATTATCGGCATTATTTATGGAAAGATAAATAGCGAAACCATCTCGAAGGCTATCCATTTTCTGAATTGTGACTGAGATGGATAACATTCGAATAGAAACAATAAACAACAGACGATGCTGAAGTTTGCATCGTTGGACTGCAACGTATTTAATTTCTTTTGGCAGATTGCACCTACCTTTGGCATCCTCCAACCATTTTTTAAGATATTTATTTAGCGTTCTACATGATAAATCTATGAAAAGAGATTGCCAAAAATATTGAAAATAAAATATAAAACAGAATTTTCGTTGCGTTCCAAAGATGCAAACTTCAACACCATAAACAACAGAGGAATGCATATTTCAACAATGTCAATGTAATGAAAATATGAAAATTCGATGTTCTTCAGCGATATTCTGTTTTTTCTAAGTCTACCATAACTCAGTCTCTAATAACCAATTATGCGTTTTAAATAAGTTTTCGAAAAGGATTTCGATAGACCTAGGAAATCGTTTTGGGTTCTTGGCAATAGTTCTATGAAAAGAAGTTTCACGAAAATCTAGGAATCGCAATCGCCAGGGGTGTATATCATAGAAACGCCGAAAATTAAGTTTTTAGCCTTCCCGCGCCTCCCCCACGCGACGCCTTGCCGTCCCACTCCCTTGGGATGGGGAGGGTTGACGGGGGATGGCGATGGGACGCGAGAGGAGGCAAGAGAAGGCGAGGGAAAACGAGGAACGGCGAGGAACGGCGAGGAGAGTCAAGAGAAGACGAGAGAAACCGAATGGTCGCGAGGTAGGGGGGGGGGGGGTGGCGAGCGGTTGCGAGAGGAGGTGAGGGAACATAAGGGAGGGCGAGGAATGACGAGGCGACGATAGAGAAGACGAGAGAAGACGAGAGGTCGCGAGGGAAGGTGAGAAGAGGTGATATAAGACGAGGGGTCGCGAGGGAAGGTGAGAAGAGGTGAGATAAGACGAGGGGTGGCGAGAGAAGGTGAGAAGAGGTGAGAGAAGGCGAGGGATGGCGAGGGAAGGCCAAGGGAGGCCAGAGAAGGCAAGAGAAAACTAGCGACTGCGGGGAGAGGTGAGGGATGACGAGGGCAAGCGAGGGAAGGCGAGAAAAAGCGAGATGGGGCGACCTATTTCTATACAATTATATATGCTATGAATAATCTCGAGGAATGTACCAACAGCTGTATAATAATTATACACTACACTGCCAAAAAAAAAAAGATTTAATTCAAATAGGATCTAAATCAAATGGGTTTTTTCCTGTGTTCACGGCCTACTACGATCTTATTTGTTTCAAAGATATTTTTTTATTTGTTTCAGCTATTCGTTTTAAATATTGAATTTATCCAAATTGAATAAATAAAGATTCGATTCAACTAAATCTCTATTTGCTTACAATGTACACTGTAAATTTAAGTGTACTATATGCATAAAATATTTCATAAATTGAAAATAAAAATAAATATTTAATTGAGGATGTTACGACAACGATTTTGTATCGTAATTCGTCATTCCCTGGTCTTTTGCGATGATTTCTATCGAAGAAAATATTTTACCTATATGGGAATCGAACCTAGAACCTATCTACTCATAGCTACGCACGCTGCCCCTATGCTACCAAGTGCTTGTATCATCTTAGTCGCAGATATGGCTAAGAGATCAAATGAATTCCTGTCATTATTTGCTGTATCACATAAACTATATCAATTAGTTAATATTGTTGTGATAATTAGAGAGTTTTATCGATTAACATGCTATATATTTTTCTAACATAACCTCTATATATATATATATATATATATATATATATATATATATATATATAATTCCTCTCTCTCTCCACCCTCTCTACCCCCACACCTCATTGATATGTGTGTTGCAATAAAGACAGACCATTCAATCAAATAGAAAAATGGTTAACTCTACGAACATTTTATTTAATTTAAATTAAAAAAAAATCAAATAGATCCATTTAGTGGATTCAACTAAATTGTTTTTTGAGCAGATGAAACCGAATCACAGATTTATTAGAATTAAATAAAATATTTAGTTATTGGACGATATTGAATATATTTTTATTTGAATAAATAAATATATTTAAAGTAAATAATTTCAATAATGGAATGCAATAGGAAAAATTTGATTCCACGAAAAATCTAGTTGATTCAAATAAACAAAAATCAAATAGACGCGATTAGGTCATATCAATAGAATTTTTCTGTCAGTGTAAGCGCGACAATTCAAGATTCAATTTTTGGCCAACATTTCGACGTTCTTTTTAACAACTATATCTACGTGAATAAATATCGCAGACAAAAAAATTAAGAAAGCTTTTTGAAGCATGAAACTTCATGTTTGAAAAGCACGGTTGAATTTTTTGTTAGTTGAACGACAAAAAGCGGAAGTCGAAAAAAATAGGCTTTTTGGGGATTTTTTTCCAGAAAAACTCCAAAATAAATCGAGATTACAAAAAAGGGTGTTTATCATACATATCAGTGACTGTATACAATAATTTTGTTGAAGCGATTAATTTCAAAATGGCGGGGGTGCAGCGTTTATCTCAAAACTGCATTTTAAGTATGCCGGAAACATAACTCAGACAATTTTCAACCGATTCACTTGAAATGCTGAATATGTCTTGAAAAATACATTGTCTATGGAAGTACGTAGGTTTTTTTTTTATATTGCATAGTTCATTTGTTATTAACAATTATCTGACGATTTTTTCGGCGCATTTTTGGAAAGTAAAAAATTTCAACTTCGAGAAAAACGTCGAAATTGCGGCGTAAAAAGTGATCCTCTTTTCCACGTGTCCGAAGAAAGAATATTTCGTGTCTCAAGGCTAATCGACCGTGTAACTGTGCCAGTTACACACAAATGTGATCGATCACGTGTAAAATCATTTTTTCTCTCTGCCGTCGCCGAAGTGCGTGGGTAAAAGAGAGAGAGAGAGAGACTGGGCTTGAAGTTACAGGGGTAAAAAGTTACAGCAGAAACTTACGATCAAGAAGTAGATCTACAGAAATGTTAAAAAGAGAGGAAAAATGCGGCAACGTTGTACTTCATGTCACGAGTACTAGTTGTGCCGTATCTATCGACAGGCGCAACTGCGTGCGTTGTGCGAAATAAATGCAGACTTGTAACTTTTTTTATATTTAGTAATTTTGATCTATACCTGCCGCTACAATAACAACAGTATTAAAGACGTGTCTTGGCATGCATTGGCGTTTTCTTTATAGGCTAAAACCAACATTTTGTAGCTAACATCACCTAGAAATAGATCGTAAATTTTGGAATGGTCAATTTTAATGATGGGGCTAAAAGTTACACATTTTAGGGGTAGGTAGTGATATATCGCAACCTGCCCCATCTAGTATATCCAGTGAAGAACGCCTCAGCTGAGGAGAAAAGCAAAAAACGTAAAGCCAAAAGCCCTTCAAAGAAAACGAAAGATAAATAGAAAGGCGTAACATGGAAGATTCTGAACAATTCTGAAGAAAAGGAAGATGAGACATATCTTTGTCTCATCTCTTGTGGCCCTTTCGATCAAAGTCGCTCGGGTGAAGAATGGGTCCAATGCGATAATTGCACAAAATGGTCCCGCGTGAAATGGGTCACTGGAAACACCACGTTTTATGTGTGTATCAATTGCGATAATGATTATTACGATTAATTACTTCGTGGTTTGGTTTCTTTTTTATATTTCATTACTTCAAGTTCATTTTCATTATTTTTTTTCAAGATTAAAAGAATTATATTTTGTTGTGAAGTTGAAATGTTCTGTGTTATCGTCAGTAAACTAGGTATCTAAAGACTGACGTCCACATACTTTTTATGGAAAAAAACAATGATTCTGATGATGATTCTCAAAATGAAAGAGTGATTGGCAAGTGTGGCTATTTCTTGTCACATCTTACCCCTTACACCTTAACGGCGGGGTAAAGTTAATTCGGCGAAAAAAAGGCATGTTTTTAAGATTTTTTTTTTGGCGTAACGAATAGTGTTCGTTTATTGAAAAATTTACATATAATAAAGTAACATTTGAACAACATTCTCCTAAATTTGCATTGCAAAATATTCAAAATTGAGCGAGTGAAAATGAAACCCCGGAGGCGCCTCGAAAAAAAGTTGGTTTGCGGTGTGCACCATAACTCGCAACAGAATCATTTGAAACAAAAAAATCAAAATGCATTTGTTAAAGGAGCTGTTTCTCGAGGTAATGACGGGAGGATTTTTTTTTTCGATTTTTCGATTTTTCGTAGCACTTGGGAACCAAAAACCCGATTTTCGCTAAAAAAATCGGCTAATTTGTTGTTGAAAAATTAGTAATTATTTTAAAAAAAACAAAAAAGCTCTCGACAATACCTGGTGAATTATGTGAAGAAGTACTGTGCAAAATTTCAAAGCGATTGGTCCAGTAGATTTTGAGTTATCGTGCACACGGACTTCAAATATGACAAGTCTCAGAAAAACGGTTTGAAAAACGCAGAAGAGAAGAGAACGGCATGGAGCAATAGACGCTCAAATACTCATAACTTCGTCAATTTTACTCCGATCGACTTGAAATTTTAACACAATATTCTTGATATATTATGCATTCATTTAAAAAAAATTTTAAAAAGTGAAAAAAAAAATGTTAATACTTTACCCCGCCCTTAACTACTAACCCCCGATGCAGGGCAAAAAGTTACACTGTCGTTCTTATTTTAAACATCGGGTTGTTTTTTTTATCTTTATTTTAAACATCAAGTTATCTGATTACTCCAAAGACGACATATAGTAGGTAAATTTGATTTAAAAAAGTCACAACCAGCCCCAGTCTCCCCTTCTTGACTCATTTAGGTCTCTCGCTAATCGAATACACGCGTCGCGAGAAGTTTGAACATGGAATGCACTTCCACTTTAGTCGGAAGAGGAACAAAAGTTCAGGGCTCCCCGAGGCAGTAACTGTTTTAACATTTTTCTTGTGTTGGTTATTACTTTTTGTGTGATATTGCGAATTTTGCTTGATTTTTGGCTGATCCTCCTTTTGGCGGCATGCGAGACGTAAAACTTTGGGGTCAGCACGCGCACCCACTCTAATATACATATTCATATGCACACGAATGTGTGTGCTTCTGTGCACCAGTCACATGTGTAAATAGTTACATATATGCACGCACGCACACACACACACACACACACACACACACACACACACACACACACACACACACGTTAGTGCACTTACACGGCATATATGTATATATACCTACATGGTAAAATAGTGGGGATGTTCGAGGCGCCTGATGTACACTGCGAAACTCTTCGAATTCCTGAGGCGTGTCGGATCGCGAGTTAAACGCATTCTCTTCCTGTGCCATTATGTTATTGCGCGATTCCGCGGGTTATGCGTCCAGCTATCACACACCAATTCAAACACACGCAAACTTGCATCTATACATACATAAATACACACATATATATCTATTTGTATTTATATATAAATATCTATATATATTTATTTAAACTTATTTATATTTACATACACAAAACTTCATTCGCGTCAAATTGATACGAACATTGAATGATTACAATATACACGTATCTATGTATGTATAGACATTAATCCTGCATGTACATGCTGCATCTCTCTCTCTCTCTCTCTCTCTCTCTATTGCATGTATGTGCCTGCATGTGTAAATGTATATATATAGCATGTACTTATATATGAGAATCGTAGATTCGTTGCAACTACAAGTCGGTATGAACGTGAAGCAAATATAAGACTGAGGGCGTTCGTGACCAGAGTCATCAGCAGCTATATTTTTCTCTCGGTGTACTTTCTTGAATTCCTTATCGTCCGTGCCAATGCACAGGTCGTCGTACCACCTCGATGAATTCAAGTCGTTGGCGCTCCAACAATCGAGCCTCAAAATTACGAATTCAACTGTTTTCTCGTATTGCTCGAAGCGATAATTGCTTCTTTCTTACTTCGTAAGTAATCGGACCTCGCTGGATGCATATGCGAACATTGACGGTCTCTGAGGAACGAATATGGAGAGGTTAGAATGCAGAATAGAGAAGGCGATTGTCGGTTGCAAGGGTAATGTTGTGCTTGGAAAAATCGGTAGAGTAGTTTGGATTTTTTGCACAGAAAAGCCCTTCCCGTTGGTTCTTCTGCGCACATTATTCTGCCAATTCGAAATATATTGGGGATGTGGGAAATGAAGTCTAATAATCATTGGTTCGATACTCTGCGCGAAGTCAACGAATTTTTCTGCCTTTTTTCGTCTTTGTTTCTCTTGCACATTGTGAAGGGTGCATATAATCAATGAGTAGAGGAGGGATGAGAAAGAGAGAGAGAGAGAGAGAGAGAGAGAGAGAAAGAGAGAGAGAGAGAGAGAGAGAGAACGATATTGAAAGCGATAATTCGATCGTCCGATCTGCCGGCGTTGCCACTGCGTCACAAAAGCCGAGCTGGGACATGGGACGTTGATTTAGGTGGCTACGGTTTCCTACTATGCTACCTGTCTTGTGCTTTGCACTTCTCTTCTCGCTAGCACACATATAACCCAATGTCAGAGACGGACATGTAACTGCAAAATGGTGAGAGTAAGGCGGAAGGAGAGAAAAAGAGAAGAAAGGCAGAGAAAGAGAGAGAGAGAGAGAGAGAGAGAGAGAGAGAGAGAGAACTAGATGAGGAATAGTTAGATACATCAGTGATGCCTTCTGGCGTCGTAAGTTGGTGTACAGGGAAAGAGAGGGCACCGTGAGCACCACAGAAGTCGCTGCTAATGACACAAAGAGGAAGGAATGTTGTCCCTGGGACTTGCGCCCTCTCTGCCATAACGCATAAGAACACCTGAGAACAGATATATAAAAGCCCCCCCCCCCCCCCCCTCCACACACACGCAGCGACACACATGTATAAAACTTCAGGACAACTTCCATAGTCCCTCATGCCTTCGTCCCTGCATACGAGCATCACACCAAACTCAAATCGTAAGCGCAAGCCCGGTAGTCGAGTCCCAGCCAGTCATTTGTTAGCCGCGATGAAAAACTTGACGAAAAGGAAAGAAAAAGTACGAAAAACGTTGAATCAAAGTGTGATGATGGGACGAGCGGCTACTCTTTTTCGCGCATGTGCGTCCTCCTTGCAGCCATAACACAAGCATGAGACGCCATAACTGCTCACACCGGGACAACGCGTAAACCAGCATGCAGAAGAACGAGAAAGAAACTTCACAAAGCTGCAATTAGTGATACAAGCCCCCGGACACCGTAATACAGCGCTCTCATGGTCAAAGCTACAATTAAAATCGCCCGACTCCACTTTCCAACTTAAATGCACGTCTAGCCCTACTCCTTTTCGTTGGTGTGCTTTTTGTGATTTCTACTTGGAAATTACTGACAATCTCTATTATTCTTCTACGGAGATTAATCTTTCCACTTCTCCTCACTCACACGGTAGGCTGGATTTAACATTCAGCTTGTCGTTTAATGACGAACTTCTTGCCAAGTCATCACTCAGTCCCGCTGTAATTGCGGTTTAGGTGTTTGCGCACTCGCGATAGTTTTTTGATACCTTTTTTCCAACTTGTCCTTCAAGATGATATCCCACCTTGGTCAATTTTTCAATACGACTTTCAGTATGGTCCGTTCCTTTTTTGTCTCAATGCCACTGCTGCACCGGTAACTTGTTTTTTTTTTTTAATTTTAAAAGCATTATTTTTGTTTTGACACGCCGCAAACTGAAGCTGCCTTGAGATACCGTAACCTTTTTTCCATTAAGGCTGAACGTATGCAGCTCCTGTGGCACAGAGAAACCTCGGGTGACCTAATCAGCTCTTATAGTTGAACTTCTCGGCATTGTCAAGTTTTTGCAGCTATGATTTGGGTTTGAACGTACAGTGGTAAACGTGGACTCGGTGTGCGGGTTTTTGGTAATGTCCGGTATTAAGGGAAGTCTCTGCCTTGTTGGGCCAAAGAATCCATCCTGCCACCATTTTTTTATGCGTAAAGTATTAAATATAGAATGTTGATATTTGGTATGTTGACTAAGCGATCTTTATTGAACATCGAAATATTTTTTTAATGTTTGACAAAACACGGTGGTGGGAGAGCGAGGAGTATGTCGGTGCGCGGGCGATGACATTCTTCGCTTGCGGAAGTCCTAAGTCCCGGACAGATGATCTGAAGGAAAAAAATCGAACATATTTTTACTTTGTACAATATTCCCTATAAGTTGAACTAGAATTATCCAAAAATATCTAAAAGTCTTTATTTAATGAACGAAAAACTACGAAAGTTTTTGGGGAAAAAAGCAAACTTCCTTCCGATCGCTCACTATTCTTTGGTTTTTCAATTTTTCTTTTTGATTCTAGGCCACATTATACACAATATTGTACAAAGTAAAAATAATGTTTGATTTTTTTGCTTCAGATTACCTGTCCGGGACTCAGGAGATCCTCAAGCAAAGAATGTCATCGCCGCACACCGAGATACGTGGCTCCTCCCACTCCCATCACCATGTGTTGCCAAACTTTAAAAAATATGTTGATGTTCAATAAAGACCGCTTAATCAACATACCAAATATCAACATTCTATATTTAATACTTTTCGCATAAAAAATTGGTGAAATATCGAACATTTTTGGCCCAACAAGGCAGAAACTTCCCTTAAGCATCGTTGACTTGGGGGAATACTTGAATCCACTTGGCCGCGTACTGGCTTGCAACTACTAAGTGGCAGGATTTTTTTCTGCTTTTAGATAGTAACGCAACTGAACCTCGTTTAAATAAAGTTGGCCGTACCAATAACAACAATTACAATTACACACAACAACAGGTACAATTTTTCCACAGTCCACTTGCACCCTCGTGTATTTGCGGTAGTGCATTTGGAAAAAGTTACTTACCAGTCACAGCAACTTTTTGTAAATGGTAAGGTAGCAACGGTCGGGTGAAAGCGAAAGGAATTGAATCCTAAAAGCCCTTACGAAGGAACCACGAGAGATAAATATACACAATAGTGTTGTCATTATTTTATTTTTATGCAATATTCGTATTGCATTCGTGATTGAATGTAAAAATTATCGAAAGTCCGTATATGAAGAAGTTTACAAAAGTGGATAGTCCGGTGACGAGAACTTGCGAAAAAGTGCGTCCTGGACGAGAAATCGCGAAGCGGTTTATTTGAAAAGAGCTTTTGTCGCGATCCTCTTAAGGCAGTAAGAGGATCGCGACAAATCCGCTTACTGTGTGAAGGCTTTTTTTGGACTTTTTTTGCGTACTAAGTAAACATACAAATGCCTACTTTTCACCACATATTTATTCATATTTTGAGCACCCTTTACAATTTTTTCTGCCTGAAATTGCTGAAGTAAACGGCAACTTAACCACTCATCTTAAAAAAAAGTGTTTTGCGGTGACTACGGTTGCGGGCGTTCTGCTTATCTGAAACGAAAAATCAAATGAGATTTTAATCTGTAAAGTATGAACTAGTTTTTGAACTAGGATTATTAAAAAATATTGAAAGGTACGTTCTTGACATCTTGTTGAACATTTTTTTTCGTGAATTTAAGTGTCTTTTCACGACTTCTTTAACATGAAAAAAACGGCTTGATGAAAATTATCCTAGTTTGCAAAGTGTCTACATGAGTACCAAATAAGTCATTCAAATTTCAAAGGAATTCGTTCGATACATTTCGAGACATCGTGGTGACCAGTTTGAAAAAATACAGTTTTGAGAAAAACGCGTTTAAAGGTACAAATATGATTATCACCAATAAAATTTTGACTCGCCCTCAATCTGCTACGCCTGGTCCATAAAGTGAACCTTTAGTTTCCTCAAAAAAATTCTGCAAAGCCGATTGTTGCTTCCTGGCATCGGTTTTCGATTTTTTCAACCAGTCACACGGGATGACTGCCTTGACCGTGCGCGGCTGTGAAGGCATTTTGAAGAAAATTTTAAAATATATCCCAAAGCGAAGGTTTAATCCCCTTCAACATGGCTCTCGATCCAAGGAAGCTTTGTAATAAACCCAAGATGATTCTTCCCTTTTTTTCTTGTCGAGTGCACCTGGTCGCGTTAATTACTCTCTCCCTCGATCACGACCCAACCACCCTGCCAACTTTTTTTCTTCATCTTTATTCTCTCGCCATCTCTCCCGTCGTTCTCGCTCTCTCCCCCTTTTTGCCTTCTTCTTGCGGACTCCAGCGCGAAATGAAAAATAATAAAAAGAGTAGGGAAGACAGCGAGATATTCGAAGCTTACAAAAAACTAGAGAGAAAGAGATGCCGTGGAAGAAACATTGACGAGAGAATACGCGGTAGGCAATAAGAAGAGAGAGAGAGAGAGAGAGAGAGAGAGAGAGAGAGAGAGAGAGAGGGGGGGGGGGGGTGAGAGAGGGTGAGAGAGGGAGGGCGGGAGAGAGAGGGAGAGAGAGAGAGAGAGAGGGAGAGAGAGAGAGAGGGAGAGAGAGAGAGAGAGAGAGAGAGAGAGAGAGAGAGAGAGAGAGAGAGAGAAACCACCATCAGCAACAAGTGTCCCCCGTCGCGAGAGCAAAAGCATTCCTAATTATCCCCCAACCCTTTTTAGCGCCTCTTCGGCTACCTCGTCGTCGTTTTATCTTCTTTTTCACTCTTCACACTTCGTTCTTTCGCGTAATAGGTGTACCCAGAAGCGATGCAGCATCTGGAGTGAGAAGCAAGAGAAGGCGAGAAGGATAGAGGGAAAAGGAAGTGAGAGAGAAATACAAAAGAAGACTGTGGTCTGAACAGGGGAGGATACAGCGGTTGGCAACCTCCCCCCCCCCCCCCCCCCCTCGAAGCGGGACAAAAAGCCTCCTGATTGCATTTTCGTATAATAATTCCCCATCGTTCTGAGAGTCTACTCGGGCGACGAGATGAGGCGAGACGCAATCACAGAGAGGGAATGTACCAAAGGCGCGAGTAAATTAAATCGATTTCGCCGATGCACTTCGGATAATTGGTCGTTATATTAGCGTGCCTTTCGACTGCGTATGCCTCATGTATGTGTATTCTTAGCCGCGAATGTGTACGAGTATGTAACGCAAGCCTTGCAACAATGACTTTCTACGTTATTATTGTTTTTTTTTAATTCTCATTATTTCTCTCCCGTTTTTTCTTAATTGGATAATTATTATTTGGACCCTCGTCATGTCTCGCGGGCTTAAACGAATCGCTGATCTCGATTTATGGCCAGGCGATCGGTTTGAGCAGGCGTGGGTGTTGCTCCACTAATTACACGTGGTCGCAATACCGGTTGCATCTTCCTTCTTGATATACATTATCGTAATTGTCTTTTGTTCTGCTTACTGTTAATGATTCAGTGGTACACTGTCGACGAGGGCAAAATTCGCGAAGACATTATGAAATTGTGGGTCCCACTTGGCTCGGGATCACACAACGATCAGCCGGACAAAGTTGCGGAAAACTTTCTTACCCGATCGGCCGAGAGATCGGACTCTTTGCCCCTCCAAGCTTGGCACTCCCTGGCGAGGTCGGCACTTTCCTGGTTCGTCAGTCAAACTTCCATCAATGGGTGAGTCATCTGTGCAGAGACGAAGATATATTTTTGTTATTGAGGAATCATCACAGTGTGACCGCCCGAAAAATAGCCGATTTTTTTTTAGGTGGATAGGATAAGCTAGTCGGTCTAATTTTTTTTTACATTTTGAAGCACCGATAAAGAATACAAAATGATTTTTTTTTTAATTTCTTGATTTATTGTTTAACATTGATTTTATTGCGGAAAATTGCGTGGAAAAAAATGGCGTCCCATGGTGGTCAGGATTGCGGCCGCAAATTTTATCTGAAACAAAAATTTCAAAATGATTATTGATCTGTAGGAAAGCCGCTATGTTCCTATGGAGGTTTTTTTAAAAGTGAAATTTGAGAAAAATAGCCTCGGTTTGAACAAAAAGTATCAAATTTAGCATTTTTCGACAATTTTTCGTAAAAAAAAATAGGAAGATTAAAAAAGCTTCCACAACAACGTAAAGAATGACGTGAAGAATGTTCTGTTAAAATTTCAAATGGATAGCTTGAAAACTCTTCCTTTGAGAGTGGCCACCGTTTCGAAAAACACCATTCCGCGAAAAACACGTTTCAAGTTCTAAGAAAATCGATTTTTTGAAAATTTTACACCGTGATGACTTCTCAAGTACACGTTTTTTACAGTTTTGAAAATATACATCCATCTATACATTTGTGAATAGATGTTCGTTTATGAATTGACGACAAAAAAGTTTTATTAATTATTTTCTTGCAAACTATTATCAACGTAGTTGTAAACGACGACAGTTTTAGTGAGGGGACAACATAGAACTACGCGTGGCAGATAACGAGATAAACTTTCATTATTTATATCTCCATTGCTAATAACGTTAGCCAAGAAATTATCGAGACTATTGTGAGCTGATAAAGAAACTTTTTTTTCTGAAATGTGAGAAAATGTAAGAAAGTGCCGTGGCGTATAGACAACATGTTTGAGAAAATAAACAAGACAGAAAAATTGTACCTATAATCGGCGATTCGTATACCATAAAATAATCCTTCCGCAGACGAAAGTTTGGCCGACAGTTATGACTTCTCGGGATTGAGTGGCCTGATCGAAAAATAACCTAAACAAAACGATAGGGAAAAATAACATTACGTTGGTAAAATGTCAGTAGATTTTCGATTGGTCGACGCGTTTTTGCGTGACGTCGATTAAGAGTTCAAAAACTACCAGTAAAAGGTTATCCCAGTGTATAAAAACTACACGACGTTATTGTCAGTGGCGTCGATTTTTTTTTGGTAAATGTTTACAAAGTAACCCCCATTACCCACCCCCCTCTAGGGTGAGAGGATTTACAGACAATGACCCCCTGAACACGATGGTGAAAAGAATTCGCGGCGGTCACCCCCCCCCCCCCCCCTCATAAAAAGTTATGGGGTTTTGAAGTTTGAAAAAATGCGTCGCAGAATAGCGGACCCGAAGACCGCGGAGAGATCGAGAGGGGCGTGAAACCCCCCCTGGCAGGGTCAAGGGGCAGCGCCCCTTGTGAGGGTGGAAGGGGCGAAGCCCCCCTCCCCCTAGGGGGTTGGGGGACGGAGCCCCACCAATGCAGAAAATACTCGATTTTAAATGAAAAAAATAACGCACACCCACCCACACACACACACACACACACACACATGCACTCTGAAAGTGGGAGGTACGGGGATTTATCAAAAAAGCTCTCCTGAGCACGATGCCGAAGAAAAAACGGCGCGGTCACTTCCCGCTCCCCCCTTGCCCTCCTTGAAAGTTTGTCAAAATGTATCATTTCAAAGACGAGACTGGAAATCGGCGAAAATAGTGTCTGTATGGGTTTGTTTGAGTGTATGTGTGTGTGTTGTTGTTGTTGTTATGATTTGTATTTCGGTTTCTACGAATGTATTACAGGTATTCGAACCGAGGTAAGCACATGTACGCATGGTTTTGCTACAAAGAGTGCGTGTGTGTGTGTGTGGGTGGGTGTGCGTTATTTTTAATCATTCAAAATCTATTTTTTTCTAGATTTGGGGGTGCTTTGCCCCCTCCACCCTCACAAGGGGCTCTGCCCCTTGACCGCGCCAGGGGGATTTTACCTCCCTGGACCCCCCTCTGAACCCCTCCCCGGTCTTCGGAGAATGATCCCCTGGGTCTTCAATCAAATGTCTACGATTGGGTATAATTCGGACAACACACCACACAAAGGTCCGTTACAATCTATCCCCGTATCATAGCAGGGCCGTTCGTCTTAGTGCAGTGGGCGACCCGGCCCTTCGCAAAAATCGTTACAACTCAACCAGTTTTTCAAATGTTAAACCCCAGGTTATTAAACCATGCAATAAACAAACACATTGTCTTCTTTAAAGCTCAGGCATACCCCCTTAAATAACTCTGGTTAAAGAACTTACTAATCGAGCTAACCGTCAGTCGTCAAGGGCCTTAAATACAAAAAAAAGGAACAGCTCTTTAAGAGTACATACGATTGCCAAAAAAGGGGACCCTAAAAGAGCGGGGAAAAATGAACGCGGGTGTTCTTCGTATCAGTTGTTCGTACGTATTTTACGCTTATCCAGCTCAAATTCTCAATTCGACATGTCAATATCCACCATATTTTTACAAGCCCGGAAAAAAATTCGAGCGCAACAAAGTAAACAATCCGAGTTCCTTCATTCGCAAAGCCTTAAGGTAGTACTAGCGGAATGACTAGTCAACGGAAAATCTGTAAATTTTCGTAACTGAAAAAAAAAGCAAAATATAATACATTTAGGTTCAATAATAACCATGATACGGAAAGAAATTATGCGAGAAGCGTATGTGATAGCTATGTGTATTATATTATGCAAAGTGAAGTATTAAAATAGCGATCAGATTTGACTTGAGTTGTCTCACCGGCCGCCATTTCATAATTTTGGGAATATCCGTGGCAACGCTGTACTCAGGCCCTTCCGATAAATGTCAAGCGTGTGTTTGCTCACTTCGTGTGGGTAAGCGCGTGTGTAATGTGCGTATATTGTAACTTCGGTCTTACATACGTTGTAACAACAGATATGGATCGACATAGTATTCGTTCGAATCTCGGGCGGAGTTAAATTCATTGATTTAGTGAATTAATTACTATTTCATTTAGCTGGTAAGGCACGCGGAGTTTTCGCGGACGTCATTCTGTATGTCTGTCCTACAGCATATCAACAAATCAATTTCTTTTCCAATGAGGAGGTTCGCGCACGTACTACCTTAATCAACCAATCCTTGTGATCGAATTTACTATGCCGAGCTCCTTAATGATCCATTCTTCCATTACCCCGATTCCGACTTCTTTTCACTAAAACCTTCAACCGGTCGAACTCCACGACGTGTGACAGTTATCACCTAAATGTAGAATTCTGTGCCCCAGATTTTCACTCTGTCATTTTATTAAAGAAAGACACACACAAAAAAAAACAAGGAGCTAAAGCGAAAGATTCGAGGACAAAAACGGATGGCTGGTATGCTGTGAGCTTATCCTTGTCCATATGGGATATCAGCTTGCCTCGTGAAAACCTCCCCGGAGATGAGGATGAGGCTCGAGTTAGCCGAGGCATAAGATCGTTTGCGAGGTGATGAAAGGGGGCCTTACCATCTCGCCAGTTAATTAATAACCAGGCGAGATACGATCTCCGCCTATCTCTCGGAGCTACTCTCTTTCCCGTGCACCTCTTGTCCATATACCCAACATATCTTTGCGTTCGGATATGGATACATATATTTATACGCGCGCACACGGCAATGTATGGATGCGCGTGTGTGCAACGTGAAGAGGGCCTTAACCCTCGACAACGAGCACAAACCTCGTGGCAGGAAGAATCCAAGCTGCTGCTGTACGTTTCGAGCTGCCAGAGGGCTCTCCTCTTTCTTCTCCCTCGTACACCTTCGGCTCATCTCGCAGCTTGTGCACACGGAAGATGGTCCGTTCGCGACGCCTAGCACCACCGTACGCGGTCCACGTATGGACCACTGCCTACCGGTGGCAGCCTCCACACAAGATTATTGATGACCAGCTTTGTTTGTCCCGCGTTCTATGCCCACACCCCTCAGCACCGCCGAAGATTCATCTTCGTTTCTCTCTTCCCGCCTCTTCTTCCACATCCCGATCTTCCGCTACTTCTTCATTCGCCAACCTTCTCGTATCGAACCGTTTATTAAAACCCAACGTGTGCTGATTAACCTCGGTCGTCCGCGTTGGCGATCTTCTCAAATCTTGCGCGCCTTTCGGGCCGGGTGCCTCCTTCGGACTCATACAGATGGCGCTTTCAGCCCGGTATATCGTCTGATAATAGCACGTGTCTATAGGCCACGGCTCACTAAATTCTTCCAGACGGTTATACAAAATGAGCATTAAGGTCCTACGCAATGAACGCAATGATTAACAGCTGGCTCTTACTTTTTAGTTAGCCAATCCATGGCGCGTTTAGCATAAGCTGGCCCTAGCAGAAGCAGTCTATCTCACAATTGCTGTCATGTTGCTTACACGGAGAAAAAAAGCATGAATCCAATATTATCGGTGTTATTGAATGAAATTTCAATGATACAATTGTAAAATTGTTGGTGTAAATAATCGGATTTATTAGTCTAAGCAAAACGCTATTGACTTTACTAACATGACGAAATTAAAAGTATTTTTTTTTCATTCAAAAGATATATTGTTAGCTGAGAACAATATATGATCGAAACTATCTAAAAAATTATCGCGAACAAATTTTATAGCTTTGAATGCATTTTTTGCAACGAACAAAAAAAGCGTTTCAATTCATGACGTGAATATTGTCGATTCGAGTACACAAGAAAAATTTAATTTCGCTCGTTTGATTGAGATAAAATTTCTATTGAATAAATATGTTATTTTATTTTTTTCACTATATCCGATATTGATTTCCAAGTACATTATTCGTTAAAATATTAATATTTTATTTCGATTTAATAATATTGAGCAAATGTCTGAATTGGTTAAAAAATTATACGAAGATAAAATTTGTTTCTTGCGCATTTGGTTGGAAAAATTCAACCAAATGGTCGAGCGCCACCGAAATTATAGGTGTGAGGAAACCCGTAGTTCTCGGAGTAACCGCTAGAAGCCGCACGCGCGCTCATTTCTCGTAAGCGTGGCGCGAACCGAAAATCTACTTAAAGGCCGGAGAAACTCTAAAGAGTGTCGCTTCTTGGCCTGCGGCTAACATCAAAGTGTAGTATCTGTTCTTATCAGTTGATCATCTGATATTCTCTCCATGAATATTGCATTGGATATCCGAAATTCTCTCCACTATTATCGTGGACCATCATTATAATGCTCACTTTTTATTTAATATTTAAAACAAATTGAAAGACTTACGTCCCGTGGCATATTCGTTTCGATGTAGTAAAGAAATAATTAATTCTATTGAATATATTTTTGTACGAAAAAAAAAAAAAATGTTGTAGCAACCGCTTAATTATTTCATCCAATACATCTACGGATTGTATATAGAATGATTTCAATAGAATACAATTTTATTTGGAGGATAATGTTGATTTTCACAGAACAGAAAAGCTTTTTCAAAGAAAATAATATGTTATTTTAATCAATTACATTTTCCAATATTTTATTCTCGGTGGCCCCTCTTTGTGCGATGTTTCATACGCTCCCTATTCCTTCGTTACTCGCGAGCCTATTTTAGCATGTCGTATTGATCGATGGAATCACGTTGCTCCGAAATGTTTGCGATCCAGTCGTTTCGATTGAAGAAAGTTCAGCTGTTACCATTCCGACTGTCGGCGAAGAGCCAGGCCTGGCCAATTGACTCGCCAAAGACAGCGCGGGGATCTCGACAATGTCCATGAAGTTGGTGCTCGTATGATCGATGTGCTGGCAATGCTACACAATGATCCACAGATCAGCCTTCACCAGATCAAACGTGAACTGGTGTGTCCCGATAAAACCCCGTACGAATTCTCCGGGCTTCTCAGTACCACCGATATCATCAGTCTCGTCCAGGACCTACCTAAGCAGGATATGGTAAATCGGGTTATGCTTTGTTAGTGGGCGCCCTGACGTATTCGAGATCAACCTGATTTTTTGGACCATGTCCTATTCAGTGATGACGCCACAACTCATAACAACGCGACCGTAAACCGTCACTACGGCCATTACTGGGCCGTGCAGCATTCACATCGGATGCGTCAAAGTTGTTATGGGGTTTAGCCGTCGGGGATGAAGTACGAGGGGACCGCCCTATGCTTATTCACGGAGCTGATTGACTGTTCTTTTCGAAAAGTGCGTTTTCGAACTATTTTTCTACATCTACTTGTAAAAGTATGCTATTTTGAACATTCGGTGATTACATTAAGTGTTCTCATTACTTTGTATAGTTGTTTTCTATAACTATTTCGTGCTCAATAAACGCGAAACGATTTTGCCACGTCGTAAATCGTGGTACATTGTAATGCTCAGGTTGGCAGAAGTGTCGCGAAGTTAGAGACATGTGCGCCCCGTTCGTAAACTCAATATCAGCCCGAGGAGCTGTCAAAAATAAATATCGGTACGAGTGAAAAAATTCCGCTGGAAAGAAAAAGTGTGTACTAAAGCTGTCTATAATCTTGAAGAAATCAAAAACTTCAATAATTTTTTGATATTCTAAAAAAAAATATGGATGAAAAAAAACCGCGTTATTTTGTGTTTGCCTAGAAATGTCTAGAAATGTATAATTTTTGAACATAGTTCCCAAATTAATATTAAGTAATTATTACTAATTGAGAGAATAAGTACCAATAATATTCGTTGTTAATTATCCTGACCGAGTAGTTTGAGGTTCCCGGGCATAATTACCGAATACCGATAAGATTGGTATCATTTGTGCCGTTTACGACGTTGCCATGATTGCACAGTCTAATATTTTGTGTGCTTGATTTTCGCACAAATTTGCTATCCAAAACATTTGTAATTTTATAACGGTACTGTGAATCCTCATTTTCGTGGTGCCAAAGCTTAGTCCGATAATTGGTCGAACCGTACCTATTTTTTCAGCTCCGTGGTAACATTCACTTAGCATACATTAATAATGTACTGAAAAATGATCGGGAGTTTTCCATAAGCGTAATGTATTGGGTTGGTACAAAAATCTTGCAACACTTTTTTTTCAATTAAAATATTTTTCCTAATAATGAAGTTCGAGAACATTCGAGAATAGGAAATACAAGAATGGTCTAGAACCTTCCATGCCGCAGGATATATAAGCGAGTCAGATGTTCCGCGGAGTTAGTATGAGCAAAGATGGATCAACGTGCACTTCGAGCAATCGCATATTACGAATTCTTGCAAGGGCATTCTGTAAGAGCTGCAGCCCGTAATATGTGCAGTGCGTTCAAGGCTAATGTAGTTAATTATTCAACGGTCTCCCGATGGCATCAGCGTTTTCATTCTGGCGATACATCTTTTGAAGACAAACCTAGGTCCGGCAGGGAATCGATTGTGGACGATGAAGAACTGCGAGCACTTATAAAGGCAAAGCCTAATATGTCGTCACGAGAATTAACCAACAAACTCAATTGCAGTCATCCTACTATCCTTCGACATTTACAAGAGATGGGATATAGGAAAGTTGATTCGTCTTGGATACCGCACAATCTCAGCGAATCAAACAAAGCAACACGCATGTCCATCTGTCTTTCACTCCTGCATCGTCCGCAAAGAAAGGATTTTCTTCAAGAAATAGTCACTGGGGATGAAAGCTAGGTGTTGTATGTTAATCACACGCGCAAGCGTCAGTGGCTATCGAAAGGGGAAAAACCAGAACCGACCCCTAAACGGCCCCGTGAAATGAAGAAAGTTTTACTCTGTTGTTGGCGGGATTCTGAGGGCATGCTCTATTACGAATTTCTGCCAACCAACACCACAATACAGGCAGAGATTTATTCTGCACAACTGCAAAAGGTGGCTAAAATTATGAAACAAAAAAGGCGTAAACGTCTTCACGTTCGGCTTCTCCATGACAATGCTCGACCCCACGTCGCTAAGATGACACAAGAAACTATTTCGCAGCTAGGATGAGAAGTTCTACCACACCCACCGTATTCACCAGACTTAGCACCTACCGACTATCACCTGTTTCGAGCTTTGAAGAACTATTTACGGGATAAAAAATTTGATGATCCGTCAGATCTCAAAAATACATTGGACGACTTTTTTAATTCACGATCAAAAGAATTCTGGTCTGCGGGCGTGCAAAGTCTACCAAAGCGTTGGGCAAGAGTTGTAAATGCGGAGTTATTGTAGAAAAATAAAATATTTTTCTATTTTACTCGCGTTGTGTGTTGCAAGATTTTTGTACCAACCCAATAATTAGTCCACGAAATACGTCACGTTGACGATTTTTTTTTCTAAAAAAACGGTACTGTGGATCGTATTCAGACTACACAGGATGGTCACCAAAGAGGTTATAAAGGTCCAGAAAAAAATTCAGCTCGGTGGTATCATGTTGACTTAAACCCATATCAACCTTAAGTCTTTGAACTTGGCTTTCGAAAATTGAAGCTAGCGCAGTGTCAATGTTAGATCTCATTGGCAGTGCATAATGCAAGACTCTTTTTAATCGTTTTGAAATGAGGAGAGAAACAAAAGCCCAAGTCTTACAGCGCACTTTTCGTGGATTTTAAGGCCTTAGGCCACAGTAACGGGTATAAAATCATGTGCGAATTTAACAATTTTTTTTCGTGTGATAAAGTGATTCGCTCATAAAATTAAGTACACATCTATTTAGTATGAATATCAACCTGTTAGAAAATATATATATATTTTTTTTCGATGTACAAAATGGCCGAATACTAATATTTTCTTTTGTTATATTTTTTTATGCGCTCCGCGGCGTGACATTTAGCATCCACAATTTTTTACCTAGAAAAAAAACAAAAATTCTCGGCAATCTACATTAGAATACCTAGAGAAGTACGTACGGAATAAAAAGAAAAAAATTTTATTCAAAAGTTGTAGGTATTCGAACTTAAGGTATTCCTTTCGCGGAGGGCCGTATTTTGTGGGGGCATAAGCAGGGCCTTCTGAATCGTCGGTAAATTACAATTGCGCTTAATAAAAAAAAATAAGTTACAATGGATTATTATACGCAACGATAAAGTAGAATAAAAAAATTCGCGCAAATTTAGTAGATTGAGACATTTTTACATTTATTTGAAACGTCACAACTACGAAAATTCTTCTGCCAGTCACATTTTTCCAACCTTTAACATTAATATTTTCTTTAAACGTTCGGTGACCCTCTGTTTTTCTTGTCGTTACGGAATCTTTAGACGTTTTTTACACCTGTGAGCAGTTTATATCAGGCATCTAGAGTTATTTAGTGTATAAATTATTAGATAGAAATGTGGCCAGCGTGACATCTCCATAAAGCGCCGTATAAAGGAGACGATTTTTAGGGTCGTAATTTTTCATTAAAGGTTCGGTAACTCCGCTTGAAATTTTACTCGTATACGGAGATGTATTTTAACTTCATTATAGACGAAAATGAGTTAAGTGTAAAATATTTGGGTTCGTGAAAGGAATACCTTAAGAAATGAATTTTCAGTGAAAAATTTCGTTATAACTGCTCATAAACGGCTCATAAAATGAAAAGTGTTCGATTAATCAAAAAATCCTTACGTACTTCTCTGCGAAATGCAATTAGGAGCATAACTTTTAAATTTGAAGTAATTCGAGCGAAAATTGTTGAAGTTATTTGTCACTCCAATTGTAAAAAAGCTGTTTCGAGAAATTTCGAGTAGCCGGCCATTTTGTACATCGAAAAAAAAAATATATATATTTTCTAACAGCTTGATATTCATACTGAATAAATGAGTAATTAATTTTATGAGTGAATCACTTTTTCATACGAAAACAAAATGTTAAATTCGCACATGATTTTTTACCCGTTACTGTGGCCTAAGGCCTTAAGTTACGCTTGTATCTCTCACACGAGGTTTTTTTAGTTCTCATTGACAGTCACGAACGGCGTGGATATTCGCAATATAACGCCTACAAGTGAACGCCTTTGGGCAAATTGAATTCATTCCATTACCTTCTTTTTTTTTATCAACACTGACAAGAATGCGAGACACCGCTTGGGAAAGTTACTTTTACCCTTAATGACCGTGATGCCGATGACGCGTTTGTTTCTCCCGAGTCACGACAAATCCACGAGAGTCCTCGTCGAAAGCCGTAGGTACATACGGCATAGAGATGTTGGGCATGAGAAGCTCATGAGTAAGATCGCGCGATGCGAGAAGAATTCTCGGTAGTAACAACTCACCAAATGATGATGGATTTTACATCTGACCGCCCATGGAATTATCACATCAGCATAAAGTATAATGAATTCTCTCTCATTCCCTCACTCGTTTCGCCCGAGCGTTTTTCGCCAAGGAATTTATATTGGGACGGGACGAGTAATTATCTTGTCACTCGCAATGATTATTATGACTTTTGTGTTAAGATATACATTTTTTTGTTTCACCCGAGGGTGAAGAACGAGGTGTGGGAAATTTGCATCGGTCTACGCGCTTGTACCGCGGTAGGTCTCATCTAGATAATTTATCTCGGATAGATATCAATCATATGCCGAGACGATGCTCCGGTGAAATATTTTGATTAATTGTCTGGAAATAATTCGTGGCAATTTCAATGCTGGGAAAATATTAGTTTCCATGTACACTCAATTAAAAATGCAAATCTCGTCAATTTTAAAACATCTTCTAGTAATTAAAAAAAAACGCATATACAACAATTATAATTTTTTTTTAAATAACAGTCTACATATTATATTGAGTATCATGCGTTGCTTTTTTCCCTCTTTTATGTTTCATCGAGCCTGCCAAGAATTACGAATGATAATTGCAAGAAGCGCGAAGTTTAATCCACGTCTGCATAATTTCGCGTGTGTGAGTTCAAACCCGAGACACCTGGGATGACGCGCGTTCCCGCCCCTCTCCGCTCTCGCAAGACGCTCTGTATCCCACTGGGAATATTAATTACCCGCTCTTGCATCCTCCCCTTTCTTTCTTCCGTACACCGAAGAGGGCTCCCGATTCGCACCGCGAGCATCTTTCAAAGATTAATCATAATTAAGGGCTTCTCCCGAATGAGACGAGACAAAAAAAATACTCCGTAAGAATACATCTCTCGAAAGGTTCGTGTTGTCCTTATCGTCGTTGTTTTTTCTCTTATCATTGACCAACTGGCGGGCGGATTGCCTTGGCGGCCTAGCACGCGATGGCACAGGGCGGCTAATTTCAGAGGGCCGAAATATTCTTCCGGTTTATTTATTTTACGTGTATTTAGGCATCCCTCTTGGTGACTAGCTAATACCGCCATGAAAAAAAATGTCGAATTCAACATCCAGGGAACAGCGTGTACGACACGAATCTGAAGTTTTCATCGTTTAAAGTAGTCTTGGCAAGGTAAGGCAGGCTTCAAACCGTAGGATTTTCATAATTTTTTTTTGAGCTTCACTAAATATATTAATAATGGTCTCTGTAAAATGTCAGGGTCGTTTATCGACGAAGTTACAGAGAAAATAAATATTAAAATTGCGTATTTTTGTGAAGGAATTCCGAGACGACAAGCAAAAACCCAATTTCCGGTCGCTACAAAAGTGTATATAATAGTGGGAATCCGTCAGATTGTTAAAAATAATCAGATTTACATACTTAACACTCGTAGCAATCCAGTAATTTCAGAAAAAAATTACGCTTATTGACCTAATTTTTGTGTAATATCAAGTTTAATTTGAACTTCCGGTATTGGATTTATTACCAATTGCTACGATAAAGAGACGTGACAGCGAGGCAACAGCTGACTGTAGTCCTAACCTCATCTCGCTCATTCGAATTTCCACACATATTTCATTTTTAACCGACATATTTCGCCGACACAAATTTTCCACGCTTTTTACCAGTCGTGGCTCGAATACAATGCTTTATATTTCCCGCACCTGACATTGTTTTGACAGATCGACGTTGAAAAGCACGGAGGTTAAACTCGCCTGGTTGAGTTAAAAGAGACGGAGATAGAACTAATATTGCCAAATATCAAACCTAGAAATACTGCGCGAATCGTTGAAATAACTATTTTTCATTTTTCTAATTCAATGTGAACATTAATTGAACAGTTTAAACATGGAAAATTTAATTACATTTTTTTGCACATGTTACAAATATCAATTGTACAAGTCTCAAGTATGATCAGTGGTATGAACAGTGTGAAGCGATAGGACTACCTAAAAAGCAACGAGAATGGGTTTTCATTTTATTTTTTTCATTTTTATTATTATGAAAAATCGCTTCCTGCAAATTAAGATAGCAGATTTTTAGTAAAAATCCTGTAAAACGTGTGAGTGATTTCCATACTCTAAATCACCCAAACAAACCCAAACAATCCGATAAAAATTCATTTTCATCGATTCAAACTTCAAAGTAATTATTTTTACTGCTGCATTGGCTGAGAAGATTTATTGACATCAACTAAAGGGGTGTATTTGATCGTTTTCATATCAATTAACTAAAACTTTCGTACAATTAAAGTTTGAAAAATGTAATTCTACTATCCCAAAGGTTTATTCAACATATATTTATTTATTTGCATCACGATCTATTTAACACCGTGGAGTGGTAAAAAAATTCTATGCTTCTGGCAATGTTGGTATTCAGTATTATTTGCTCAAAAAAATATTTCGTCGTATAGGCTAAATGGGTTTTTAGAATTTTTATTCGCATTAACTGAAACAAAACAAAAATAGAAAAATTTCATCATCTGTAAGCATGTCGCTATTATGCTTACTCGATTGAAAGAGAAATAAAAAATTACCAATTGCGACGGTGTAACCGAACGATTGTTCATGCAATAATTATGAATTATGATGCATGTTAAAAATAGTTAATATATTTTTATCGAGTTCATTCTAGTATACGTAATGGACACCAGTTTACACTACATGTGGGTTAAATTTGAAGTAAATCGGTCGATTAGTTTTCGAAATATGTTGCCCAATAAATTTAAAAACGTAGGTTTTAGAAAAATGCATAAATTCGAAGAACGGTACATGCACAGATACGATGATGAGCTTATTGCTCAAAGAGTTCATTAATATTTGAATTGAATTGAATTGCGATTTTCGGGCACCCCCTATTCGACCCCCTATTTCGACCCCTATAAAGGCCCATAAGGCGGGTTATTTTTTCGATTTTGTTAATTGCTCAAAAACGAAAATATTCGGAAGAAATTATACTTTCAGAAAATGCAATTTAAAAAATTTGATTTTTTTCGACCCATCATACTAGATGACGGCCTTAAGCTGTCACCGATCCAAGTATTGGAGCCGGCAAACACTGCTCAACATGGGGAATCGCCGAAATTACATACCGTCAGTGTCCTCACTATTGTCATGACTGCAATTACATATTAGTGATAACAGAATTGTGTATTCCATTTCACTTCACCTTTCTAGTTTTTCTACCTGAACGCGGAAACGGAAATCTCTGTCGTACTCAGGGAAATTATATACTGAATTCCGTCTCGGTGCTTAAGGGGCTTTACCAGTGTGAACGCTGAAAATTTGGGTGATTTTCAGGAATTTTTTGAAAGAAAAGTACTCAATTAAATGTTTCGGAAAATTAAGAATATATTTCGCTATATTTGACCTATATAACATAATTTTTTCATAGAAAAATATTGAGATCCAAGCAACTTATGCGGTGCGTTCGGAGGCATGAAAAAAAAAGTTCCTCCACTGCTGACATGATTCCGGCCGATTGAGTAGTGGAAACCAACAAAGAAAAAAATGTTAAACTGGAAGGTATTTCCTGTACAATGACGTAGAATTTTCGAAAAATATCAAAATCTAACAAAATGGCGTAGTTATGAAAAAAAAGTCAGTTTTCTCGCCTATAAAATGGTCGTTTTTTCAATGCCAAATCGTCAATTTTCATCCAATCAAAAATATCCTACGTCATTGTAGAGTAAATATATTCAAGAGTACCCAGTTCAAATTTCAAGTCAATCGGATAATTGCTCTTTGAGTTACAATGTCAGCAAATTTGAAAAAACTTATTTTGAGAAAAACTCGTTTAAAGATTTAACTATCGATTTTTGCAAGACAAAATGATAGAGATACGGCCTTGAAAATTTTACAGGATATTCTTGAAAGTATAAACTGTCGAAAAAGGCAAAAAAATGGATTTTTTAAAAGTGTCACATTGGTATAGCCCCTTAATTATTCTTTGATAAAGACGAAAAAAATTAATAATATCTCACATTCTTGTCGTTGTCAATATTTTTACCACTACCGAGAATGTTACTCATCCCTACAACATGTGACAAAATACTCCTCAAGAGAAAATTTAAATAATTCCAATTCACCGAATCAAACCGGAGTAAAAATCTTCGCAAAAATTCAGCCATAAAACTATTCCGAATTAATTTGTACATATTTATCGTCGTAGCTTTCCCCAATACTCTCCTGTATCGCATCACCGAAAAAAATATCTTCTATGATCAGGGATCGTAAAAACAATATCTTTTCCATCAATCTTTACCACAACATTTCTGTTCTGAAACTAAATCCTCAGAGACGTCAGATCGAGAGGCAAACGAGACTCGAGATGGTGTTGAAGTATGCTTCGTTGGAATGCAACGAAAGTTCTTTTCAATATTCTTTTTTTTTCATTGTTATCTGAAGTCATATTTTGTATACTTATTGTTAGTTCGTAGATTGCTAAATAAAAGGCTAAAAAAATGCTTGCATGATTTACAGCTCAAATCTGTCTGAGGAAATTGGCAAAATAAAAATAAATTATTTTCGTTGCATTCCAACGATGCAAACTGCAACGTCGTGACTCGAGACACAATTAAAGGGGTGCAGAGGAGGGGGGACCAGTGCGAGAGTCGGGGAAAAAAGGAAAAGTAGAGAATAAGGTATTTTCGAAATTGGAACGAGTCGGGCATCATCCACATATCGCGCGTATTAGATCGTCCTCGTATATGGTCGCAAATAGAATCCAAATGGGAGATTTGAGACGTCCGATCCAGAGTAAACAAGAGTACGAGCGATGGGGGGGGGGGGCGTTCAGATCCGCGCACCACCTGTTACCTTCCTCTGCCCCCCCCCCCCCCCCCCATGTTGCGTCGAAACATCATAGAGCCTTTTCATGTATATGTACGCGTATTTGATATGAACCGGCCATTGACTGCAAACAAAATAATTTCAAGTTTATTTGAAATAAAAAAGTGTTTATATTTAATTCAAAGTTGGCACTTGTAACTGTTATCATTGTTAATAACTAATAACTGCTACCAACGTATCCTGTTTACTAAATATTCGATGAAATCGTGGCGACAAATCATACAAAATAAATTATTTAAGGGGTTATATACGGTCAGGAGACCCAAAGAGATCGATTTTTCAAGAATTTTTCTTGAGAAGACCTTTAAATCTATTGACGTAAAATTGTGTACACATATTATGGTAACTTTAAACTGTATTTTAACATGTTTATTTATAAAAATAATTATTTTGTACAATAACGTGAACCGTCCCACATTCTCCGTTTCTCACGTCAAAATCGCCACTTTTGAATTTTTTAAACCCCTCAAAGCACTGTGATTTACCAAGAGCATGCTCACCGTAAGCTTCGACAAGTATTCGATGCGATTCTGCAGCAATTTTTCCCAAATGGTAACGGAAAATTAAGGGGAGGGTAGGGGTTTCAGCATGAAAAAAAAACACTTTTTTGCGATTTTTTTTCATCTGTATGGATAGTGTAAATTTATTGAAACCTTTAGTACATTGTTAAGTGTCATTTCAAAAACATTCCGTGAAATTTGTACGCGAAAATATCCACAAACAAGCCGGTGACAGAGCTTTTCGAAGAACGCATTTGGAAAAACACGATTTGCGGTGTTCACTGTATCTCAGCTAGAAATTATCTGAAATCAAGTACCATTAAAATTTCGTCAAAGTATCATCAAATCCTCCCCCAACGATCTTTGATTTTTTTTTTTTTTTTTTTTTTTTTCATTTCAAAATTTTTGCTGTTCACGTAAATTGAAAAGTACTATTTTTCACGAAAAATTCCGCCATTTTGAGGGTGGAAAATCCCCTCAATGTAAAAAAAAATCTCAAACTAACCGCTGGGGGGAGGTATTTTATATGTGGAAAGTGTGTACCAAGTTTGAAATAAATCGGTCATGTAGTTTTCAAATGGCAGTGAACACGGACTTTGAAAAAGTGGTTTCGAGAAAAACGCGGCACCGGCTTGTTTGTAGATATTTTCGCGTACAAATTTGACGAAATGTTCTTGAAATGACACTTAACAATGTACAAAAGCTTTCAATAAATTTACTCTATCCATATGGATGAAAAAAATTCGCAAAAAAGTGTTTTTTTTTTCATGCTGAAACCCCTACCCTCCCCTCAATGCTGTCCGCAAATCCTAATTTCCAGGCACAAAATTCGACATTTTCAACGCTATAACAAACTACGTTGGGGTATGAAACTTGTATTGTTGTGAGTTAAAAATCTTTGTCAGATGTCAACAAAGCAAATGGTACCAATGTCGCGACTTGACGACCTAGCTGTTAACTAGATTAACTGCTAGGGCCATCTATGGGCAAATTCCGGTTTCATATTTACAAGCCTGGTACAGATCAATTATTTCATTCTCTCTTCGTCTCCACTCGTCTCTCGTTTTTTTCTCTACTTTTCCACCACCAAGCGAACTCTTCCCACATGGAAATGAAATATATAAAAAATATATCGAAAGATACATAAAACATATATTAAATACATTTTGTACGAAAAGTTGAATATGTCAAGTATAATTTTGGATATGATTAAAAACCTATACGATATATAAATATAAATTCATTTAAGATACATCTTAAATATATCAAACATACAAACTGAATGTATGTTTTATATATTTTAAATATGGTTGGTTGAGCAACTTGAGTAACAGATGACGTTGCAAATGAAAAACATCTTCAAGTCGGTATCTCGCGAAGACCTAGCCGCACTAGCCGGAATAAATGATCGGACAAAAAATTTGAAGGTTATGTAATCTCGTAATTCTATACGATTATCGCTGTCTATGCGAACGCAATTAAGTAGTTGATCCGATAATGTTAGTTACTCTTGTAAATCCACACATTTCTCAATAAACTAACTCTGTGTATTGTACGATATGCAAACGATACGAAAGTTAATTTAACAAGTAGAACTAGCTCAGTGGGGAACGTCCCAGCTCATCACTCAGAGGTCCCGGGTTCGAAACCACCTGACGGCGTGTAAGCGTCTGATATAATTTAAATTCGAACCATTAATATATTTGAACCGCAAACACCATAATCGTAATTAAGGACAAGAAAAAAATATCGTAAAAGGGTGCAATGATGTAAATAACGTCATAACAAAATGTTTAAGAATATTTCAAGTACAGTTTAAATATATCTCAAGTATATCTTAAATACACGTTGAATATATTTCAATAATATTTGAAATGTAGTATGAACGTATTTCAAGTATATTTTAAACGGAGTACGAACATATATCGTGTATATTTTAGATGTAGTTTAAATACATTTAAAGTATATTTCAATTATAAGTCGGAATACAGTTAAAATACATGTGTAGTATATTTTGAGGGTAATTTGAGTACATTGTAAATATATTTTCAATATAGTTCGAATATACGTAACCGCCTATCCAACATATATATTTTTATATACATTCTGAAGATCTATTTTCGGCGAAAACTTTGATATCGCAAATATATTTTTAATGCATTTCCCGTATATATTGCATATATCTAATCTATATCTGAGATGGATAATATATATCTGAAATATATTTCACATCCATTTTTAATATATCGACAAATATATTTTTACATATATTAGGTGTACAAATAAGTTTTAGGACAGTTTTCAAAAAATTCAAGATTTATTAAAAAAGAAGTAAAACACAGTTATTCATCGAAGTAATCTCCATCGCACTGAATGACCTTCAGCCATCTCTCAGGTAACTCGCGGATGCCTTTCGCAAAGAAACTTTCGTCTTGCGAGGTGAGAAATTTAGCGACCCATTTTTCCACTTCTTCAAATGTTTTGAATGGCACGTCAGACAAATCGTTCTGCATTTTCCGGAATAAATGATAATCGGATGGGGCTAAGTCTGGTGAATACGCCGGGTGTGGTACAGCTTCCCATCCAAGCGCTAGTAACGTATCCTTGACCGGTTTACCCCCATAAGGCCGCGCGTTGTCATGGAGCAGTTTTACTGGACGTTTTCCTTTACCAGAAAATGGACGTTTCTTCTCAATTTCTTGATTCACTTGCATCAATTGATGACAATAGCGATCGGTAGTAACTGTTTGACCAGGTTTGAGAAGTTCATAATACAGTACGCTTTTCATATCCCACCATATGCACAGCATGACTTTGTTACAATGAACATTGCGCTTTGGCGTGGATGTTGTCGGCTCGCCGGGGTCAACCCAATGATATTTGCGTTTCGGATTATCAAAATAAATCCACTTTTCATCGCCGGTCACAATTTTCCACAAGAAAGACTTTCTATGTTGCTTGTTGTAAAGACTCACACAAATGTTAAGACGGCTGTTTTTATTTTCTTGAGTCAGAAAGTGTGGTACCCACTTTGTTCCTTTTCGAATCTTACCCATTGCTTTTAAACGATAAGAAACAGTTTGTTGAGTTACTCCAAGCTGTTCCGAAAGTTGTTTCTCCGTCTGACAAGAGTTTTCATCCAGCAACGCTTGCAGTTCCTGATCGTCCACCTTTACAGGAGGCCCCGTGCGTTCACGGTCACTAACGTCGAAATCACCTTCTTTGAATCGCTTATACCAATACTCACATGTACTTTTAGATACAATATTGTCTCCAAGGACAGAACATATCGATTCACACGCTTTCCTAACACTTTTTCCTTGATGGAATTCATAGCGAATGCAGTGTCTAATAAATAGCTTATCGGTCTGCATGTTTAATTTACAGAATTTATAGGATATGTTTATGACTCCTTTACGTTTCGATACTACATATCAAGCGCCATCTATGATAAGTGAGCGGGACTTTTGAATTAATTTAGGATAGCTGTTATGATACAAAATCGAAGTGTCCTAAAACTTATTTGTACACCTAATATTTTATTTCCGTGTGGGTTGCCTGGTTCTCGCCTTCGTCGGTGGCGTGGAGGGTAGAATAAAAGCAGTGTCTCCCGATTGGTTGCCACGTTCGTGTGGACCTCGTTGGTCAGTAATTATCATTAGGGCGTTTGCGCAGCGAAAGCCTCGATTCTCGCCAAGGCGCAGCTCCGAAAGTTCCTCCACACACACACACACCCGCGCTCGCTTCTATGTATCTCGCTTTCTCGTGTATGTAGAGCTCGTGATGAACTGTATACGGTACTTGACGCAGTCGAGGATCAGGGTGTGTTTCCCCCGATTGTAGCAACCCTCTCCTTTTCTTCGTAATTAAGACGGCGTACGCATGCGCCAGTTCCCACCATTCGGTCTATAAAAACCTAGATGCTGTGCACGATCGAAGGAACTTCACCCAGAGCTCTCACATAGATATCTATATAGATGCGATTGCCGACTTTTTGTACTTTTGTCTCTGGGTGTCGTGGAAACGAGTAATTATTAAGGAGGGGCGTAACAAACTTGCGCGTTTCGAAGAAACGAAAGATCCTCGACCTCGTAACGATTGCGAGTTTGCGCTCTTCGACGATGACGTACTTGTTCTTTCTTTTGCTAATTACTCGTTAAACCCTTACCTCGGCGTCCACGCCCATGGCATCGGCCTTTGGGCCAACCGTCTCTCATCAACGCGCCACCGCATTCTCATCGTTGGAGCTCCGAGACTCGACCAATCGCAGAGTCTCGATCATAGGCCTCATTGACGATATGAGCGCCATTGGAACGCCGCTAATTACGCCATTTACTCGATTCATAGAAAATTATCATTGATCGCGCGAAAATTATTCTCGTACTCGCACAATGGCCACGCGTGACTTTTTATGCGATTAAAAAAGATAAGCCAATAACGAATATTATCCGATATACGCGCGTGAGCGTTTTGGCAACTTGATGTTTCATATTGCATTTATATGAATATAACTCTAATTTTATATTGTGATAAACTAATTACACATATATTTAGTATGAATATCAATTATGATGAATATCAAGTATGAATTCTTTTGTTATCTTTATTTTAGGCGCGCCGCGGTGTGACATTTAGCATCCACAATTTTTTACTTAGAACAAAAAACTAAAATTCTCGTCAATCTACATTAGAATACCTAGAGAAGTACGTACGGAATTAAAAAAATATTGTTTCATTCAAAAGTTGTAGGTATTTGAACTTAAGGGAGACTTTGTCCTTTGTGCCCAGCGGGAGATGTTAGCGGCTCAACATGAGCAGCTAGAAGAAGAGGAGAGATGCTTCTATGGACCATGCATTGCCGATTAGCGGTAATTATAAACACATTTGTGTAAACACATTACAAAACTTTAAACGCGTTTTTCTCGAAAATACGTTTTTAAAAATGGCTGACATTCTCCTGACCGCTGTAATTAACATATCGACCTGAAATTTGGAGAGCATACTCAGAAAATATTTCTTCACGGAATGACGGATCGTTTTTTCGATAGATACATTTTTGCATTTATTATTTATCTTTTTATGCGAAAAAAAACGCGAAAATTCGATTTTTTTTAAATTGCCGCCATTTTCCGAAATTTGTACTAAACGAAAAACCCATCCGTCATTCCATGACCAAAGGGTCAGAGATTGATAATATGCTTTGAATTTGTGTTTCAGATCAACAAAGAGGGGGCAGTGATGTCAGCCGTTTACCTCCCGCGATTTGAGGACCTGTTTTCGCGGAGCTGCAACGGCTGCCATTTTGGTTTTTTTTTTTTTTTTTAATTTTTTAACGTTCTGTATATCATGAATAAAAGCAAGAAAAAAAACCGCACTCAAAAAGCTTTACTCGTTTCCTTTAAAAACAAATAAAATGTCAACACCTGAAATATGGCATTCCAAGGACAAGTCTCCCTTAAGAAATGAATTTTCGGTGAAAAATTTCGTTATAACTGCTCATAAACTGAAAAGTTTTCGATTAATCAGAAATTCCGTACGAACTTCTCTGCGAAATGTAATTAGGAACGTAACTTTTAAATTTGAAGTAAATCGAGTGAAAATTATTGAAGTTATTTGTCACGCCAATTGGAAAAAGCTGTTTCGAGAAGTTTCGAGTAGTCAGCCATTTTGTACATCGAAAAAAATATATATATATTTTCTAACAGCTTGATATTCATACTAAATAGATGTGTAATTAATTTTATGAGTAAATCACTTTTTTGTACGAAAAAAAATTGTTAAATTCGCACGTGATTTTATACCCGTTACTGTGGCCTAAGGCCTTACTGAGCAACCATGGTTTATTGCAATTTTGTGTCGGGAGTACAAATAAGTCACCGCCGTTTGACAAAAGATGGCCCCACCAGGAGGTTATGGCTGAAATTGTCAGACGTAAAACGTCATATCGTAAGGTTGGACATCTGGCAAGACCATAACCTTGAAATATTAGCGATTTTGTATCAGCATCACGTAATTTCTTTTCGCGCGAAGATGTTCGAGTTTTGAGCCGAATAAGCGTAATTTGCGGGAACTTTTGATGTACTTCATTGATTTGAAGAGATCTGCAGCTGAGGCGCATCGATTGCTTGTAGAAGCCATATGGTGAGGCTGCTTTAAGTGAGAGACGTTGTCGTGAGTGGTTTCAAAAGTTTAAGAACGGTGAGTTTGCCGTCGAAGACAAATAACGTAGCGTAAGGCCGAAAATGTACGAAAACGCGGAATTGGAAGCATTATTGGAGGGAGATTCGTGCCAAACGCAAGAAGAACTTGCACTTACATTATGAGTGACTCAACAAGCAGTTTCACATCGTTTCAAATCGTTGGAAATGATTCAAAAGCAAGAAAATTGGGTTCCATATGAACTGAAGCCGAGAGACGTTGAACGCTGATTTTGCACATGTGAAATGCTGTTTGCCAGGCATGGGTCAAAACCTACTTGGAAACACTCATTTGGGAAGCTTTACCCCTCCCGCCGCATTCACCGGACATTGACTATCCCTCACAGTAACGGGTATAAAATCATGTGCAAATTTAACATTTTTTCGTATGAAAAAAGTGATTCACTCATGAAATTAATTACACATCTATTCACTATGAATATTAAGCTGTTAGCAAAAAAATATATATTTTTTTCGATGTACAAAAAGGCCGACTACTCGAAACTTCTCGAAACAGCTTTTTTCCAATTGGCGTGACAAATAACTTCAACAATTTTCACTCGATTTACTTCAAAAACTATTCATTTTATGAGCAGTTTATAAGCAGTTACAACGAAATGTTTCACTGAAAATTCATTTCTTAAGTTCAAATACCATTTTCCGTTCTAGGTAAAAAATTGCGGATGATAAATGTCACGCCGCGGAGCGCCTAAAAAAAGATAACAAAAGAAAATACTAGTAGTCGGCCATTTTGTACATCGAAAAAAAAAATATATATTTTTTCCAACATCTTGATATTCATACTAAATGCATGTGTAATTAATTTCACGAGCGAATCACTTTCCATACGAAAACAAATTGTTAACTTCGCACATGATTTTCTACCCGTTACCGTGGCCTAGGCCCTTAAGGTCGTCCGACATGCGTCCTTCGTTTCGGGAGGCAGGTAAGGAGCGCACACGTATGAAGGAGGGCGAGTAAACCTCATCTCGTCGAAGGGTACTCGTGCAGTCTCGCAAAAGAGCCCGGAGGGTTAAAAAAAGGGTGTGGGGGGGGGGGGGGGGGGGGGTGGGCTGCTATATCGCCGAAAGAATGCGAGACGTTCGCATATAACGATCCCGTTTAAGAATCCTCCTCCCACTCCGATTCCTCATCGTCCCCTCTATTTGGGCAGCCACCGTACGTGAGTTGACACGTATGTGTGCGAGATTGCGACAAGGACGTGTATGCGTATCGAGAATTTGCCCTCACACCTCCCGGTCGAGCTAAATAACAGGCTGCCCCCCCCCCCCTCGCTCCTCGTCTTTCAAGCGTCACCTCTTTTGCTTCACCCTTCATCCTCTTCCTGCTCCTACTTCTATTCCCTCCCCTCCCCATCGTTCTTCTCCTCAGTCTCCTCTTCCGTCTTCCCCTTTTATCCTACTCATCGGCTCTTCGCTCCTTCCCCTCCCTCTTCCTCCCGCTCCCTTTCGCTCTCCCTCCGTCCAACCAAAGACCGCCCGACCACCCACTCGTGCAAGCTTTACAGCACCGCCGTGAGTCCCCTCAACTCTCCCACTTCCCCTCATTACGCCCGCGCTCCACCTTTAGGGATCACAAGAGAGAGAGAAGCAAGTACATTTGCAAACTCGTGTGTATAATTGTCTGCTCGAGAATCGCGGGCTCTACTTCCCGTACTCGTGCCTCCCCTCGTTTCTCCCCTCCCCCGCTGTGCCGCCAATACCGAGGCGTGGTTAGAGTAGAGCTCCCCCCTCCTTTCGATTCATCTCCCTCCTCGATCTTTCGAACATTCACGCACGGTGGTCCATCTGGCAACGCCCTCCAGATCCCCGGCAGCATCTCTTGATCGCGAGATTCAGTGTGTAAGAGGGAGAGAGAGAGAGAGGGAGGGAGGGAGAGAGAGTGAGGGAGGGAGGGAGATGGGAGACTCGTTCGTCAGTGGAGCTCGACACTCGTGCTCCTCCGTATATCTTTCTCCCTCACTCAACCCTCCCCCCTCTTTCCGTTCGTTGCAAGGCGCGCACGATCCACTTAACCCCCGTCATGATGAAACTTGGTTCCTCTAGTCGCGTTGTTCTTCCTCAATCGTCCTTCTCTCTCCCTCCAATGGCCGAACTCCTTAACCTTCTCCTCCCTTTGGCTTTCCCTCTTTCCCAACTCCTCTCCTCTCCTACTTCATACTTGATCTTCATACTCCCTTCCTCCCGCTCCTACTACTCCTTTATTTTTCTTCCAGCTGGCTTCGTCGCTCGGTGTGTACTCCCGCAGTTCTCGATGGAACTGCCCGAGGAGGGAGCACTACGGAAGAAGTGGCTAACGAGACGCCGTCGTCCTCGTCGTCGCGCCATAGCCGCCCGGTGGGGAGGGAATGCTAAATACACGCCATCTCCCTTTCCACGTACTTTCTCCCGGACTTTCTTCCTCCCTCCTCGCACCTTCTCGCTTCTTCGTCCTTATCCAACTGTTCGTTTTGCCCGCGTCTACAACCCCCCTTGGGGAGTATTCTCCTCTCTGGACTTCCATCCGCGCTCCCTGCCCCATTCGCCTCTTCGTTTTCTCATTGCTATTCTTTATTCTTCTGTATACTGTACACTGTGATACTGGCTTTCCCCATATCTCATCCTTTTCCCCATCGCGTGAAATAAGTTGACCCCCCACCCCCCCCCCCCCCCCTCCACAGCCACCCACCTCCACGGCCAGCCAGCTCTATCGCTCTCATCTCCTGCACCCGTCTACTTCTTTTGGACTCGCAACTCGTTCTCCCCTACGTCCTGCACGGACTCGCGTTTCCTCACGACGAAACGGAGAAGAACGTGCCCGAGCAGTCTCGCGGCTCGGATTCTCAGCACCCACTACCACTACCACCACCACCCCCCCCCCCCCATTCCTTAGCCCTTCGTATACGTCGTCGATATACACCCCCTGTGTATATCGACGGGCATGCAGGGTCGAAGAGCGCATCCTCCCTGTTTTATACGGTATGTAAAATACAGAGGAGGCACACTTATGGCACCGAATCGACGCTACGACTATTTTTCCCTTCTTCTCCCCTTTAGCAAGGCAAAAGCTCAGATGAAGGATCTTCTCACTTTAGACGCTAAAAAAGGCTATTTTCATTAATTTTTTTGATAGGGTTATATTATACACTGAGAAAAAAACCACTTGAATCAAAAAACAATATATTGGTTGATCCAAATAAATGTGCTGCTGTGGAGTGCCACCGATATATGAGATTGTTACAATACTATAAAATATTGGAAAATGTGATTGATTCAAATAACATATTATTTTTTTTTGAAAATCTCTTCTCTTCTCTGAACATGTGCATTATCCTTCAAATAAAATTATATTCTATTGAAATCATTCTATATACAATCCTCAGATGTATGGATGAAATAATTGAGCGGTTGCTACAACATTTTTTATTTCGTATAAAAATATAATCAATAGAATGGATTATTTCTTTACTACATCGATACGAATATGCCATGAGACATAAGTTTTTCAATTTGTTTTAAATCTTAAATAAAAAGTGAGCATTAGAATGATCGTCCAGGATAATTGTGGAGAGAATAGATATCCAATGGAATATCCATGGAGAGAATATCAGATATTCAACTGATAAGAACAGATACTATACTTTGATCTTAGCCACAGGCAAAGAAGCGATACTTTTTAGAGTTTCTCCGGCATTCAAGTAGATTTTTGGTTCGCGCTACGCTTACGAGAAACGAGCGCGCGTGCGGCTTCTAGCGGTTACTCCGAGAACTACGGGTTTCCTCACACCCATAATTTCGGTTGCACTCGGCCACGATTTGGTTGAATTTTTTCAACCAAATGCGCAAGAAACAAATTTTATTTTCGCATAATTTTTTAACCAATTCAGACATTTGCTTAATAATTTTCAATGAAAATGAAATATTAATATTTTAACGAATAATGTACTTGGAAATCAATATCGGATATGGTGAAAAAAATAAAATAACAAATTTACTCAATAGAAACTTTATCTGAATAAAACGAGCGAAATTCAATTTTTCTTGTGTACTCGAATCAACAATATTCACGTTATGAATTGAAACGCTTTCTTGGTTCGTTGCAGAAAATGCATTCAAAAGTATATAATTTGTTCGCGATAATCTTTTAGGTAGTTTGAATAATAAATTGTTCTCGGCTAACAATATATCTTTTGAATGAAAAAAAAACGATTAATTTTCTCATGTTATTAAAGTCAATAGCGTTTTGTTTAGACTAATAAATCCGATTATTTACAACAACAATTTTACAATTAAATCAACGAAATTTCATTCAGGATCAATGATTTTTTTTTCTCACCGTAGATATTGATATAAAAGTTAATATAGATTATTGATATCAAAGTTTGATATCAAACTTTGATATCAAAATTATAGATATTGATATCAAAGTTGATACACTTAATAAATTGACTCTTCAAATACATTTAAACGAAACAAAATTATTTATTTAAGTCACTATTTATAGACGGAAATGGTAGTCAAATGTTCCAAAATAATTGTAGGCCTGCGCTGTTGATGAAATCTCGGAGATGGATCATACGAAACAAAAAAATCAAACGGTTTTAGATTCAGTATGTCAATGGCCATAGCGCATATCATACGATCTTTGATATATGCAAAAATAACAAAACGGCAAACATCTTTCGAAAAAAACAAAAAAAAGGTTTTTTTCACCGTTTTTGGCAAAAAAAACAGTAAACATCAAAATTTTAAGAAATCCTTGATATGCGCCATAGCTATAGTTGTAAAGAATATGTGGTTAAAATTTCAAAAAGATCAGAGTTTCGAAGATTTTATCAACAAGCCGTCGAAAAACGTTTTTTCGAGAAAAACGCGTTTAAAGTTTGTTTGGATTACATAAATGCATAACTAATTTTTTTATGTATTTCGAAAGTGTATTAATTATAATGTAACAACTTTGATATCAATATCTATAATATAAATCAATCAAAAAAATTCATGAAAATAGTCTTTTTCAGCGTCTAAAGTGAGAAGACCCCCTTAAAGCTGGAGCGAGCGAGCATCATTGTTATCAGCGTGGTACTGAAGACATTACCCGGAACGATCGCCAAAGATCTCAATCACACAAGTAAAAAGTACTGTGTTATACTCATACAGGTGAATAAAACCCTTCAACGCAGAACCCAGATATCCAAAAGCTACAAAATTATGTTTAGAATTCCCAGATCGAAAGGCACATCACAGGAGCGACGCATACGTATTTTAAAGGAATGCGGCAGAATTAAACCCAAAAGAACTCCGATCGCACAATAAAAGTATGTGCCACTGAACCATTGTCGAGACTCCTCGTGGCCTCCTTGTTCGTGGCAAACGAAAAAGAAATTCGCGAATATCCACATGTCCTCGCGCATTATCGATATCACGCGATCTCATAGTCAGGAATCTCGCTAAATAAAATATACTCTGCTGCTCGAATTTTATACTGGTAGGTACGCGAATTTGAACGTTGCCTTTGATACTCTACCATTCCAAAAATCCATAAAACATTAGTGACTTTATTGGCTTTAACGCGAGTCTTCATACAGATACTTGACGATAACGCAAACAGTTATTCGCCTCGTACGTAGTGAGCAAGAATATTTATCAAAACACACGATATATAACGCCCCACGTACATACATGAATGTGGTACTCGGAGCTTTATCTCGTTTCTACATGGTTGGGTGTGTGTGTGTGTGTGTGTGTGTGCATATAAAAGCACACGTATGTTTAGGTAGGTATACGTACATACATAATATATACAGAGGCTACGAAACTTGCCACTTTACTCAAACCTGAAACATACAAAATCTGTACTAGTAAATTGGTCACTTTTATTATGCAGAAGTCTATAAACCATGCAGCATACATATAGTCATGTGTATCATATGCGTGTGCGTATATATAGATAAACGCATATGTGTGTGGCGCCGTGGAAGGTCCAGCAACACGCTCGTGAAACTCGAATATTTGCAAACAATAGAAGCCTCGGGTCTGTCCGATAACGCGTGTGTGCTCCATCCCTCTGTCCCTCATTCTTCGCAAATTCTTTAGATGGAGCTGCCGCGATATCCACGAATCCGATTACCATATTATTGCTATTATTAGGTAAACGATATTCACTTTCTCGCTCTCTCTCTCTCTCTCTCTCTCTCTCTCTCTCTCTCTCTCTCTCTCTCTCTCTCTCTTTTTCTCTCTAGACCTTTCTTTCCCTTATCTATCCTCATTCTTCTCCACTATATACCCCGTGCTCCTGGCTTTTTTTTTATCAAACTCCTCTTTGCCACGAGACTAATGAAAAACGGCAAAAAGTCGTGTGTTGGCCATTTCGGATCGAATCGGTAAACCGTTCCCTGTGTAAGTCATTCCGGATAAAAATAAACGCTCCCCTTTGTCCATTAACACTTGTGTCATATATTATTGCACGGTGATGCTATCACTTTTTCCCCAAAATATACCAGGGCGCTCTTTGTTTGGGTTAAGGGGCTGTGAACGCTAAAAATTTGGATGATTTTCGGGAATTTTTTAGAAGAAAAGTACTCAATTAAATGTTTCGGGAAATTAAGATTTGACCTATATTATATCATTTTTTCATAGAAAAATATTGAGATCCAAGCGACTTATACGCTGCCTTCCGAGGCGCAAAAAAATTCCTCCACTGCTGACATTATTCCGGACGATTGAGTAGCTGAAACCGAAAAAGGAAAAAATGTTAATCTGGAAGGTATTTCCTGTACAATGACGTAGGATTTTCGAAAAATATCAAAATCTAACAAAATGGCGTAGTTATAAAAAAAAATTATTTTCTTGCCTATAAAATGGTCGTTTTTTTCAATGCCAATCGTCCATTTTCATTCAATGAAAAATATCCTACGTCATTGTAGAGTAAATATATTGAAGAGTACTCAGTTTAAATTTCAAGTTATCATATACTACGATTCACGACGTTGCTAATTCGTCTCGCGTTAATTGAGCGAGAAAAAAATTAGAAAATAATTATCCAAAGTAATGAAAACATTTAATGCCGCCATACTGAAAGTGTGCTCCGCGGAGCCCTGGGGCTCCGCAAGGCCTCTGCTAGGCCTCAGCCGAAAAAAAAACGAGTTCAGAACGAGGCACGGCTGATTACTATAGCAATTGTGACCAAAAACTGTGATTGTCCAGGAAAGTGATTTTTTAAAGTTTTTTTATATGTAAAAGAAGCCAATAAAATTTGAAGTTGGTCGGTGCAGTAATTTTTTAAATATCGTTGTCGCCGTTCGTGAAAAAGCCATTTAAAAAAAACGCGTTTAAAGTTCGAGGTTCGCCGGTTTGCGTAACCTACCCATAAATGCCCATAACCCCCTCAATTTTAAATGAATTGACTTGAAATGTTATATTTTGAGAATCCGGCGAAAAATGACGAATTTCTGACGCTGAACCATTCTTCAACATTCTTTCGAGAGCAAAAACAGCCGAAAAAAAAAGTTTAGAAAATCATCAGAATTTCCATGAACAAACTTCGAGATAATGGACGGGCTCAGAATTGCAAATTAGAGGTCAACCGTTTTTGTTTATTTTTTCATCGTTTACAACTTTCAACGCATTGTTCTCAAACGTTTAAGAACTGGTGGGAAGAATATCTGAGAAACAAATTTACCAAATTGAATAATTTTTTATAAAATTAAAGATTATAAATACTTTTTGCTAGATAGTGAACGTCTAATAGAGTCAGTTTATTTAAATTTACTAATTAAACAAAAAATTTGTCATTTAATTTTCAGGCGAATTTTTTTTTTTCAACTTCGGTATATTTACTGCCTCTATTATTTTTTACACGTTAAAAAAATTAGTTTTTTTTTTTATTTCAAATTAAAAGCTAAGAAGCTCAACTTCCCAATATCAAAATTAGTTTTTTTCAAGATCCACTGCACAACGCACCACCAACTCTTTCAATGTATCCATACATTAAATGATTATAACTTTTTATTTGTCTAAAGATTAAATAATAAAAATCAAAAACCTCAGATCGTTTTTTTCTCGATTTTTCTTAAACCTAAGAATTGTCTTTTTCACCGTTCTATACTGAGTCGACCCTCAAATCAGCACACAAACTTACGAAGAATAAGTTTTAAGGTAATACCGTTCCCACTCAGAATGTCACGCACGATACGATCTTCTTCCGCCTACTAAACATTAATTTGAATCTCATAAATTATTCACTCAACGAATGAATACTCTGCTAAAATATTTAGTTGATTCGGATAAACATTTTTTCGCAGTTAACACTTGATCAAAAGTTTATCTAATAAATCCAGTTCACTCCGAATATAACATTTATTTAGGATTAAATAAATGTATTTTGCAGATGTAAAGTATCGTTTCTTCAAACAATAAAATGTCAGATATATCGCGTTTGATTGATTCAAGAAAATCTCCCGATGCGCGTATAGGTACAAGTAATGCGTACGGCATGAAGGGAACGAATTTCGAGCGCACGCCCCCGCTTGCAGCTACTTTACGAGGTCCGTGATGGACACTCAAATATCCATACAAAAACGGTGGCGAGATGTCTTGGTAGTTTTCTTTTGCGATAAAACAGAAAAACACTCACACAAATATCCATTTTGTAAATATATATGTGTGTGTGTGTGCGCGTGCGTGTGCGTGCGTGCGTGTGCGTGTGCGCGCGCGCGCGCGCGCGTGTGTGTGTGTGTGTGTGTGTGTGTGCGTGCGCGCATGTGTGTGATTCGATCGTTTGTGTATGTGTGCGCGCGTACGCAAAAAGGGAGAAAGAGGAATCTCAAGTTTGTGCGTGGGTGGTGTACCCGGTTGAGGAATAGTGAATGATCGTAAACGCGCCTCTCGCCCCGAAGAGGGATACGAGGAAGACGATAAGTATCGATTTCTCGTGTATCGTACATTATATGCAGTTTTACATACGAGATGGTGCGAGAATAAAGTAAAACGGACGTTTCTTGGTTGTTCTGTTATTCATTTGTTTATTTCATTGTGTTATTTTAATTCATCAATTTTTCTTTGTTTCTATCTTATTGATTTAATCTTCTATTTGTTCCGTATAACTGTTAAACTGAGATCACCGTCAGTCTTGTCAAAAACAAAAATTTTCGTCAATCTACATTAGAATACCTAAAGAAGTACGTAGGGAATTTAAAAAATATTATTTTATTCAGAAGTTATAGGTATTTGAACTTAAGAAATGAATTTTCAGTGAAAAATTTCGTCATAACTGCTCATAAAGTGCTCGTAAAATGAAAAGTTTTCGATTAATCAAAAATTCCATACGTACTTCTCTGCGAAATGCAATTAGGAACATAACTTTTTAATTTAAAGTAAATCGAGTGAAAATTGTTGAAGTTATTTGTCACGCCAATTGAAAAAAAAGCTGTTTCGAGAAGTTTCGAGTAGTCGGCCATTTTGTACATCGAAATAACATATATTTTTTTTCTAACAGCTTCATATTCATACTACATAGATGTGTAATTAATTTTATGAGTGAATCACTTTTTCATACAAACAAAAATTGTTATATTCGCTCATGATTTTATACCCGTTGCTGTGACCTAACCCCTTAAGTGTAACAACTTTTATATCAATATCTATAATAAAAACCGATCAAAAATTCATGAAAATAGCCTTTTTTAGCGTCTAAAGTGAGAAGACCCCTAAAATACCTCGATGTGCGTCTCTGCACAATTTTCACCATTTTTGTAGCGAATTATCACAATTTCTATGCGTTGCCCGATCGTGTAATTCTCCATAACTAAACCTCAATACTTCCTGATGCCATTTGTCAGAGATTAGTACTATGTGTTCGCTATAAAAAAAATGCCGCGCAATTTACAATGTCAGGTCATTTTGAGAAGGCCTTCATAAGAAAGTTTGCTGTTTTTCAAATTTTAATCGGTACTTTGTTCGGATTCGCGAAAAAAAATAGTAAACGTTCGATCCTTTTTGCTTGCACCGAAGACGCTAATGTATAGTAGCAGAGCAAGCGAGAATACCGTATATACCCGAAGATGTATCCTATTACAGAGTCTCGGATCTGGAGACACTTCGTTACGCGAGGAGCAAAAAGAAGGAGAGGCAGAGAAAATGCTCGCGAGCCACCATCGACAGCAAAAAAGTTAACAATGATACTCCCTCCTGTGTGCTAGCTAAGCTGTCGAGGATCTTGAGAGAGATAGAGACAGAGCGGAGAGAGGAAAAAAAGAAACGTCATTGTTATCGGGTAGCCGGAGGAATAAAGCGCGTAGCTGTGAGGATGGAGAGAAGGGTCCTGCATAGGACCAGGTATCTACGCTGTAGTAGAACCGTAATGGAGAGAAAGGAAGAGAGAGAAAGTGTGCGCGAGAGAGAGAGGAAGAGAGAGAGAGAGAGAAGGCTCAGTGGAACGTGAGCAAAATAGCCAGACAGCGTGCCGCCATATAGTAGCCTCACCTACATAGATGCATGCATGCATGCATACATTTAAAAAACGCGCCAGCGTCTCGATGTCAAGTAATTAGGAGACAATTTTAGAACATGGAAGAACGCCACTACTTGCTTTTTATACTGTAAACTGGAATTCTAATGAGCTTTTTTTAAATTTAAGTTTATCTCGCGTCGCGGCGATGTGAATTGGCCACCAAGGTCGTGCGATTTGACGCCTTTGGACTTCTTGCTTTGGAGTTTTCTGAAAGGGAAAGTGTTGGAATGGTTCGCGAAATAATATTTTCACGCTTATCCCTTTTTTACCGTTGGCGTACGACCTCAATGATTCTAGGACAAAAAAAGGTGGAAATGAAAATTGTCAAAAATGTCATTCTCTATAAGTTTGTTCGTGTTTGTTTATGCGCTAAAGGTAACAATAAACGAGATAATGAAATCGCCGCTTTTTTCAAGTTTAATTCGAAAAATATCGATGGTAGAGAAAAAAAAAACTGTAGTGACCAAAGTTGTAAAGCACTCAATTTCCTGCAAGTTTAGTTATTGCAATTTTTACTTAATAATTGTAAATCGCCGAGTTATTCAACAAAAACAATTTCCCAGTAAATGTAAGACGACGATATTGACTGAACGCAAGCCCAGCTCAGAATGAAACTTACACACGTTGTTTTCCACTAATAAAAGAAAATTCAGTGTAAATTTCAGCAAAAAATTAAAAAGTGAAAGATTTTTTTTTTTAGTGTGGGGCCGTCCATATATTACGTCATCAATTTTGGCTGATTTTTAACCCCCCCCCCCCCCACAATTATCCTATCCTTCCTATCGTCATAATCCAATCATCGTTACCGTCATCCAACGATCAGACCCCCCCCCCCTATTTTAAAATGACGTAATTTATGGACCGCCCCTGTTGTAGTACTTGGAAATTTTCGAATTCTTTTTCAAAATAGTTCATAGAAAAACGCATTTTTTTGTAGAGGACATTTTTTCGTACGACGAGAAGGTCACTACGATACAATTATTTGAAATTTTATCACGTGTAAAATCTTATCTCCGAGTTGGCCGAGTTAGCGAGCCGATAAAAATCTAAAAAAATGCCACGTAATCAAAATATATGATACAAAAACATCACCGACTTGAAAAATATTGAAGAAAGTCAGGCTTTTAGGTCGTTCGAAAACACTTGAAATACTTTATATATATATATATATATATATATATATATATATATATATATATATATAGCGTCGCCTTCGCCCAGCTGTACTACGAGAAATTGGTAGTGTATATATATATATGTGTGTGTGTGCCTTTACAATTTCTCGTAGTATAGCTTAGAGCTTGGACTATCGGAGCTTTTTCTGTTACCGGTATTATTTCCGTATCAACAAGCTGCAATATCGGAGCTGTAATTTCGATATTTTCCGATATTTATGAGATCTATCTCATAAATACATCTCTGTTGATATCTATTGAAATATTCGTTTATTATACTCTTTTAAACATACCCTGCTGTGTTCTTAAATATAGTCAACCCAACATAAAATAAATAAACAAAAAAAAAATAGGAACTTTTATGCAACTCAAATAAGTACTAAACAAGCCAAATCAACATTAAAAAGTTTTATGCAAGTCAGTGCAGATTTTATGCAAGTCAGTGCAGGCTACCAGAATGCAAATAAATGGCGTAGCTTGTGGCAAGCAGGTAACAGCATGATCACTTCAATGAACGAAATTAAGATAGTTGAAATAATGACCGCAAAAAACAGGCATCTAGAGTTTCGTCTTTCAGCGACGACCTCACCTTATTGCAGGTGTAAGCCGCGGAAGAAAAGGCCCTTTCTGATTCCACACTCGTGGATAAATAAGTTGACACTTCGGAAATATTTAATGTAGGCAATATTATTTTAAGGATTGAACCGTAATAAAACAAAAAGAAGTAAAAGTAACTTAAATGGAAGTAATAACAATTATAATGATATATTAATTTCTCAACTCTGATATCGAAATATCGATATTATTCGAGTCCAATATCGGTTTTTCAGTATCGGATTTTTAGTCCGACATTCTCGTTTTTCGATATTAATGAAAACCGGTATCCATAGATGGGCGAAGGCGATAGCTGCAACTAGCCTCACTCGTTGAGCGAAGTAGTGCGAGTCCGGGCATGATCAGACGAAGAGAGAGTAAGCTTATGATAGAGACATTTCGAAATACACGAAAAAACAGTATTTTCTACTCGTTTCACTGAACATTTATTTCATAAGTTCAAATACCTGAAACTTTTGAATGAAACAATACTTTTTAAATTCCGTACGTACTTCTCTAGGTATTCTAATGTAGATTGACGAGAATTTTTGTTTTTTATTCTAGGTCAAAAATTGCGGATGCTAAATGTCACGACGCGGAGCGCCTGAAAAAAGATAACAAAAGAAAATATTAGTAGTCGGGCTTTTTGTACATCAAAAAAAAATTCTAACAGCTCAATATTCATACTAAAAAGATGTGTAATTAATTTTATGACGAATCACTTTTCCATACGAAAAAAATTATCAAATTCGCACATGATTTTATACCCGTTACTGTGGCCTGAGGCCTTAAGGCGTTACCCCCACTTGCAGCGCAAAAAAGGCCTTTTTCATGCATTTTTTTAAAGAAAACTACAAAACGTTTTTAATCGATCAATATACCATCTTCAAGAACACATCTTGAAGAAGTTTCAGTAATTTTTTTATTGAAAAATATTACATTGTTTAGTGGCAAATGGCCGTCAATGAAATAATGTTTTCATATGCACGGTTTGCGGTGACCAACATTGCGGCGAAGTGGATCATCTGAAAAAAAAATGCGGATGGATTTAGTCAAATATAAGTATAAACTAGTCTTTAATCGAAGGATTTTAAAAAAGATTCATTTTTCACCAAATGGCGGACAGTCAAAGTTAATGGTTCGATTTTAACGAAAAAAGCGGCCGTTTTTTGTCTATAAAACGGCCATTTTTTTCGAAACCAAGAATCGAACGATTAAAGACTACATTTTTATGTATTAAATAAGCCTGCAAAATTTGAAGAAGATCGGTTCATTAGTGTTCGAGTAATCTTGGTCACCGACTTCAGAAATGCCATTTTGAGAAAAACGCGTTTAAAGTTTCAATTAGCCGGTCGTTTACACAACGGATTCTTCTCTTTCAACGCTCATATCTCAGTCAATTTTGTTCGGATCGACTTGAAATTTTCAGGACATATTCTCAGATACTTATACTTCAAAAAAATGCAATAAAAAAAAATCGATTCTTTCAAAATCGCAAGTGGGGGTAACCCCTTAATAAGTTTATAACGATACTGCGAATCCTCATCTTCACGATACCAAGGGTTTGTCCGATAATTAGTCGAACCGCTATTTTTTCAGCTCCGTGGTAACATTCACTTAGCAGATATTAATAATGTACTGAAAAGTGCTCGGAAGTTTTCCATAAGCGTAATGTAATTAGCCCACGAAATACGTCGAGTTGCCGATTTTTTTTCTCTAAAAAACGGCACTGTGGATCGTAGTCAAACTGCACAGGATGATCATCAAAGAGGTTATAAAGGTCCAGAAAAAAATTCCGCTCCGTGGTAACACGTTGACTTAACCCCATAACAACCTTGAGGCCGTATTCCAGTGTGAACACCCATTTCCAAGGTGATTTTTTGGTTTTCTAAATTAAATTTAGAAAAACCGCCGAAACTACAGTGTTAGTATTTCACTGTTATATTCATACATGTTTGAAGCAACATCTTAAATTTTTTCAAAGCATTTCATTCGAAATTGTACATGATATTTGATGTTGCGCAGGTCTTGTCGCAAAAATGTTTCATCGTCGGGCGTTGTGATTACGGTTATTTTTTATTCTATTCTTTATGAATGTGGTGATCATCCGGCCCGCTCATGAAAAATTTTCAGAAAAATTCACGAATTAGCGGCGTTTGAAAAAGGCTCTGACTTATACAATTTAATTTCCACTTCTCGTGGCCCGGAAAAAGAGTAATTATAAAGCAATCGAAGAGATGGTGGGCCACCGATAATCACATTCGTAAAGAATCAAATTCGAAAAAAAAAAAAAAAAAAACGTTTGTTTCAGATGACAAGGACGGCCGCAATCACAACGCCCGACGATACAAAAAATTCGCAATTTCCAAAAAATCGTCTTGAAAATTTAGATCATTGTAATCGTTGGTATTATTCGGTGCATTTCTTCACCTGAGAATTAAAAACGGGTGCGTGTAATCCGTCTTCAAGCTCGATTTTTCGTCAAATTCGGGTCCGCTAAAACACGACTATTGAGATAAGGGCGATTTTTATTTGTTTCTCAGTTTCAACATTAATTCGTGACATTCGTCGATCGTACGGACTTGCAGGAAAGTAACTGCCAATGGGAAAGGATCTCGAGAAAGAAGACGGGTTTTTTTTGGATTTATCAAAATAGGTGGTGAAGAAGCAGCAAATCGATTATTTTAATAAATAATTTGGGCGGTCAGTAGTCAGGCCCTTTTGCTCGAAAGCTGTTGGTATTACCCCTCTCTCTCTCTCTCGCTCGTCTTTTTTCTTACTCCTTTGCTCTCTTTCCTTATTTTTATTTATTATTCAATGGCAGACGGGGCGACGAGTCGGCAGAAAGGTGCTCCTTAATTGATGGCACTGCTCTGAAAGCAACGCGGTAGCGAAAGGATGTCGGAGGGAAAGAGAGAGAGGGAGAGAGAATTAAAGAACGAAGAGGCGCGTCTCTTTTCCTCACATGGGCCGAAAAAAGCGACGATTTCTCTCTCTCTCTCTCTCTCTCTCACCCTTCGAATATATAAGCTCACGGGCACAGACAAGACTTGTTTATATCAAACGAAACGTTCCTCTAGCCGAATTCACGATCAAAATCCCGCGTTCCACGGCATTGATGGATCGTCGTCCCGCGATCTTTGCTATCGCGCCGCCTCTGTAGATCGCCTTCTTTTTTTCACATCCTTATGCACCATTCTCGTCCTTAGGACGGACTTCCCCCCCCCCCCCTCTCTCTCTCTCTCCTTCTTCTCTCTCCCCTCTCCTCTCCCGCTTCTTCCCAAGCGCGCAAATATTTTCAAAGCCTCGAATTCTTTTTTCTCCCCTATTCTCCTTATTTTTCCATCTCATTGATCTTGAATCTCGTAAATATACGATCGATCGAATCGTCGAATGAGCCCCGAACGCCATCTTGCGTCACGCGTCGACGTTGATCGTCTGTTTGTCTTTTCTTTCACGATTTTCAGCCTGCTCGGCCGAGGTTCGATGCACGTATTCTCCGCTGAACAATTCCAAAAGATCATGGATGCGAGTCGTTTCGCTGGACCGTGGCATTCCGTGGTTGATCTCGGTGCCGGTGATGGCGCTACAACTGCCCACATCGCTCATCTCTTTGACAGAGTCTACGCAACCGATATATCCACGCCCATGAGGTGGGCACTGTCCAAACGAAAGTTCACGTGAGTACAACACCCTCCAAGCAATTTTTTCTTACGTCTTCCCAACGTCAGCCCGTGAACGACAAACAATTGGGGGGTTAGTACGTTTCATTAATAAATTAAAAAGTCATTTTGCGACACCCTACAGTATTTTCATTGTGTTTGCTTACCTGTCTGTCATCAATATCGGCAGCTCATATGAACTGAAACGATGGTAACCTTTATTAAATTACTTCGGCATGCTTGCTTGGATGAAACAAATAATATTGATCGACTATTCAAATTAAATTATTTTGGTTCAATTTTTCTTGGGGATAATTTTTTTTCTCAAAGGTAATAGATCCAAAGATACTTCGGATGCTAATAATTATTGCGTCGTCTTGTATAACATAGAAAGTATTTTTATTTCTCATTGGTTCGTCTCTTGTTATTTTTGGTCTTGGTAATTTTGGTCTATGGGAAAGTTCGCAAAGAGGAAAAACTACACTTGACATAATAATATTGAAAGAAAAATAAATCGTAGCTCTACGAAAACGAAAAAGTAATGGCATTAGGTCGAAAGAAAAAGTGGGATCAGCTCCAATAAAACTGAAGAATCGTGGTATTAATTCTGAAGCAGCTAAAATACAACATCAGCAATAATAAAACTAAAAAACAAAGTTGTTAACTCTAAGAGTGAGATCTTCAATTAATCTACAATAAAAAATTAAGTAATGCCCCTGATACTCAATATTTACGCGGTGACGCTAACTTTCGTATCCACTTTATTTATTATTTGCGTCATTAAAACCGGACTCAATCACTCAGAGTGAGACGTTAACAAGTACAATGGTGTGATGGAGCTTCTAGGTTTATCGGAACGCGAAACACGTACGTTTTTCCGCATTGAACCACCAACATCTTTACTGGCAAACGAAGCAACTGATTGGAGTACAATTTTACAGCGCTTTTATGCGATACGTTGGAGAGCACTTCAGCAACCATTACACACAACTCTCGCGCGCTGTCGACTTTATGCAAACACTGGCGACCAGCTTTTACTTTTCAACGGGGCTTTTAATCCGCCCCCTCACCCTTACGTTTAAAACTTCCCGCTCGACCTCAAACGATGAACGAGGGTTCGTTTTAACAGTAGCCTAACCCCTTAAAGTGAATAATGCGCAAATAATTTTTACAAACTAGATATGTTGACAAATTTCCTTGAATTGATAACAAATTTCATCCTAAAAACACTGACACGGTTCATACGGAAGTCTGTCATTCGATTCTCAAGTAGCATCGACAATACGTCGGATGAAACCTTATGAAATTAAATACTGTTTTTTTTAGAAATGACGTATGTTACAACAACTGCGATAAGTTTACTTGAAAGTACTCATTAAATGGCATTTTCATTATTCCAGATTTTTTAATCAAAGGGTGACGAGCAGATAAAGGGGGAGGTCACTCTGCAGTGACAGACGGACAGATGGTCGTGAAGAAATTATAAGGCTTCATGACGGTGAAGTTTGCATCGTTGGAATGCAACGATTTTTTTTTTTTTTTTTTTTTTCATTTTTATTTCTTTATTTTCATCATTCCCCAAAGCCTTTTTTGCAAATTGAGGACGTAAATATCTAATGAGAATACGTAGAAACGTTTAAGCAATTTTCACGGCCTAAATCGACCAAATAAATTTAAAGTAGAACGAGCGCGCGCGCGCTCTTTGATTTCTCTAGATTTTATTCAAATTTTAACCAAACATTTTTCATATCATTATGCATGTTTGAGTGAAATTTAAGAAGAGTCGACTATTTAGATTGGGAGATAATGGGTTTTGAAATTGCAACTTCTAACACTGCAGGGTCTGCATTAACCGAAATTCAGGTCACATAATTCGTCGTACGTAAAAAAAAAATACGTTTAGATAGCAAAATAATGAGGGAATGAGTGAAAAAAGTTTGGATTAACTTTACTATTCAGTTTTGCTAAAAACGTTCAGTAAAGACATAATAATTATCAGTGAAAAATATTCGTCCCCTATAATAAGAAGACATATGGCAACACCGCACAAGAGTGTTCAATATTTCAAGAAAAAAAAACATCGTGTTCCTAAAGTTAAAAACTTTTGTCATAAAAAAAAATATTTGCGTTATAAATATTAATATTTTATATTGCTCATGTTATCTTCGTTAACAAATAAAAGTGTTAATTAATAACTAATTAAAAACTTTATTCGATGATAATTCCAAATGATACTTTAACTTCCAAATAACTCCCAAATAATAATTTGTGTTGCAGTATTATTTTAAATATGCCGCGCAAACTAACGTCATTGGATACGTGGTACGATGCGGTGTTGCCATATGTCTTCTTATTGTAGGGGACAAGTATTTTTTACGGAAAATTACTCTGTCTAAATTTCGATGCAGACCCTCCAGTGTTAAAAGTTACAATTTTAAAACCCATTATCTCCCAATCTAAATAGTCGACTGTTCTGAAATTTCACTCAAACATGCATAATGATATGAACAATGTCTGGTTAAACTTGAACAAAATCTATAGAAAGCGCGCGCTCTACTTTAAGGGGTATGCATAACCTTGAAGTTAAAAAAAACAGATCGTTTTTCAATATGTTTTTTTCGTCTCAGGTATGGGGATGATAAGGTCGATCTTCCGCACAGAGGTAGTACATAGTTTCGAAATGTCAACGTTCTTTTTGTTATTGCGAAATATATATAAACAACGTAAGTATTGTCGTTTAATAAGGCTCGGTCGCGTACACGATTCCGGTAAGTGGATTCATCTAAAGTAAACAATGGAAAAATATACTTTTAGTACAATGGTAAAGCTACAGACTCACCGGATACATATTCAAAATTTTAAAAATTTCATAAATGGCACTGTTTTTAAATAAAAGGTTGATTTTTGTCAAAAAAAAATAACGACTTTAAACGTTCATTATTTAACAAACGGACGAAATATAAAAAAATCATCCGGTCAGTCGATTGAATATGTTATAAAATATGTCTAATGCAAATTTGAAGTAAATCGGACAATTATATTTTGCGATATGACGTACGCCAAATTGCAAAGTATACTTTCGAGATAAGCGCAAGAGAAGAAAACGTACTAAATCCACTTTTTCCGTATACCATTTTCGTATAAATGTTCAGGTCTGCTCAATATCTTCAGTGGTTCTTTATGGTTTCGGGTACGGGCAATACGAATAGGACATTTATTTAGTTCTCGAATCGTTTTTTTCCCGTTATAAACAATTTAATTTTTATAATGACGGTTGTGACGAAAAAGTGCATATTGTAGGAAAAAGCTTGAAATAAAAGATGTTTCTTTTTTAATTGACCATAAAAAATGTCTTTCATTTTTTTTTTCGCTAGCTCCATCAGTAATGGAGATATGAGCAAGGACCATTTTTATGAGAAAGACGGAACGATGAGTGAAAGGGACGAAACGTTGAGTGAGAGGTGATGGGATTAATTTTCGTCGTTTATGTCTCCATTACTAATAGAGTTGGTAGAAAAATTAACCACCTTTTATTAAAAATGTCTATCTATGAAATGCACTCTTTCGTCCCAATTGTTATTTGAAAAATTTAATCGTAAGAAAATGCCTCGGTGTATGGACTATTTGCTTGAGATAAGATCACAATTATTTTTCGTACCTTCAATCCATAATTTCTGCACCGTACAACAATCAAACAGCCGGATTTGACAAAGTCATATCAATGCCCTTAGAAACCATACAATCCACCGCGCAGCGCTAGAGCCGTAACGCAACGGGGCGTTCTGACCTGCTCCACTAAAATCGTCATAACTCGGTCAATTTTTGGAATTTTTACAAAACTCTTCTAACCAAATCAAAGTCAAGACTCTACGCAATAAGAAAATAAAATAAAGCGAAAATTGATTTTTTGAAACTCCTTGGTTACGCATATCACTTAAGTCGTTTGATTGGATTGCTTTTGTGACGTTTAAGGGGAGGGTAGGGGTTTCAGCGTGAAAAAAAACCTTTTTTGCGAATTTTTTCATCTATATGGATAGAGTAAATTTATTGAAACCTTTTGTACATTGTTAAGTGTCATTTCAAGAACATTCCGTGAAATTTGTACGCGAAAATATCCACAAACAAGCCGGTGACAAAGCTTTTCCAAGAACGCCTCTGGAAAAACACGATTTGCGGTGTTCACTGTATCTCAGCTGGAAATTATCTGAAATCAAGTATCATTAAGGTGTTACCCCCACTTGTAGCGCAAAAAACGGCCTTTTTCATGAATTTTTTTTAAAGAAAACTGCAAAACTTTTTTAATCGATCAATATACCATCTTAAAGAACACATCTTGAAGAACTTTCAGTAATTTTTTTATTCAAAAATATTACATTGTTTAGTGGCAAATGGCCGTCAATGAAATAATGTTTTTATATACACGGTTTGCGGTGACCAACATTGCGGCGAAGTGGATCATCTGAAAAAAAAATGCGGATGGATTTAGTCAAATATAAGTATAAACTAGTCTTTAATCGAAGGATTATAAAAAATATTCATTTTTCACAAAATGGCGGACAGTCAAAGTTAATGGTTCGATTTTAACGAAAGAAAACGGCCGTTTTTAGCTATCAAACGGCCATTTTTTTCGAAAAAAAATCGAACGATTAAAGACTACATTTTTGTGTATTAAATAAGCCTGCAAAATTTCAAGAAGATCGGTTCATTAGCGTTCGAGTAATCTTAGTCACCGACTTCAGAAATGCCATTTTGAGAAAAACGCGTTTAAAGTTTCAATTTCCGGTCGTTTACACAACGGATTCTTCTCTTTCAACGCTCACAGCCCAGTCAATTTTGTTCGGATCGACTTGAAATTTTCAGGACATATTCTCAGATACTTATACTTCAAAAAAATGCAATTAAAAAAATCGATTTTTTCAAAATCGCAAGTGGGGGTAACCCCTTAAAATTTAGTCACAGTATCATCAAATCCTCCCTCCAACGGCCTCTGATAATTTTTTTTTTCATTTCTAAATTTTTGGTGGTCATGTAAAGTGAAAAGTGCTATTTTTGACGAAAAATTCCGCCATTTTGGGGACGGAAAACCCCCTCAATGTAAAAAAAATCTCAAACTAACCGTTGGGGGGAGGTATTTTATGTGTAGAAAGTGTGTACCAAGTTTGAAATAAATCGGTCATGTAGTTTTCAAATGGCAGTGAACACGGACTTTGAAAAAGTGGTTTCGAGAAAAACGCGACACCGGCTTGTTTGTGGATATTTTCGCGTACAAATTTCACGAAATATTCTTGAAATGACACTTAACAATGTACAAAAGGTTTCAACAAATTTACTCTATCCATATAGATGAAAAAAATTCGCAAAAAAGTGTTTTTTTTACGCTGAAACCCCTACTGTCCCCTTAATATAAAATAAACGTCACAAGCGAAAGTGATGTTTCGTAACCCTCTAATTAATTTTTGTAGCGTTCCAGCGATGCAAACTTCAACGTTATAAGGCTTTTCAGTGGCTACGAAGCCCTAAAGATACACGCGAATTTCACGAGCATGGGTCAACGTGATAAAAATGAAGTGTACGCACGAATACAGGTACGATTTTATTTCCCCAAAGGGTTCTGGATATCGAGAAATGGCAGGAGGCCGGCCCGTTCAACGTAGTTCTGTGTCTCAATCTGTTGGATCGTTGCGACCGCCCGGACACGCTTTTGCGACAATTGCGAACGACACTTGCGCCAGGTGGTCGCTTGGTAGTCGCGCTCGTCCTCCCGTTCAGCCCATACGTCGAGATTGGCCAGCGGGGTGATCACAAGCCATCGGAATATCTGCCGATAAAGGGCAGCGGGCTCGAGGGTCAGATAGCCAGTCTCGTAGATCGTGTATTCGCCCCCGTTGGACTCAAGTGTCTCGCTTGGAGCAAACTGCCTTATCTCTGCGAGGGAGATCTCGGACAGTCGTACTACTTTTTGGATGATGTGATTTTCGTTCTCGAAACTCAACAGGTAACACGCTGCCCAACTTTTCGTTTCCCTACCAACTGTTATTAGGACGTTGAACAAGTTCTCGCCGTTTTCCAACAGATGGCGTTACCGGAACTGCGCAAGTGTAGTTTAACCCTCAACAGTGATCGCGGTTGAATCAACCCCAGCCGTTTCTCGACCTTCCAGAAATTTGTTTCGCCATTTTTTTTATATTAGATATTACACAACGTCAAAATAATCGGCATGGTCTTACACACAAGGGTTGAAAATGCATTGTAGTATTTTTTTCTTCAATTTTTCAATTATTCATTACTCTCAAAAGTGCGTGGGGTCGATTACACCCCCAACGTCACAATCGGGAGGTGTGACCGACAGGGGTTAAGATGCTGACGCATCTATAAAAAAGCACTATAAGCAAGCTTGAAATCCAGTGTATGGCATTTCACCGGAGTGTGAACAACTTTTTTTTTCAGTGTTGAACATGTAAAATTTCGTACCGAAAAAGAGTACCTGCGGGAGATTTTACTGCACTACTGTATTCAAAAAAAAATCTGCAGCTGAAGCACATAGAATTCTTGATGAGACTTACGGCGACCATGCTCTGTTGGAAACAACAAGCAGAGATTGGTTTAGACGCTTCGAAAATAATGATTTTGATGTGTTGAATTTGGGGCATTACTTCGTGGAGACTCAAACAAACTCACTGGCTGAACTTGCAGAATCATTAGGAGTTGATCACACAACAGTTTCGTAACGTTCGAAAGCATTAGGAATGATTTCTTCATTAACTTTCATGAAAAAAACAGCGAGAACTTATTCAACATTTAAATTTAACGAGAGTGCGCATGTTAGGCGAATAAAAAAATCAACAATCCACGTGAGTTACTTTTGAAGCGAATTCTCTGATTATTTGAGGGGTCTTCTCACTTTACACGCTAAAAAAGGCTATTTTTATTTTTATTTTTTTTGATAGGTTTATATTATAGAAATTGATATAAAAGTTGCTACACTTAATAAATACACTTTCGGAATGCATTAAAAAAAATGTAATGTATTTATGTAACCCAAACAAACTTTGAACGCGTTTTTCGCGAAACAACGTTTTTCGACGGCTTGTTGATAAAATCTTCGAAACTACTGAACCCATCCTAATGAAATTTTAACCACATATTCTTTACAACTATCGGTATAGCGCATATCAAGGATTTTTTTGAAATTTCGATATTTACTATTTTTTTCGCCAAAAACGGTGAAAAACACGTTTTTTTTAATGTCCGCCATTTTGTTATTTTTGCATACATAAAAAATCGTATTATATGCGCTATAGCCATTATCATACTGAATCTAAAACCGTTCGATTTTTTTGTTTTGGATGATCCATCTCCGAGATTTCATCAACAGCGCAGACCTACAATTTTTTTAGGACATTTTTTTATCTAACATTTTCGTCTATAAATAGTGACTTAAATAAATATTTTTTTAAAAATGTATTCCCAAAGTGTATTTATTAAGTGTAACAACTTTTATATCAATATCTATAATATAAACCTATCAAAAGAATTCATGCATATAGACGTGTTTCGTGTCTAAAGTTAGAAGGCCCCTTAGTTATTGAAGATAAGGCCTCGAAGCTTCTTTTCGATCAAAACGTTTCAAGTAGTGAGAGCTCGTAGTAATTAATTCGGAAATCGTCATTCATTATCAGAGACTTTGTACGATTAGCCGGTCGTATTTTATTTGAGGGATTAGACTACTCTGTGACAACCTGAAAATCAGGGTTATTGAAAAAAAAATTATTTTATATACCACACCATGTTTGCTCGCTTTTTTGTGCGTGTGAACAGGACCTAAAAGAGGACTTTTAGGGCCTAGGCCTTAAAAATTTACGCGTTTACATTCGTCAGGCTCACGGTCATTGAACGCCGTTGTGGAACAGCTGTCAGTCTTTCAACTGACACTTTCACATTACATCGCAACAAACTTGTATCAGGATAAATAACATATATTTATCCATCCCGAAATTATCTTTACAAATAGTACATTCAAATATAATTATGCATTTAAAAAGTACTCTGATATAACGCAATTATAATTTCTTCGCTTTTTCGTGCGTGTGAACGTGCCTTTTTATAAATTATCAATGAGATAGTATATTAAGGAGTGAGGTCTAGTTGGAACGTTAAAAAAAAGGCCTTTTTCCGATTTTTTTTCGGCCAAACGATAAGATAATTTACAACAAAAGTTCTCCCGTTTAAAAGATATATATTTAATGTAAACATTATAATTTTTTTAAAGAAATATGTTTCAAAATAAGCCGATACGTATCAATGGCCGAGGACGCTGCAAAAAATAAACAGGTTTTGCGGTGATCACTCTCACGTTGTGACGGATTATCTGAAACCACAAAAACAGGGGGGAATCTTTAGTTAATGATGTAATGCTCCGGTTGAACGAAGGGTTTTGAAAAATTTCCATTTTTAACAAAATGACGGACGTTGAAAGTCAAAAGTGTTGTTTTGACCAAAATTTCACTTACAAAAATTGACTAAAAAAAAAATAATTGTCCAAAAAAAATCCTTCGTTCATCCGGAGGAAAACTATGTATAGAAGAAGTGATATAAATTTCAACCCGATCGGTAAAGCCGTTCTCGAGTTACATTGATCACCGACTTCGAAAACATGGTTTTGAGTAAAACGAGTTTAAAGGCTACCTGTTTATATGGCTCAAACAAAGTTTCGTATACAAATATTTCGTAACAAAGTTTCGTATCTTTGAAGGCGTCCTTCAAAGTTATGTATTTCGGCGAATAATGGTCTGATTTACATTCAATTAGTCGGAAAATACTCGTAAGATATTATACTTTTAGAAAATAAAAAAAGAAATCGTTTTTTGAAGATTCTAACTAGACCTTCCTCCTTAAGATATGCAGATACATTTCAAAATTACGTTTGGTGTCAACGGGCGGGCTGTAGCTTACGTGCGATACAGCTTTTGTATGCAATGCACCTTCTGCACGTGCTTGCAGCCATATGCATTCAACAATACAAAAGATTGGAAAACATGGTTTTATTATATAAATAATCGTGTGCACTGTGGAAACAGCAGCTTTTAAAGTCCCACTTTGTCCCTTTGGTACACAATGTACTTTAAAGGAATAAGATAATTAAAAAATCGTTTGGGCATTTATTTGCATGTACACTTACAAAGTTGCGTACAGAATTGCATTAAAAAGTATTCATATGTAAAGAAGTTATAAACAGTCTCGTGAACGTCCTTCGAACGTGCGGGGCTCAAGGGTGTACTTGATTTTGGCGACCCGGTTGATATGAAACAACAAGAAAATCAGTGTTTTCTTAAGGAGTTTCGGGACGATTGACAAAATATTACCATTTGATTTAAATTTATACAGTAAATTCTTTGTCATTTATTGAATGTCTCCAAATTTTAAATCGAACCTCTACACCGTTTCTATAAAACTTATAATTAAAAAAACCCTTTGATGACAATTATGTCATCAGCGTCATAATGTACTCCTTATGTTATCTGATCATAGGCATGTCCCTGTGTTTAAGACTGTTTTTTTTTCAATTGTAAGTTTTATAGAAACGGTGCAAACGATCGATTTAAAAATTGAAGTGTGCATTCAGCATATGACAAAGAATTTACTGTATAAATTTGAAGCAAATGGTAACATTGCGTCATTTGTCCCGAAATTTCTGAAAATAGATAATATTCGCTAAGACTTGACCCACCGTTTTTTCGTTACCGTGTTTCAATCATAATGAAAAAATTTGAATTTATTTTCAATTCTTCGAGATAGAATGACATCGTTATTGTTGATAACTCAAAAAATGTCAAGAAGAAAAACGTCGATCAAGACTAAACTACTATTGCACTGAATAAGTGTACGAAATGTCAAGTCAATCCATTCATTAGATGTCGGAAAATCTTGTACACAGTTTTGAAAACCATAGTTTCGTGGCAGACGTGTTAAAAGTTTTACTAGCAGTTCTATCGTTATAATCATAAGTTTACCTTTAAAGTGCGATTCCTGCGCCATACGTTGGACCTTCCTCGTCAATTTGAGGCATTATATACACTTGTAGCGGGCGAAGGGACGTGATTTTCTTGATTTTGTTTTCGACGGTACGATAAATGTTGTTTTTAAAAACTGTGAACAACATCGATTAGTACATATTTTCATGTACTTGTAGAATTTTTTATTCAAAAATATTTCCAAATGGCGGAACTCCAGCTGTCTTCCGGGAGCGCCCTTCTTTTGAGCATTAGTTGCGGTGGACATGATAACTCGGGGACGGTTCATCTGAAATCAGAATTTGAAAAAGATTTCATTAGTATATTACATTGGCTTCGGCATGGCCGAAGGATTTTTTAAATTTTGATTTTTAAAAAATTACGATAATTTGAACAAAAAAATCATTTTTTGAAGTGCTAAATTTTCGGTTTTTTGTTACAATTTTTTTTAAAACAAAATTCAAAATCCTTCGTCCTAGCTATTATCATAATAAATAAGTGGTATAAATTTGGTATGGATCGGATTAATAGTTTTTTAGTAATCGTGTCTACCGCAAAGGTGTTTCTCAAAAAAGACGATTCTGAGATAATCGCGTTTAAGATTCATGTTTCTTTAACATTTAAAGTTAATTTATTCATACTAACATGGAGTCGTCGATTCCAGGGCCGTACAGTAATCCTTCCGCATCTTCTGCAGCCTCTAAAACATTGATTTGATACTGCCTACGAGCCATTTTTCCTTCTCTTGTGGCCTGCTTGCGCTTGCTACTCGGCAAGCGTAACACGCTTCGTGCGGTTGAAATACCTATAACTGCGAATCTAATGCTCCGATCTTTATGAAATTTGCTGAGAATCAGGGTTGGGCGTAGTCGATTTTTTTTTATTCACGAATAATAAAGAAACTTATTTAAAATTCGTTTCGAAAATGAATAAAGAATCCCACTGGATGCAGTATTCATTCCGAAAAGGAATAATGATTCCCAGTCAATTCAGTATTCGTTCCGGAAACGAATAATGAATCCTACTGGACTCAGTATCATTTCAAAATGAATATTGAATCCTACTGGATTCAGTATTCATTTCAAAATAAATAATGAATCCAACTGAATTCAGTATTCATTTCAACATAAGTAATGAATCCAACTGGATTCAGTATTCATTCCGTATTCGGATATCATCAAATTGAATAATTTGCATAAATGGACGATGGAAATGGGACAAATACAATGTTCCATTTCTACGCTAATTACTTCAGTTACTAGAAACTAAGTGCGCGATTTTCCTTAGTCGAATATAATGGAATCGGACGATAATGTTTCAATAGAATAAACATGTTTTCTGTCAATTTTTTTCCAGATTATTCAATTTGATGATATGCGAATACGGAATGAATACTGAATCGAATTGGATTCACTACTTATGTTGAAATGAATACTGAATTCAGTTGGATTCGTTATTCATTTTGGAATAAATACTGAATCCAACTGGATTCATTATTCATTTTCCGAACGAATACCGAATCCATCTGGATTCATTATTCATTCTCAGAAAGAATACTGAATCGAGGTAGATTCATTATTGAAAAAAAAAATGAATATCCATCTGACATGTATTCAGTATTATTTTCCTACTCGAATACTAAAAGTATTCGAGTATGCCCATCTCTGGTGAGAATATTCTTGAGATATTTTACTTAAGGAGTAAGGTCTAGTTGGAACGTTACAAAAAGGCCTTATTCCGATTTTTTTCGGCCAAACGATAAAATAATTTACAACAAAAGTTCTCCCGTTTAAAAGATATATATTTAATGTAAACATAATTTTTTTAAAGAAATATGTTTCAAAATAAGCCGATACGTATCAATGGCCGAGGACGCTGCAAAAAAAACAGGTTTTGCGGTGATCACTCTCACGCTGTGACGGATTATCTGAAACCAACAAAACGGGGGGAATCTTTAGTTAATGATATAATGCTCCGGTTGAACGAAGGGTTTTGAAAAATTTCCATTTTTCACAAAATGGCGGACGTTGAAAGTCAAAAGTGTTGTTTTGACCAAAATTTCACTTACAAAAATTGACTATAAAAAATAAAATAATTGTCCAAAAAAAAATCCTTCGTTCATCCGGAGGAAAACTATGTATAGAAGAAGTGATATAAATTTCAACCCGATCGGTAAAGCCGTTCTCGAGTTACATTGATCACCGACTTCGAAAACATGGTTTTGAGAAAAACGAGTTTAAAGTTTTGAGTACGATTTGCATGCAGCGTCCACGGCGTCCTTCAAAGTTATGTATTTCGGCGAATAATGGTCTGATTTACATTCAATTGGTCGGAAAATACGCGTAAAATATTATACTTTTAGAAAATGAAAAAATAAAAAAATCGATTTTTTGAAAATTCTAACTAGACCTCCCTCCTTAAAGAATATGCAATGAACTTTTTTTCCCATTTTTCCGACTATCACAAGTGTACATAAGGCCTTAAGTTTCCTCAAGCAACGAACACATGTTTTCCATTCTCACAGTAGCCAGACCCTTCGATAAGAATTTACTCGCAGTATTCATCTTTTTATTTTATTTTTAATGTTCCTTCGTATACTCTAGCAGATTTTTACTGATTCCATTCCTTTCACTTTTACCCCGCACTTGTCACTTTGTTGCTTCCGGTGTCTCAGAAACCCCGCAGTGTTGGCGAAAGTCACTTTTTCTCAATACACGAATTGGACTGCATTTGCGGGAGGGCAAACAGTCAAAAAAAACCTCTGATACAGACGACTCTATTTTAACCGAGCTTCGGTTAACCAGCGTCGGATATTTAGTAAAATTTGTCGCCCGCTCGGTAGTCTACGTGCAAGCCCGTGCGCGGCTAAGCAGTCACCCATCCCAGTATCCATGAAGGCTAACGCTGCTCGACATGTGAGGCACGCGCGCGCGCCCCCACTGGCCATCGTAAATATGAATTATGTGTCCGGCAGGAGGAACCGTACAGCAGTACCAGTGACAAAGAACGCGCAAAAATGCCTTCGCCGAGATCGAGCGGTATTTGAAGATCGGGAATCCACGGCGGACAGGAATCGGTACTCTTTTTTTTGTTTTGTTTTGTCTTCATTTTTCTGGTCGATAAAATGCAGGCGAGTTCACACTTGTAAAAACTTTAATAATCGATACGTTGAATTAATGATTGTGCAAGAATACAGGAGAGTAATACTGGCAAGCGACGTCAAGTTCTTTTTTTTTTCTTCTTAGCAGTGCAGACACAGCAGTAGCGTTTTGGTATACAATATATCGTTATCATTATTATAACTATTATTATTTTCGTTTTAACCGCGGAGAAGTTCCAAATCGAACTTCGATTATTGTCGTTGTCTCGTTATCGCAGATTCACGCTCGAGTTTCATTGTTCGAAGATTCTGCGACAACTGGACAAACCAATGTTACGCTTTGAATTAATTTCTTTTTATTCTTTATTTCGATACATGGATTATTACTGACGATGATTTCTTTCTTTTTTTTTTTTACTCCCATTTGAGAATTTATGAACGACTGATATACACACTTAAGTGTAACGATAACAGGTAATAATTGTAGGATACGACGAAAGTAAGAGAATCGATGTGTCGTTATTTGTTTGGATTTGTTCTTTCTTTTTCTCTCCTTTTTCCCTTATACGACTATAATAAATATTGCAGCAGCATTGCGCTGTTTTCATTATACCGCGGATAAAACCGCGAAGAAACGGCAGGTTAACCGCATTGATCAACAAATAAATAAACGTATGTAATATATACACAAAAAGAAACGTCCTATCATCAATCAACTTTTTCGATGCTCACCGCTTTGTTCGATCAATTTGCTATTTTATAGCCGGAACAAACGAGAAAAACAAATGCAAAAACTCACCTCCTCCGAATAAACGCGTTGCGAGAAAAAAAAAAAAGAAATAAGACGAAAAATCGGAGAGAACGCGTCGATACAATATTCCTTCCTTAACAAATGCTGCCATTATAAATCGACGATAAATAGACGAGAAATCGCACGAGGACAATAGTCGATCGGAGCTGAATTGTTTTGTTTGCTCATTTCCAAAATTCAAACGTTGTAAAATATTATCAATGACACTGGAGTGTTTCGACCGATAAACCGTTGTCCCATCGACCAGCGGTGATTGATATAACCCGCCCGTGGAGCTTATTCCTTCAATTTCGTTTCATTGTTTACCTTCTTTCTTAATTCTCGTGTTGTTTTGTTGTTTTCTTTTCTTTTCAATCACAGTCGCGTTAAATATTAAATACGAATGTCGTAACAGAAAATATACATATCAATATATTCGTCATAAGAATTAAACAATCATAAATTTCATTGGCCAAGACTAGAAAAATTCTTTCCTATATTTTTCTTTTGTTTTCTCTCTCTCTCTCTCTCTCTCTCTCTCTCTTACTCCTCCGTTTTCGTTCATCACTCATTTTAAAACACCGGATACATACCGAGATTCATTGATATTTTTCTTTTTCTTTTGTTTTCGTTTAAAAAATAGACTTTTTTCTTTTAATACTGCGTGTAAAAATTCCTCAGTACATTGCCAATGGGTGGACGTCAATCAAAGACCGCAAACTCTCTAATAAGCACCACTGGCTGGTTATGCGAGCTCGCATAGGAATCATTGTTTTTGTTTTTTCTTTTTTCCCCAGGCTTAGAGCAACCGGAGCTTAATTTCATTGTGTGTGTGTGTGTGTGTGTGTGTGTGTGTGTGTGTGTGTGTGTGTGTCAGTATTATTTTTTCCTCGATTTGTTTTTCCCTCGATTTGTTCTTATTCTTCCACTACCCACGTTTATCACAGTCCACGCATGACTCAGTTTTGCCTCCATCAACCTCTAAAGTCCTAAATGCCAACACTTTTCGCTATTTTTTTATATTTTTTTTTCTCCTTTTTTTTCGTTTTTGAGCAAACAGTCCGGACCTCGCCAGGACCCGAATCCCATCCATTCGTCGAGAATGACCTCGTCTGACTAGAACACTGTATAGCACGGTAAATTTAACGATGATTGTACCGCGAGCGCTCAGTCCAGCTTGCGCTGCTCGCACATCTCCTCCAGCCCGCCAGCTTTTCTGTATCAGGCAGAAGAAAACGTCGATTGAGAAAAAAAAACAACAGTGCAAGCAGCAGTTGGCATATTTGATTTTTTAAGGAATTTTATTTTTCGAAACGACGCTCTTGTCGTTTCGATTGAATTATTTGCAGTGTTGCTTCCGCCTTTGAAAGTACCATTTTGCGAAGAGTTAAAATCAAGTTTTCCTTCTAAACGATTATTACAATGATACTTTACTGGTAATCGAGTACCGAAGGTGTTGAGAATTACAGAACCAAGGTATAGAATACCGATTTTTGTGTTGTTCATGATTGGAAATCTAAATATTGTGACGAAATATTGCTTTCGCACATTATTTTAAATAGGATATAATTAATATTCAACAATATTAAGATATCTAATGCTATAACGAGAAAAATATTTTGTTGAAATAAAATAAAGTTTTGAGTCTCGGCCTAATCAACTTTTGTTGAATGGTCAATAAAATTATATATTGACTTGAACTACATGTTTGAATTGATTACAATTAGTTCTAAGCACAACGGTTTAGTTGATTCCAGTAAACATACAGCGTGTTCCAAAAACCAACAATAATATTGCAGGTGCTGACAGGCCAGCTCATGGTGATCCAGAATAACTAAATATCACCTCAGTAAAAGTGTTATAGTTTTCTAGATATTCGCACTTTTTTTGAACTTGTGAAAATCACTAACTTAGGACAATATTTCACGTATTGCAGATGCCAATACGGATATTTTTCGTTTCGATTTTTTTGTGCTTTCAATACTAACCATATTTACATTGTTAGCTCTTTTGAATTTTCATTACTCAGTTTGATTGATAGTGTCATAATAAACGCACAACGCCCAACTTGCAACATATTCCTAAAAATGGGGTAATTTAGTCTAGATTTATGGGGTTAGGCCACAGTAACGGGTATAAAATCATGTGCGAATTTAGCAATTTTTTTTCGTATGAAAAAGTGATTTACTCTTCAAATTAATTACACATCTATTTCGTATGAATATCAAGCTGTTAGGATATATATATATATATATATATATATATATATATATATATATATTTTCGATGTACAAATGGGCGACTACTCGAAACTTCTCGAAACAGCTTTTTATTCCAATTGGCGTGACAAATAGCTTCAACAATTTTCACTCGATTTACTTCAAATTTAAAAGTTATGTTCCTAATTGCATTTCGCAGAGAAGTGTACGTACGGAATTTCTGATTAATCGAAAACTTTTCATTTTATGAGCAGTTTATAAGCAATTATAACGAAATTTTTCACTAAAAATTCGTTTCTTAAGTTCAAATACCTACAATTTTTGAATATAACATTATTTTTTAAATTCCGTACGTACTTTTCTAGATATACTAATGTAGATTGACGAGAATTTTTGTTTTTTGTTCTAGGTAAAAAATTGTGTATGCTAAATGTCACGCCGCGGAGCGCCTAGAAAAAGATAACAAAAGAAAATATTAGTAGTCGACCGCTTTGTACATCGAAAAAAAAATCTAACAGCTTGATATTCATACTAATTAGATGTGTAATTAATTTTTTGAGTGAATCACTTTTTCATACGAAAAAAATTGTTAAATTCGCGCATGATTTTATACCCCTTACTGTGGCCTAACGCCTTTAAAAAAGACGCAAACGTAGGACTTTTTTTTAATGTAACGAACAATATCGCTATTTTATCACAAAAAGAGGTTATTTTGAAATTCATCGATCTGTGTTTGTACTTATCTCGAAACTATGACTCGTACATATCTCGAAAACTACGACACTTTTATTGAGATCATATTTGGTTATTCTGGATTATCATGAGCTGACCTGTCAGCACCTGCAATATTATCGTTGGTTTTTTGAGACATATTGAATATTCAAGTTGAATATACTCATTTACTTCAATGTAGTTATATATATATATATATATATATATATATATATATATATATATATATATATATATAACTTAAACTAATATCTTATTTCGTCATGAAAGAATTCTATTTCTGATAGAAAAATAGTTGTTGGAATCTAATAGGATTGTACTCAAATCTGATAACCTCATTCATTGTGTGCCAAAAGAATTTCTGCTTTTGGTGTTCGTACACAAAATCTCGGACTTGGTTACCTTTAAAAAGCGAAAAAAAATCGAAGGCTCGATTTTAAGATTATTTGTAATACGATCCCAAGACAACACGATGTTCAAGCACAAAAAATTGTATTCGGCTACTGAACAATTATTACGTTCTTATAAATAATTGGTTTGATGAACAGACACTCTGCTGAAACATTTATATGACTTCAATAAATGATTTTTCAACGTTAGCACTCAATCAAAACTTTATCGCAAACAGATATACTTCAATAATCATTTCGCGAAGGCTGATAAAGTTTTTGGTAGAGGTAAATAAAAATATAGTTACAGCAAAGAAAGAAAAACGTCCTGTATACTGCATTTAGTTGGTTAAACAAAATGACTTGTCTCGTTACAGTAAGGGTACATTTAATAATAACGAATTCATACGAAACGGATGACATTGAAGTTTGCATCGTTGGAACGCAACGATATTTTTTTATTTTTATCATTGTCCGAAGCCTCTTTTTGCAAATGGAGGTCGAACATTTCTAAAAATACGTAGAAACGCCTGAGAAATTTTCACGGCTTGAATCGGCCAAAAAAATTTAAGTAATTAAAAAGAATTAGCTTTTGATGAATTTTAACGATGCAAACTTCAACGTCATCGAAACGATTGTTTCCTGAATGATCGTAGGATATTCTGTTCGAAAAACTCGCGCAGGTGTAAACTTGGAATGTATCATCCACGCGTTTGCGTCGCCGTTTTATTCACGAAATTTTTCGTTCCAATTGTCAAAACTTTCTTATGACGGGAACAACTAGATTCGCTATGTATAATTTAATCTCCATTTTACTTACAGCGTAGATATATACGGTCCAGTGTTGTGATCTAATCTGTGTTTGTCCTCGTTTTTCCAGCTGGACACGGGGATATGAGGTGGCGGAAGAAAACTCCTCAACGACTGTACCAGCTGTATCGTATCAACCAGAGCTGCAACGGACAATGCAGAATGAGTCTTGACTTACTAACTCGAAACCATTCAGTGCCGGAAGTTCAGGACATGTGCGTCCAAGTACACGTATCTCGATGTCGCATTTAATTCTTTTTTTTTCTTCTTAATTCTTATTTTAATTGACGCACTTTGCTGTAATACTGACGAAATTTACATGATTTTGTGTAATACTGAGGGATTGGGTATATTCATAATTTGCAATTACGTAAAACAAAAGCTAGCATTAGAACTCTGTTACAGCTACAAAAACCATCGAACTGCAGCTAATTTTAGCTGAGCTAATTTAACGTAGCTGAAATTAGGTGCATCGCGTTGTTTTTTTGGCATTTTATTGCTAAACATTTTATTGCTAAACGATAATACGATAATTTGAGTCAAATTTATACAGTAAATTCTTTGTCATATGCTGAATAAACCCTCTAAGTTTTAAATCTATCGTCTACACCCTTTTTATAAAATGTACAACAGAAGAAACACTTTGTTACATAGGAAGATGCTTAAGGTAGTCCTATCGCTTCACACTAGTCATACCACTGATCATAGTTGAGACTTGTACTATTTATATTTTTAACATATGCAAAAAAAATAAAGAACTAAATTTTCCATGTGTAAACTGTTTAATGAATGTTCACATTTAATTAGAAAAACGAAAGAATAGTTATTCCAACGATTCGCGCAGTATTTCTAGGTTTGATATTTGGCAATATTGGTTCCATCTCCGTCTCGTTTTACTCAACCAGGCGAGTTTAACCTCCGTGCTTTTCAACGTCGATCTGTCAAAACAATGTCAGGCGCGGGAAATATAAAGCATTGTATTCGGGCCACGACTGGTAAAAAGCATGGAGAATTTGTGTCGGCGAAATATGTCGGTTAAAAATGAAATATGTGTGGAAATTCGAATGAGTGAGATGAGGTTAGGACTACAGTCAGCTGTTGCCTTGCTGTCACGTCTCTTTATCGTAGCAAGTAGTAAAAAATCCAATACCGGAAGTTCAAATTAAACTTGATATTACATCAAAATTAGGTCAATAAGGGTAATTTTTTCTGAGAGCACTGCATTACAACAACTGTTACGTATGTAAATCTGATTATTTTTAAGAATCTGACGGATTCCCACTATTATATACACTTTTGTAGCGACCGAAAATTGGGTTTTTGTATGTCGTCTCGGTAATCCTTCACAAAAACACGCAATATTAATATTTATTTTCTCTGTAATTAGGTCGATAATCGGCCCTGAAATTTCACAGAGACGATGATAAATATATTGAGTGAAGCTCAAAAAAAAAATTATGAAAAATCCTATAGATTGAAGCCTGGCGATAGGACTACCTTAACTGTCATAATGGACCAAGTGATTTGACAACTTTTCAAAACAATTTAATCATTTTTTTAACCATATTTTGTGCGTACAAGTACCATTCGGCGATGAGCGTAGGCATCTCCCTATGTTAAAAAGCGTTTCTTTAATTGTAAATTTTATATAGGGTGTCTCAAATTAACCTGACATTTTAATTTATTAGTAAACCGTATTATTTATTTGAAAAGTACGAACATTTTTATTTTAATATAAGGTACAAACATAGAGGTTATGTGTGGAACGCAATATACGATAAATAGGGCCGCCTCGTCCCTGTTTGCAAACGTTTACTCTTTTGACGAAATTTTCTATAACATTTTGGCATAATCGCGGACTAATTTCGTTAATAGTGCGTCCAATTGCTTCCTTGAGCTCCGGAATGGTCTGTGGATCATTGGCATACACTTTTCCTTATAGAAAACCCCAAAGAAGGAAGTCCAATGGCGTCAAATCGCACGATCTTAGTAGCCAATAGGGAACCTTAGGCAAAGCTCAGCGCAGATGGCGCCACGTAAACATAACGTAAACAAACGAACCTGTCAACGCGCGCGGTTCATTTTCGCGCTGTGAGCCCTGTGCCAAAATTATACGCACGGACAACACAATGGATAATAGATGCATCCAATTGCACAACCCAGATGCATTCTTCACAATTTCTTCACGACAACTGGATTATTGTAGGAAACTTCGACAATAATCGTAAAAACACGGCAAAACCAAAGCGAATGTGACTAAACGTCATGTTATGTTTACGTTATAATACAATATGCCCTCTAGCGGGAGAAAGTGGCAGTTGGGTTCCCTATTGACCATGAAACTTCGTCTGCAATAACTGCATTGTTTCGCCCGCAGTGTGGCAGGTTGCGCCATCTTGTTGAAAGAATATTTCTTCCAAGTCCATGCCGTTTATGCTATTTATAGGAAACTGTGTTCCACACATAAGCTCCACGTTTGTACCTTATATTGAAATCAAAATATTCGTACTTTTCAAATAAATAATACGTTTTATTAATAAATTTAAATGTCATGTCACTTTGAGACACCCTTTAGAAACGGTGTAGACGATCGATTTGAAATTTGGAGGGTGCATTCAGTATATAACAAAAAATTTACTGCATAAATTTGAATCGATTGGTGAGATATCGTCAATTGTCCCGAAATTCCTTAATAGAGCAGCTAGGAAAACGCTTCCCTGCCACATCTTCCGCGCCTCAAAACTATTTCCATTAAGGGAATATGGCACATGCCGACCGAACGGCCATGAATGCGAGAAAGATAGCTATTGTGCAAATGAAGTGTTTTCTTCATAAAAACGATATTTAAAAAAAGAAGAAAAAAACCTTCCGCTCTGTGAAAAGCAACGCAAAATGGATCGCGTCTTGAAAACGTTGCCGCAGAATTTTAACCGAACGTGTGGTACGTCGGCTTAGGGCGAAGTGTCACACCGATCGAGCGGCCATAAGTGACGAGGATTAGCTGATGATTTGCTGATCGCCAGTGTTCTCCGAGACGACTGATATTTTTGGGTAAAAAGAAAGGAAGCACCGTCCGCCTTGTCGAAAGACGAATAACGTCTATCTCTTATTTCGAAGAAAATATAATCCGTCTAGAAGACAACTTTGCCATAGTGTTCTTACCGATCGGACGTAGGACGTGTGTTCTTAAGGCGGGATATACATTTACAACGATCAAAAAATGGATTTCTTTTCTTTATCCTTAAACGATAGCGCCATATATGTAGAATATTTTCTCAGTTTCAAAATGACATTCGAAAAACTTCCAACGTTACAGCCCATCAGCGCTGCGCCTTACCGCGGGCGTAAAATTCAAACGCGTATTTCTCAAAACTGCATTTTCGAAATTGGCGTGCAGGATTATTGAAAAACTATTAAGCCGATTGGGTTGAAACTTGGTAGAAATATTGATAATATTGCTACCTTCTACTTGACGAGAGTTCTTTCTGAAAAATGAAAATTTCTTTTTTAATGCAAATTTTACAAAAAATTTGCGTGAAATGTTGATTTTTTGTTTTAAATGCGTGCCATTCTCAAATTTGCGTTTTCTTCATTTCAATTACTGTCAAGTGAAAACTATACATATTCTAAATGAAGACATTTTTTTTTTTTTTTTTTTTTTTTTGCAAATGAAGGTCTACGGGGATTTAGACTGCACGCCGATTCGCAACTCCCGCAGTAGCCTTGCGGTAAAACTCTGCCACAGCTCCGCCATTTTGATGATGAACAAATTTGTAAAAATCGTTTTGTATACTAACATATACTGTTAAAGTATACCTACTGCTTGATAAATGTAAAATAATTATTTCTCAGTTTAACAAATCCCTCAAAATTGCTTAATTTTTCCCGCCTTAATCTATATCCCGCCTTAAGAGTCACCCAACGCACGCACAAAACCATCAAGTGGCCAGTAAACGCAATAAAAAATTTATCCAGTCGGATTTGGCCAAAAAGTCGACACGATTTCAGAATTACGCATGGGATATTAATCTGCTTCACTAAATAGCTTCCCGATTCTATTACCATGTAATTATCTTTTATAAAGTACAATACTTTTTCCCCCAATCGACGGCTGTTTCGTGAAAAAAAAAGAATAAATCTACTCGGCTTAGAATAGAACACAAGATCGTTCTTCGCTTTTTTTTTTTTCGAATTATTAATCATTCGGGAGATCACTTAGAAACGAATTCTCAGCTACCTCGTCTTCATTGCGGCTCGATTGATACTTTACTTCCCGTGAATAAAACGCCATTCTATGGCACGAATGCACATTACTTGAATGAAAAATCAATTGCCGATGGTTCAGCGATGAAATAATTGTTTATAATGAATGTGCGACACACGGCTGTTACGCATTATCGACTCAGAAATTCCCCGACTTTTCCAGTTTTTCCGGGAGATTGGGGTCAAATAAAGAACATAATTTTTTTCAACCCTTCGACTGCACACTGGTCGTTTTGACCCCAAGACCTTTTTCGGGCAAGTACGTATTTTCCAACCGCAACTCCCACTTTGAACGAATGTTTGGGCACTTAATTTTTGTTTTTCTTTAAAAAAATCAATTTTGGGCCATAAAATAAGGATCATTGACTATAAAAAAACGTCTCCACAAAAAATAATTCATATTTACCGAAATACCACGATCTGAAAAACGTCTGGGGTCCGATCGACCCCACATGCAGTCAGAGGTCCGTGGCGGGAGTGTGCAGTCGAAGGGTTAATATCAAATATATGAAAATATTGAATATTAAAATAATATTTTCAAAAAACTTTTAATATAAATATTTAATATAAGATAAATGTTTATATATATATATATATATATATATATATATATATATATAAATTTCGATAACTATCATTTTATAAAAACCTAAATAACATTATGTGTGTGTGTGTGAAAAAATTGAACTAATGTTTAAAAAAACTGAAATTATAAAAATAATTTAAAAATTGTAAAGTAAAAAAAATCCATTGGAAGTAAATATAGAACCTACTTTTTATTATAGACAGACATTTTTATGTCGGTGCCAATAAATAAAAAATAACTATAAACACTTACCTACAATAATAATTGTATGCTTCTCTATCGACAAATCGAATGCACATGGATAGAGCTTCAGAGTAAATTAGTTTTTTAAAATTTTCTATGTTTGCCACTGACATTTTTGCATATAATGAAGAATAATATAAATATTGAACATTCTTTTTATACTTTTCAGTTTTTTTTTTCGAGTCGGTTCCATTTTTTGTGATTATTGCAAAAAGTAAATTCTAGAAAAATTCTAGAGAATTTTCAAGATTTCCCGACTTTTCCCTGATTATTCCAGGAAGAAAAGAATTCCCTGAGTTTTCCCGGTTTTCCATATGCGTAACAGCCATGCAAAGGTCAAAGCCGAAGCATTTTTTCTCGATGATGATAAATCTAAATACATAATTATGTTAAAAATGTTAAATGTTGATGTTTTCGTAAAGTAATTATATGTGTTTCTTTCGTCAGCGAACGAAACGGTTGATTTTTCATTCGGTTAGCTCCGATCTCCGGATACACGTGGAAACAGCATATCTCATTTATCGATTAATCCGCACACTCGACGAGATTGTACATACGAAAAATCCAAGTTGAATTTATCAGAAAATATTTTCAAGTGTATCTACGTTTCACGCTGCGATTCAATTTTGTACTTTTGTTAAGTGTATTTTGGTGATAAAGAAACACTATCGGATTATAATTGTACGATAATGCTGTATATTTACTTTTTTGCAACGCCTCCGATTGCTTTCCATACGGTTTACACATTGCCGGTCGGACGCAGGCCTTCATCCTCGCCATATTCTTCATTACCTCGGCAAACGCGCGAACCACCTTCTCCTGACCCCCTTTGGAAAAAGTAAACGCATGGAAATTGCCAAGATTAATAAGCGACAACTTGTTTAAGCACTGTATTTCCGGTTTCTTTTGCACAAACGTTATATTTATATGACGTTGCCATTCGTAAGTTTCTGACGATTAAGTAAGTCGAAGTGTAAAAAACTAAAATTATATTACGATTTTCGTCAACAATGTATCAATAATAATGACAACAAGAGATCATTTATGGATTATCATTATGCGAATTTAGTTTTTTTATTATACTAATTTTATATAAATTAGGTTTATATTATAGATTTTGATATAAAAGTTGTTACACTTAATAAATACACTTTCGAAAAACATAAAAAAAAATTTCATGTATTTATGTGACCCAAACAAACTTTAAAGGCGTTCTTTTCTCAAAAGAACGTTTTACGACGTTGATAAAATCTTCGAAGCTACTGAACTGATCCTTATGAAATTTTAACCACATATTCTTTACAACTGTAGCTATAGCGCGCATCAAGGATTTTTTTAATGTTGATATTCACTATTTTTTGCCAAAAACGGTGAAAAAAAAACGTTTTTCGTTTTTTTTTCCGAAAAATATCCGCCTTTTTGTTATTTTTGCATGTATCGAAAATCGTATGATACGCGCTATAGCCATTAACATACCTACAATTTTTTTGACTATATTTTTCGTCTGTAAATAGTGACTTAGATAAACAACATAAAAATGATGTATTTCGAAAGTGTATTCATTAAGGGGTTAGGCCACAGTAACGGGTATAAAATCATGTGCGAATTTAACAATTTTTTTTTCGTATGAAAAAGTGATTCACTCATAAAATTAATTACACATCTATTTAGTATGAATATCAAGCTGTTAGAAAATATATATATATTTTTCTTTTCGATATACGAAATGGCCGACTACTAATATTTTCTTTTATCTTTTTTTAGGCGCTCCGCGGCGTGACATTTAGCATCCACAATTTTTTACCTAGAACAAAAGACAGAAATTCTCGTCAATCTACATTAGAATACCAAGAGAAGTACGTACGGAATTTAAAAAATATTGTTTTATTCAAAAGTTGTAGGTGCTTGAACTTGAGAAATGAATTTTCAGTGAAAAATTTCGTTTTAACTGCTCATAAACTGCTCATAGAATGAAAAGCTTTCGATTAATCAGAAATTCCATACGTACTTTTCTGCGAAATGCAATTAGGAAGATAACTTTTAAGTAAATCGAGTGAAAATTGTTGAAGTTATTTGTCACGCCAATTGAAAAAAACTGCTTCGAGAAGTTTCGAGTAGTCGGCCATTTTGTACATCGAAAAGAAAAATATATATATTTTCTAACAGCTTGATATTCATACTAAATAAATGTGTAATTAATTTTATGAGTGAATCACTTTTTCATACGAAAAAAATTGTTAAATTCGCACATGATTTTATACCCGTTACTGTGGCCTAACCCCTTAAGTGTAAAAACTTTTATATCAATATCTATAATATGAACCTATCGAAAAAATCATGAAAATAGCCTTTTTTAGCGTCTAAAGTGGGAATACCCCTTAAGAAGTTGCATTGCCCACCTCCCATCTCCATCATCAGAACAGCTCTATGGTGCCATATTACTCCATCGTCACCGAAGTTACATAGGAATGCCAAATTTCAGCTCAGATGCCAGCGAGTACTTACATTTTTTTTAAATCATTATTACAACTATAATCTGTCATACAAATATAACAACGAATAGTTTTGATATCGGTTGGAAACACAAAAGAAACAAGATAGCAGAACAATGGCAAGTAGCGATATAGAGTAGTTTAGATGGTGCATTCAGTGATGCACTCTAATTTATCTATGTGTGTTTATTCCGTGTGGAAGCGTTCTCGTAGATCCAGGGGCTTGTATTTTTTCGTCTTCTCGCAATTGCTCGTCTGTCGAGTAGGTTGACTTTAAAAATGGATTACAAATTTTGAACCGCAAAGACAGACATACTAACGAAGAATGTTAAATAAAAGTTTATCATGATAACAAAAAAAAAATTAAAATACCATTGAACATAGCTATGCATTGTGAAGAAGATAAGAAAAAGGGTGACAAAATGAAAGATACCTTCAGTATTCGAAGATGCGGTACGCGAGGATTTTTCATTATCGATTGTCCACGCGCCGTTGTGGAGTGCGAGAAGATCCTTGTTCGCGTTGCCGAGACTCTGAAGATTACCCAAGCCCAGACCGCTCAGGCCTTCGAGATTGTCGATATTGGAGCGTAAAAACTCCGTTATTTTGTGATCGTTCAATGGCACCGGTGGCACCAGCGACTCGTAATGTTGTTTCACGGTAGGTTGTTTCTTCTCTTGTATACTCGGACGATGAGGAATATTCAAGGATGGACGACTCGGTGGACGTTGTTGAAGGTTCATTTGATTTCCGCTGGATCGTATGTCGCCAATCTCGTTAGGCGGCGCGCTCATGTGAGGATTCGACGGGTTGTTCGCCAGGGCAGCTTGAAAGTCCGTACTGTGAGGAAAACTCGAGCGCAAAAGTGACGCTGCAGCCTCGTTGTCCTGGATATACGTCGGACCCATATGTACCATCTTCTGCGTCAATTCGAGCTGATTTTTGTAGTAACGACAAGCCGGATTCGGACAATTTTGAACAACTTCGATTATAAATTCCTTCTCCATTCCGAAACACTCGCGACCGATCGTGTAAGACTCCATTACGGCTCGTACGGTACCCTCGAGACCAAGATGCATGCCGTGTGGCGTATTCATGTGCTTCAGCATAACCGCGTTCGCAAAATGCTCGTATGGAAGTATTATCTTGCCGTTTTCGCGAAGTACCAATCTTCCCTGAGCATCCAGAGCCACTCTCGATGCCATCATTCTGAAAGTAACGTCATGTTGTACAGTAACCAATTCACGTAAGTAAACGGATAAGTTTGCGTAAGGGTAAGGATGCATTGGGTGAGGGTAAGGATTGCATTTCGCGGAAAACAAACTTGCGCCAGTGCGGTTCTTTTTCCTCGCTTCGTCATATAACCGTACAAAGGGATTGGGTTGAGGGGTTAAGCTACTGTGAAAATTAAAAAAAATCGTTCATCTCCAGCGTGCAGAAATTGCGGATTGAAGGTAAACTTATGATTACGACGATAGAACTGCTAGTAAAACTTTAACGGAGGCTTTGTCCTTGAAATTTAGCGGGAGATGTTAGCGGCTCAACATGAGCAGCTAGAAGAAGAGGAGGGATGCCTCTATGGACCAGGCCTTGCCGATTAGCGGTAATTATAAACACATTTATGTAAAGACATTACAAAACTTTAAACGCCCGTTTCTCGAAAATACGTTTTTAAAAATGGCTGAAATTCTCCTGACCGCTGTAATTAACATATCGACCTGAAATTTGGAGAGCATACGCAGAAAATATGTCTTCACGGAATGACGGATCGTTTTTTCGATAGATACATTTTTGCATTTATTATTTATCTTTTTATGCGAAAAAAAAACGCGAAAATTCGATTTTTTTTTAAATTGCCGCCATTTTCCGAAATTTGTACTAAACGAAAAACCCATCCGTCATTCCATGACCAAAGGGTCACAGATTGATAATATGCTTTGAATTTGTGTTTTAGATCAACAAAGAAGGGGCAGTGATGTCAGCCGTTTACCTCCCGCGATTTGAGGACCTGTTTTCGCGGAGCTGCAACGGCCGCCATTTTGGTTTTTTTTTTCAAAAAAAAAAAAAATTTTTTTAACGTTCTGTATATCATGAATAAAAGCAAGAAAAAAACCGCACTCAAAAAGCTTTACTCGTTTCCTTTAAAAAAAATAAAATGTAAACACCTGAAATATGGCACTCCAAGGACAAAGTCTTCCTTAAACGCATTTATATCGAAACCGTGTTTTTTCGCCATCTAATGAACGAATTCACTTTACATTTGCTACACTCATTCAGTGCAAGGCGGGATATACATTTACAACGATCAAAAAAACGATTTCTTTTTTTTTTCTTTAAACGATAGAACTGTATATGTAGAATATTTTCCTAAAGTTCCAAAGCGAAATTCGAAAAACTTCAAACGTTACAGCCCGTCAACGCTGTGCCTCACCGCTCGGATTCGGAGCGGGTGTGAACTTCAAACGCGTTTTTCTCAAAAATGCATTATCGAAATTGGCATGCAGAATTACTTGAAAACTATTAAGCCGATTGAGTTGAAAGTTGGTAGAAATATTGATAATATTGGTACCTTCTACTTAAGGTAAATTGTTTTTGAAAAATTGGAAAAAAACTCCTTTATTAATCCACATTTTACAGAAATTTTTATCGAATCGAACATTTTACAGACATTTTTACGTGAAATATTGGCTTTTTTTTTGTAAATGCGTACCATTTTCTCAAATTCGTTTTTTTCTTTATTTAAATTACCGTCACATAGAAACTATACATGTTCTAACTGAAAAATTTGTTGGACTTTTTCGCAAATTAATGTCTACGGGAAGCTAGACTGCACGCCGATTCACAACTCCCGCGGCGACCTCGCTGTAACATTCTGCCACAGATCCGCCATTTTGATGATGAATTAGTTGAAAAAAATTGTTTCGTATACTTAAATATACTATTAAAGGATACCTAAAGTTTGATAATTGTAGAATAGTTATTTCTCAGTTTCAAAAATCCCTCAATACTGCTTATTTTTTCCTGTGTAAATGTATATCCCGCCTTAATAGTATTAGGACGTTGAATAAGTTTTCGCTGTTTTCCAACAGATGGCGTTACCGGAACTGTGTGGGTGTTGTTTAAGATGGCAACACATCTATAAGAAAGTACTATAAGCAAGCTTAAAATTGAGTGTATATAATTTCGCCGAAGTGTAAATAACTTTTCTTTTTTCATAGTTTCAAACATGTCAAAATTCTTGCTAAAAAAAGAGTACTTGTGGGAAATTTTACTGCACTACTTAATTTTTTTGAATCTGCAGCTGATGCACACAGAATTCTTGTCGACACTTGCGGCGACCATGCTCTGTCAGAAACAACATGCAAAGATTGGTTCAAACGCTTCAAAAATAATGATATTGATGTGTTGAATTGGATGCGTTACTTCATCAAGACTCATGTCAGACGCTAGCTGAACTTGCAGAATCATTAGGAGTTGATCACACAAGCATTAGGAAGAATTTTTCTAAACGAAGCATCAATTTTCACGAAAAAAAACAGCGAGAACTTGTTCAACATCGCAATAGTTTAGTCTTGACCCATGTTTTTCAAAAGAAAAAAACGTTGAAAATAACGTTTTTTTCAGTGGTTGTTAAGAATAATGAAGTCGTTTTTCCTCTAAAAATCGAAAAAAAGAATCAAACCTTTTTTTCTGATTGAAATGTAACAAAAAAAAAGCTCGGTCAAGTATTGGCAAATATTATCCATTTTGAGGAATAACACGCTTTTTTGTTCCAGATCAACCGGATGGCCAAAATAAAAAACACTGTTGAGTCCCTCACTTTCAAAGGTCCTTCTCGAGATTGTTTATAGCTCCTTTAACTATTCATATTTTCTTATGAAATTCGGTACACAACTTCATTAATGCACGAACGAATTTTTTTTATTTCTCAAATTTCCCTTTGCAGATTTAAGCTACGAAATCACGCAACCATTTTTTAGGATCCTTTTTAGCGGCCTACGACAAATCTACAAAATATCATTGAGGATGATAAAGAAAATAAGAAATTGAAAAGAATTTTCGTTGCATTCCAACGATGCAAACTTCGACCCCATCACGAATAAACGTCCCAATGATTTTTCAATCATCTCACTTATTCCTTCAAAATTGGTTTCTTTAAATAACCCCGATTTTTCGGGTCGTCACAGTAGCCTCACCTCTTAAGTATAATAATTCTGCAGTTTCTTTAAGGGGTCTTCTCACTTTAGACGCTAAGAAAGCTATTTTCATGAATTTTTTTGATAGGTTTATATTATAGATATTGATAGAAAAGTTGTTACACTTGATAAATACACTTTCGAAATACATTTTTTTCTCAATGTATGTTTTTATGTAGCTCAAACGAACTTTAAACGCGTTTTTCACAAAACAACGTTTTTCGTTTGTTGATAAAATCTTCGAAAATACTAAACCGATCCTTATGAAATTTTAACCACATATTCTTTACAACTATAGCTATAGCGCATGCCAAGGATTTTTTAAATTTCGATATTTACTATTTTTTGCCAAAAAACGGTGAAAATACACGTTTTTTTTTTAATCGTATGATATGCGCTATAGCCATTGACATACTGAATCTAAAACCGTTTGATTTCTCTGTTTTGAATGATCCATCTACGAGATTTCATCAACAGCGCAGACCTACAATTTTTTAGGACATTTTTTTTAACTATCATTTTCGTCTATAAATAGCGACTTGAGTAAATAATTTTTTTTAAACACATTTCGAAAGTGTATTTATTAAGTGTAACAACTTTTATATCAATATCTATAATATAAACCTATAAAAAAATCATGAAAATAGCCTTTTTCAGCATCTAAAGTGAGAAAAGACCCCTTGAGTATCATTTTCTTCAACGGATTCCTTTAGCGTAAAATTGTAGAGAGATCAAAGTGATACAAAAAAGGTTCAGTCTACGGCTCAACCTACCCTCAACGAGATACATTCGTTTATATATTGAAGGTAGATTGAATTATTCACGGTTTGAGGGTGGTTGGATTACAATTTTTATATACGTAGTGATTTACTGTTGCTGCGCCTGTACATTAAGGAAATATCATTTTGCAGGTTTTCTATTCAATATTCAAGGCATATCGAATTCAACATTCAAAACCCAAGCGTTTAAATACCTAGAATACTTGAACCGTGAATAATCCATCCTTCATGATTCAGTAATCATTTCGGAATAAGCTTAAAATATTACACCGAACAAAACAACTTCAACAGGACGATGAAAAAAAAAAACCAAGAACAATATAAATCGGAAACGTACTGCAAATAAGCCCCGCTGGGTAGCATGGACGCCTCTTTCAGTTCCGTGAAGCATTGTAAGAGTTCGATGCTCGGATTCCATCCTTTGTTCTGTAGGTAAAACTGCAGAAGCATGTACATTTTCTCTGTGATGTATCCGGCGCTGCCAGCAGAGCTGGGATAATTTGAACCACCACCCGGAGATCCCATGTCCGTTTGCATACCTTTAGCTACTATGTTCTTCATAGTTTCTGCCAGGTCCATACTGCAGAAAAAAAAACGATTTTCGTTAATTGTTTTCACTTTGTGTTTCGCGCTTCCTATCAGATTATTCTGTATTATTCGTTCATTTTTGTTTTGTGCCAAACGCTAGATTATTCGCTGTTCTTACCGGTCCATGAGTTCGCCGTGTATACGTTTTCCTGCTTTATATACAGTGCTGAAACCGTCGAACCATGGATAAACGAATGAATAGAATTGTAGGTTCGTCGATAGAGAATAATCACAGGCGACATCCGTATTCGCAAGTGATCCCTGATAATTTTCTACACATAATGCTAAATTGAACACCAACCGGTATTTCGGGATCGTCAGTTGTTCAAGAAACATGTAAATTGACCGTGTGGCATTGATCAATTGCTATTTTGTTCAGTTTTTTTTTCCATTAGACAATCTCTTGAAAGACGTTATACACATACTAAAGAATAACGATGTCCAGCCTCGTGTCGATCATAAAATGAAACATACTTTAAGGCTTTAGGCCACAGTAACGGGTATAAAATCATGTGCGAATTTAACAGTTTTTTTTTCGTATGAAAAAGTGATTCACTCATAAAATTAATTACACATGTTTTTAGTATGAATATCAAGCTGTTAGAAAATATACATATATATTTTTTTTTTCGATGTACAAAATAGCCGACTACTCGAAACAGCTTTTTTCCAATTGGTGTGACAAATAACTTCAACAATTTTCACTCGAATTACTTCAAATTTAAAAGTTATGTTCCTAATTGCATTTCGCAGAGAAGTACGTACGGAATTTCTGATCAATCGAAAACTTTTCATTTTATGAGCAGTTTATGAGCAGTTATATCGAAATTTTGCACTGAAAATTCATTTCTTACGTTCAAATACCTACAACTTTTCAATAAGACAATATTTTTTAAATTCCGTACGTACTTCTCTAGGTATTCTAATGTAGATTGACGAGAATTTTTGTTTTTTGTTCTAGGTCGGAAATTGTGGATGCTAAATGTCGGGCCGCGGAACGCCTAAAAAAAAGATAACAAAAGAAAATATGAGTAGTCGGCCATTTTGTACATCGAAAGAAAAGAGAAATATTTTCTAACAGCTTGATATTCATACTGAATAGATGTGTAATTAATTGCATTAGTGAATCACCTTTTCATACGAAAAAAATGGTTAAATTCGCACATGAATTTGTATCCGTTACTGTGGCCTAAGGCCTTAAGGACGGCTTTAAGACGAATCGCCAGCAAAAGTAGCAGAAATTAGAAATTCTCAAATAAATGTCCGAGATGTACAGTGAAATAAGCCGTGGATGGTACAATATGCAAAGTAAACCTTGAACTGTAGGTAAAAAATATTTTCTTTTCGTTTATTGTTTTATTTTTGTACATTAATAGAATAACTGAAACCACGGTTAATCCGAGATAAATTTTGTACAACCTTTAATAATCATTAATCCGAACTCAATTTTATTGCAGAGTACACATGACTCCTTATATTTAATGATAATCACCTACGCCATATTGCGTCACATTTTACTCGTTTCTGAAAGAAGCTAGTCGATTTACTTTCTTTTTGGTTTCGCGCTTGACAGGAGCGGCCCTGCCTGGTCGTACCTGTGAGGCACTTGAGCACTGTTAATCCGCTCCACAGATGACGGGACCCTAGTTGATCAGGGGTTTACTGTATTTAACTTTATTAGGAGAAAATTCGTTTATGATATTGAAATTTGCATCCTTGGAAGGCAATAAAAGTTTAGAAGCGTAAACTTTTTTGCAATGTTTGGCCACAAAAATGACCCAGCTTGTTTTTTAGGATCGTCACCAGACATCTGCGGCCCAAATTTGGAGGATAAGACTTCGGATGATGAATAAATTGAAGAAATATATTTCTCTTAAGAACTTTCGTTGCATTCCAACTATGCGAACTTCATCACCGTAACCATTTAGAAAGTTCGTTTACCGTTTACTGACAATATATGAGAGAGCTGACAAGAACAAGAGATCGGCTAACAAGAAAAGAGGAATTTCAGTACGTTACAACTGATTACATTAGAATTATGTAGCGAATGGTAGTAAAATTTTCTGAAAGTTACGTTCAAACAATTTATTCCCTAAATCGTTCTGTATCATCTTTCTACTATGCATCCGCGTGTCTCATTTAAGAGTAAAACAGGGTCCTACAAGAAAGTGTTCAAAAGTACTGCGAATTAAGGTATTCTTTTTGCCGAGAGACGCTTTTTGTGAGGGCATAAGTAGGGCCATCCTGAATAATTGGTAAATTACAGTAGCGCTTAATAAAAGTTAGTCACAATCAATTACTATACAGTTGAACCTCGATATAACGAAGGTTTGTCCATTTCTTTCTGATACACGCGAAACCTTGATACAACATAATCATATACATTATGCTCTAATTGCTAATTGCTTGTAACAATAACTCCAATCAAAATATTTCTTCCTTTAAAAAATATCCCCATATTTATAGTACTAATAGATTTTTTTTAAAGAACATTTTAAGGATCATGACTTTGATATAATGAATATCACCTCAATATAACGAAAATCCCTGGAGATTCGTTATATCGAGGTTCGACTGTACCCAATGATAAACTGGAATAAAAAACCTCATGCAAATTTAGTAGATTACACATTTTTTTTGAACAATCACGACTACGAAAATTGTTCTGCTAGTCACATTTTTCCAGGCTTTATCATTAATATTTTCTTTAAACATTCGGTAAACCTATGTTTTTATTGACGTTACGGGATCTTTACCTATTTTTACGCACCTGAGCAGTTTATATCATGCATCTAAAGTTATTTGGTATATACATTTTCAAATGTCTTTTTTCGTTAAAAGTTCCGTAACTTGGATTGAAATTTTCCAGTACACTGGGATGTATTTTCACTGGATTATAGACAAAAATCATTTTAACGTTAAATATTCAGGTACGTGAAAGGAGTACACCATAAAAGTGTCACAAGTCTTCAATGAGCCAGTGGACCGATCTCAAATTTTGCGCCCAGGCTCGCAATGAGAAGAAAGAAACCACTAAGGCATATCACTTTTTTGCGATGGTAGTATTTATGCAAGACGCCATATGTGCTCAATTATTCGATAACATTTTGGCACCTCACTGTCCAACATTCACTTTATGAATTTTCCCTGCAATTGGAAATATATCGAGACGCGAACGACCCTAACACTGAATATAGAATAAATAACCATGACAACAAAATGGGTGAGAACTTTATTCCAAGGGACAAACAGAGAAACATAAAATTGTTCAGTAATTACCATGTTATTAACGCTTCGTACGAGATGTGCTCCGATCGCACGTTAATGGGATGCAAGATATCGAATTTGACGAGCTTCCAAAATTTGATAATTGATATAGCATCATCGCGGGATTGAATAATAGAAGAGGGTCGGAACGAGAGAAAGATTGATGACCTTTCTCCCACTCCCACTCTTTCTCACTGTACTTTTTAAATGATTCGACGAATGACTATAACGATCCGTCTAGTCAAATCCGTTTGCTGCCATTGTTGTTGTTCCAGAGAGCGGATCGTTTTCCTCTCGCGGAACACTGGCCGGGAGCTCTTATTCGCGGGATTCGCTCATTGAAACATATAATGGTGAGGGGGGGAAGGAAAGCGAGGCAAAAAAACAGAGTTGGGTGAGCCACCGCCCCCTTTAAAAATCGCGACGTGCGCGGGGCGTAGAGGCTGGGGGAGGGCGGGGAAGAATCAGATGCAACAGCTATATACTTACCCCGATGCCCGGCCACTTCCCATCCAGGATAAAAATCGACAATTTGATTCTGCACGATCGATAGATAGTCTCGCCGATTACACGGGTCTCATCGTTCACCCAGCAACATTTGTGGTCCCGGGTTTGCACACACGTTTGCATTTACAAATAACAAAACCGGGAGATAATTATTTCCGCGAGGAATACTTTGCGGGTTTTGCCGCCAGAGGCGCGGACGCTGCGTGAAGCGGCGCGCGCATTTCGTCGGCCGGGAACGAACCTGAAAACACTTTTCATCGGTGTATTCGCAAAAACGATAATGATGTTAGCTTTAAGCTCGCTAGAAATACTTTTTGGTAGATTTTCTTTCGATATCCAATTCTTTTTTAAGTAAAGAAGCGATTGCTCACTGTTAGAGATTCGTTAATTCTTTCAGTTTCCCGCCCATGGAACTTTGTTTTTCGAATGTTTCGTCTCCCGCGACCGCGGTCTTCCATACTACAGTGAACTCTTCCTAACTCAACGCTCTCGGGACTGAATTTCCGTGGTACTGGAGAGAGTGGCTTGTTAGAGAGCGTCCCCCACCGCGAGCTACTGAGCGACGTGGTGTGACGGAATATAGTTAGGTTAGGATAAATGTTCAAATGTCACATGTTATTTTTACTAGGTTATTTCAGATTAGAATACTTTATTATTGTTTGCGGGTGAATAATTTTTGGACGAAATCAAAGTGAAACGAAATAATGTTTTATTTTAAAATTGTATGTTTTTTGTAGTACAATAAACTTTGTTTTAAAGAGATAACAGTCCAACAAAAATGCTTCCCTTATAACTTAAAGTATCCATTTTTTTTCTCGTATCGCAAATATCGTCGCACTTTTATGTCCATTCATTTAGAGCTACTTTCTTTTTTTTTCCAGTATCGAACTGTTGATTCCGTTACACCCACACTTTTGGCGATATGAGAAAATGATATTCTGGTTTCGATATTTTCTAATGCAACCTTTTTAATTGAAAGTGGTACAGTTTTCGCTTTTCTTTTTTTATTCGTGCCCTTTATGACTTTCGAAATCACGTTGTGTTACCGCCAGAGAGAATTGAGGGGAAATGGCGTAGTACAGAGGCGTTGAGTTAGGGAGAGTTTACTGTATATATTGTCCTTGTCGCACAGAACATTCCTCGATTACAACGACTCTAACGGACGGCTTCGGCAAAGGAAACCCCCATCACTGGAGCTGCAAGACCTGTATGTAAGACCGTGGTTCATAGCGTCCTTACAGTTGATCTGATTGGTCCGATTGCCATGGATATTGCGCTGTGAGGGCTTAACAGCGCAATTCTGACCGCGGATGATGTATAATTTAAGGTTATAGGGTTAACCACAATCTAATTATCTAGACTGTACTGCGTCTTTACGAAATTCTTGATATTTTTTCACTGCAAAACACCTGAGATAAAAAATAGTTCAATATATGTAACTTCACGTGCGATTAGATAGGCAAGACATTCACGCTACGGGTGGTCATTTTTTTCAGGGTATTTAGCATCAAGATAAACCGTTTCTAACAACGGATTAGGGCAGACTAAACCTACGTAAACATTGAGAAAAAAACCCGCCTTGCACATCGTAAGCCATATATATTTAATGTTGAACCATCAAGGTTTGACGAAAGATTACGAATCTTAGCTGGCGAATGAGGATCATTGCTGCCAACCTCAATGTCCGCGAAGATGCCGTATTTCGGTTACACTTAATATTAATTGATGGTAATAATAAATAATCTCGTGAGATAAATATATAGAGATATATAGAGATAGATAAATAATCATCGATAACGTTCTACTTTTCATGTTGGTAAAAACACAAAAGTTTTTCTCATTTAGGTAATGAAAATATAAAAATGCATAATTTTGCCCTTTAATTATATGTTTTATGAAAAATTATCATGTACAGAATAAATCTATACCTCGTATGCATATTCTTGAGGTTCATAAAAAAAATCATAAAAAATCATTTGACACTCGATTGGACCGCTCCAACCGCCTCAAGTCAAGAACCACCTCAATAGTATGATTAACATAATACTTAAACTTAAATTTTAACCACATTCATCCAATTTGATCGTTTCTCACCCATCCATGTGGCATGGTCAACTACACTGGTGGATCAACGTCTCGAAGTCGAAGACAATTAATGTAAAAAAAATAGTAATTGCCATATAGGCACGTTAAAACTTTCACTACATAAATGATGGGATTGGCCGCTTGGTGGCACTGTCTAATCTCATTTTACATAATTGAATAATTATTTTTTGCCCACTTATTCGATATTAACGTTTATTTGTTGGGTGCACTTTCTTGATCATTTTGAGAAGTATGCGGCGCCCCCATATATGTTGGCAGCACTGACAATCGGCGTTTCTCTAACGCGGTAAAATATGAATTATCAAAAATATATACATCAGACAAAAACAATGTGCAATCATTCATTAACCAACAAATTACGGATATACATTTTTTCGATTTGAAAAGGAATTTTCATTGGATGGTTAGTAATAAAGAAGCGATATTATTCTGATGCACGCTTACGAAAATGAGTTTTTTGAAAGGAGTATCCAACACGTTCAAATTTGCCGCTCACATAGCAACTGGTTCATGTAATGACCAATGATATTACGCTATTCGCTAGGCTCTCGACGCAAGTGTATTATTCAACGAACTAAATGTTCAACAATGAAAAAATCGACTAGTCCAAGATGCCATTTTATCATTGGAAACAATACCATTTTCTTTCGATTTACGGCAAAAAGAATAAATTTTCAATAGAATTATCTCGAAAGCGTTCGAATTTCCTGTTTATCCGACGGTGCATCCATACAATGAGCTATTTAATTGAGAGACTAATGAGATCGTGTAATTTGTAATATGCCCTTTGTATTTAGTTATACATTTTTTTATGATCATAAAATCATCAAGTATAATGGAAATAACAAACGATAATACTTCGTCTTTCTTTTGCTTAGTGTTATTGCAATATCGCGACACAGTTTGTCGGTCTCCTTCCGTTCGTTATAGGAGTTTTAATGGATTACGATTGTATGATCTGGCCGCTGAATCGAGATACAAACTTAACATCGTGTAGCCTGATAATTTGCACTCTTTCTGCACACGTACTTTAACGGGTTAGGCCACTATGAAAATGACGAATGCTCGTTCGTCGTTTGAGGCAACTCGAATTGAAGAGGAAAGTCCAACATATGGTGCTGCTAGGAAAACTTTAAACGCGTTTTTCTTGAAACTATATTTCTCAAAACGGTGTACACGATATCTCGACATCTAATGAACGTATTGACTTGAAATTTGGTACACTTATTCAGTGTAATATTTGGATGTTGAATGTTCTCGCTGTATTATCATGAAAATTAATGCTTTATTTTGACTAATTATTCCTAATGCTTTCACCAATGCATACACTGAATGTCAAGCTTGCTTATAGTACTTTATAGATGCGTTACCATCTCAAACTACGCGCACGCCATCTGTTGGAAAACAGCGAGAACTTATTCAATGTCATAACTTAGGGTGTCTCAAAATGTCCTGACATTTTTATTTATTAATAAAACGTATTATTTATTTGAAAAGTACGAATATTTTTATTTTAATATAAGGTACAAACATAGAGGTTAGGTGTGGAACACAATATCCGATAAATAGCCGCCTCGTGCCTGTTTGCAGGTGTTAACTCTTGACAAAATTTCAAATAACATTTTGGCACAATAGCGGACTAATTTCTTTAATGGTGCGTCCAATTGCTTCTTTGAGCTCCGGAATGGTATGTGAGTCATTGGCATACACTTTTCCTTTCAGAGAACCCCCAAGAAAAAAGTCCAATGGCGTCAAATCGCACAATCTTGGTGGCCAATTCACATCGCCGCGGCGCGAGATAACACAACCATGAAACTTCGTCTGCAATAACTATGCAGTAACAATACAGCGAATAACTATTTCTATGCGTTATTCGACCGTGTAATTCTCCATGAATTGAACCCCAATACTCCCGGATACCAGTTGTCAAAGATTAGTACTCTATGGCCGTGTTCGTTGGGTCTCATCATTTTGATTGCGCATGCGCATAATGATGCGCATTTGATGATGCGCACGTTTCCTTACGCAGTTGCGCGTTGCGCATCATTATGCACATGCGCACTTGTTCGTATCAAAATGATTAGACCCAACGAACACGACCTATGTTCACTACAAAAACGGCGCGCAATTTAAAATGTCAGAACATTTTCAGACGCCCTTTAGTAGTTTAGTCTTGGTCGACGTTTTTCTTTTTAACTTTTTATCATCAGTTATCAACAATAATGTCATTTCACCTCGAAAGATGAATATTTTTTGATGATTGCAACGCGATAACAAAAAAATCTCGGTCAGGCCTTAGCCAATATTATCTATTTTAAGACGAAAATCGTTTTATCGTTTCTCATCGACCGGGTAGCCTAAATCAAGTACACCGTTGAGTCCCTTATGTTCAAAGGTCCTTCACGAAATTGGTTATAACTTCTTTGATTATTAATATTTTTGTATGAAATTTGGTACAAAACTTTATTTAATGTACATACAAATAAATGTCCAATTTTTTAATCATCTTAATTATTCCTTCACAGTTAATTCTTTTAATACCTTCGTTTTACGAGCCCTTACAGTAGCCTAACCTCTCAACAAAATGGAATCTGCCTCTTCCGTAGCACTATTCGAAAAATTGTGCACTCGAGACGATAGTATTCGTAAAACACTGTATCTAATAAGCAACAAAATTTCTGCCGCGCCCGAGGCTGCCTCGCGAGGCGGCTCGCTCAGTCTAGACGCGCCTAATCACTTTACACTCTTAGACGTTGTTACAGGCGCTCGTTACAAAAAACAATTATTACTGAAATAGAAACGACATCGATAGATTCTACAAATTGCCACGTTTCTCCTGCTCGGCTTCTATGGCTTGGAAAAGAGCCTGGAAATTGCCAGCGCCGAAACCCTGAAACGAAAAAAAAAAGACAAATGTAGCAAGCGAACGTGAATTTGTCTTTTCTCCAAAGAAAAGCTAGTATCGCTTACGTTGTGATTTCTACGCTGTATGACCTCGATAAAGAGAGTTGGCCGATCTTGAACGTTTCTAGAGAATATCTGAAGCAAATATCCATTCTCGTCGAAGTCGATGAGAATCTTCAATTTTCGGAGTACTTCAAGGTCTTCGATTACTTTCGTGGCACTTCCCTCGAGACGTTTCTTGAGCATTTCGTAATACGTGTCGGGAACGTTAAGGAACTCGACACCGCGGGAGCGCAAATTTTTCACCGCCGCAATAATGTCGTGAGTATTGAGAGCGATATGTTGAATGCCAGCACCGCCGTAATACTCGACAAATTCTTGTATCTGCGAGCGTTTTTTGCCAGGCGCTGGCTCGTTTATCGGTATTTTTACGGTCTCCTGCCAATTCGTCATGACGATCGAACGAAGCGCCGAAAATTCCGTGTGCAATTGAGTATCGTCCACCGACCAAAATCTGTGGAACTGGAGAATCTCCTCGTACCTAAAAACATTTGAGATCGCGTTGTAATGACAGCATCATTGACTGCATCTAGATTGCATCCTACTTTATCCTATGCGATTAACGGATCAATCTTTGTGTGTACGAAAGACTTGCCTCGAAAAAGGACCTCACGATATTTATGGAATCGTTGAGGATACAAGCAAGCTGTTGAGCTAGGTATCGATTTTGGCAAAACATATTTCTGCGGTTTAATATTACACAGGTCGACAAAAAATATTGAGTTTTTATTTTAATAACAAAAATTTGATTCTATATATCGAATAATAACCAAAATCTTCATTTGTTAATTATAAAGTTTTCTTTGGTCTGGTTTACGTTGATTAATCAGTCTTGAAGTTTGTGGTCGATAATATAAGCAGCAAATGGCAGCACGTTTGAATAACAAAAGCAAACTTTATCCGGTAAAACCGTTTTTTCTTCTTCTATTAACTAAGTGGAAGAAATTAAAATTTGACATCTAGAACGCAGACTGAAAAATTGTGTTGACCAGTGTTATAAAGTTGATCTGTCTCCGAATGGTCTTGCGTTATTAACCTTGATGACTTCGACTTGGAATTGCTATCGTTAGAAACAACATAGCATTTTTTTTCTCGCTTAAAGGTATCTGCCCCCTTAAGACGGAGTAGAAAATGTACCACGTGGCATATGAGTGCGAGAGAGATAGATGAAATTTTTGAACAGAGATTCCTCAGAGATGAATAATATTTAGGCCAAAAGGAAATCATTAAGCTCCGCGTCAAGGAATTCTCCAGAGCCTAATGCTTTGTTTTTCCTAAAAAATTAAACCATCTATGAGAAAATTGCGTGGAAAATTTGTGAGGTTATGTTGACCTTGTACATGCCCTTAAAGGGCTATTCTACTGTGACGGAATGAAAAAAGCGAACTTTTATTTTTTTGCATTTTTCAACTCTCATCGTGGAATTGATATCCAATTGCTGGTAAAGTCGATTTCCACTTTGTCGACTCAGTACAGCGTTTCAAAGTAGAAGCGCTCGCTGCGCGCGCTCAAGTGCGGCTACCTGCTGCGCGTCTCTGACAGCTGTTAGGATCAGCTGTTTTAAATTTATACCTGAGTATACACATGTACACATATAACTCTATGCATTTACTGTATAGTAGTAGTTCCTCTTTTCACTGTGTGAGTGAAAAGGAAGCTCTACCGGTTAGTGCTGTATAGTATGGCAAACTTTCAACTCAAATTTTTACCGCATATTCAACATATGGCTATCGTCCGAACTAGGATTATTAAAAAATATTAATTTTAACTTATACTTTCGCCCGAATTATGACGAAAAAAAGTGTTTTTCGAACACTTTTGCAAAAAACGACGCCGTTTTGTTATTTTGCAATAAAAATCAATAATCCTAGTTCGGGCGATAGCGACACTCGTACAGATTGAGAATCTTTGTGAATTTTTTGTTTCCGATTACCTGGAGAGCGCAAATCAGCAACGCTAGCAACATACTTTTTTCATCCCTTTACACGATTATAAATTGTTACGTAAATATACATCTTTATGCAACAACAAGAAATTGTTTTCTATTCTGTAAGAGTGTACCTTGGAGCGAAAAAAAAAACGTTTGTATTCATACATGCAACAGTTAAAAAAATATATTGAAAATAGCTTATTTTTTTAGACGTCATAGTAAAATAGCCCCTTAACCGTCAACTGTTCTTCGTTATGGGCCAAGCGGCTTTCGAAAGGTTTGGTAATTGCACATCTCGTGATACCCATGCGAGGGGAACATCCTCTCACATGCCGGAACGGTGGTAATACACTATATTGTTTATATTTTTTTATCGGCGATGATTGTTAACGAGAATAATTGGTAATGTGAAAAGGTAAAGTTCAACATTTTTTTATGGATACCCAGTTGATAGAATGAAAATTCCGTCTGATGACCTTTATTCTACGTATCTTCAAGCATCATTACAATTTTTTTCACATAATTTTGCAACAAAATGGCGGCGCTGAACGCCGGACGAAGCAAGTGGCCTTTGTCTGATAGTGTCCTGTCATCGGCAACGTTACATCGCTAATTCTTCAGCGAATGACCTGAATTTTTTTTTCGAACTTTATAACAACATGGTATATTGAAGTATGTAGGGAATTTTTAATATCTCTGAAACTTTTGCCGAAAAAAATTATTTCAGGCCATTCTTTTCAAATATGCACCATTCTATTAAAAATCAATATTTTTCGATTTCCCTACGTACTTTGAAGGCAAGTCTCATCTGGAACTCGAATTATTTTGAATTAGCTTTCCAAGTAAAGAATTCGAGGAAACTTTTGCCGGCCGCAGTACACTATAGACAACGCTGACTCGCTTCATCCACCTTCAGCGTCGCCATCTCGTTATAAAACCTTGTGACAAATTTTGGAAAGATACTTAATGCTATGTAGAATGAAGGGCACTTAACGGAATTTTCACTCTGTCAACTGGATATCCATAAAAAGTAGTTGAAATTCACCTTCTCTGCGGGCTCTGGATTGGAAGTCTCCCTTAATTGGACTATAACAAGGAATACTTGACTCTGATGAAAAAAAAATCCAAAACAAATAGAGTCTTAGTGGCCCATTGAGGAAACGAGGGGGAAAAAACATTTTAATTGTTAAAAAATTACGAAAAATAGTTCCCAGTTGAACCCACTAGACTTTCTTTAACAGTGCAGGGTGTGCCGTGTGTAGGTTGTGACATCGGACTGATGCCTCGTACATGTGCATTGCCTGGAATTTTTATAATGCAAAACAGGAAGCAAATTCGTATACTATCGTAATAAATAAACATAATTCTGTGTAACCAAATTGGTGAACATGATGTGGGTCAATTCTTGCTTGAACGGATCAATTAAATCTTAAAACGTAGAAATGTGACAACCACAAGCTCATGTTTTATGGTAATGTTTCTTACAAGGAACATCACTTAAGTGTCCGCCGTCGATTTTGTGGAAACTCATATATGCAATAAAGCATTAAAAACTGTCAGACACGTATGTTTTTTATCTGTGGAAACCGGTTTTAAGGTAGGAAACCACCCCTCAAAGAAAGGCGTGTCGAGGGGTGGTTTCGCCCTCAAGCAGTCCACCGATCGGAATGAAATGAAAACCAAAATTCTTCTAGTGTAAAGCAATGAAAAATTCACTATAGAATAATTGAAAAAAAAATGAAATTAAAGGGTGACACGCTTTTCTTTGAGGGATCGCTTCCCCCTTTAAAAACGTTTTTTTCCGCAGATAACATAGAATACGTGTCTAATAGGTTTTAATGCTTCATCACATATGTGAGTTTCAAAAAAATCTGAGGTGGACACTTGAGTAATGTACTGTGTTAGTGATACCGATAGCTATCAGTAAGCTTATAAGTGCATGCGAAATTCCCTTTCACTTCCTGTATCTATTAGACAGAAAAGTTTCGTTCGGCGAGCATAGACGAACAGATAGATAGGTTTGGTTTTATGAGCATCCCATTTTGTCACGTAGACGTACGGAATCCAAAAAATTCGGGGCAACGTCCTTTTCTCCATTAAGGGGGGGTATACATTTAGACGGAAATAAAATTAAACAATTTTGAGAAATATTTTAAAGTATGAAATAATGATTGTACATTTATTATTTCAAGAATATCCTGTAAAAATGTGAAGGCTGTATCTCTAATACTCCCCGAACAGCAGCCTTCCAAATAGCTAAATAGCTCGTAGGCATAAAATGCCTACGAGCAATCTTTAAACGCGTTTTTCTCGAAATGAGATTTTTCAAATTTGCTGACATTGTAACTCAAAGACCAATTATCCAATTGACTTGAAATTTGAACTTAGTACTCTTGAATATATTTACCCTACAATGACGTAGGATATTTTCGATTGGATGAAAATTGACGATTTGGCATTGAAAAAAACGACCATTTTATCGGCAAGAAAACAGACTTTTTTTTCATAAATACGCCATTTTGTTAGATTTTGATATTTTTCGAAAATCCTACGTCATTGTACAGGAAATACCTTCCAGTTTAACGACATTTTTTCGGTTTCGGCTACTCAATCGGCCGGAATCATGTCAGAAGTGGTCGCTTGGATCTCAATATTTTTCTATGAACAAATTATGTAATATAGGTCAAATATAGCCAAATATATTCTTAATTTTCCGAAACATTTAGTTGAATACTTTTCTTCCAAAAAATTCCCGATAATCACCCAAATTTTTAGCGTTCACGCTGGCACAGCCCCTTAAGGGGTAAGGCCACTGTAAATTTTTTGAAAAATCGATTTTTTTTTATTGGCTTAAAAAATAGTTTAAACCCTCTAGAATAAGAAAAAAAGGTCCTGTGCGACCCAAACAAACCCAAACAAACCCAAACAAACTATTCGCAAAACTTTAAACGCGTTTTTCTCGAAACATGGTTTTTCAAAATGGCACGCAGCATAACTCGAACAATTTTCATTTTTTTTACTTGAAATTTTAACCAGATGTGAACATTTACATTATCTTGAGAATGTCGATCGGAATTTTCAAGAACTTTATTTATTGATTTTTTATTAACAAAAAACTTGCCGTTTTTTTCGTCAAAACTCAATTTTTTTTTTCAAACGCACGCCAAATCCACAAAAATTGATACTTTTTAAAATCCGATCGACATTCTCTAGCTATAGCCCTCTAGATTAATGGTTTTTTTTTTGTTCTAGATTCAAAAGTGCACCAGTGGTGCTGCGTGCCGCGGAGCCCTGGAAGCAAAACATGTCCCGGGAAGATAGCTGTGGAACCGCCATTTTGTTTTTTTTTTACTGTAAAAAAATTTTATAATAAAGTTTAATGTATGCCCGATAACACCATTAAAAGTTTTTTTTCAAATACCTTCAATTTCGGGAGCAAAAAATTAGTGAAAAAACCTTTTTTTTGGGCCGTTACAGTGGCCTTACCCCTTAAGAAAGAAAAAAAAGAAATCGATTTTTGATCGTTGTAAATGAATATCCCACCCTAAGGCGTTACGTCTGAGTAGAAAAAAATGTCTGACCGTTTTTTTCTATTCGCTTAAGTTATGTATAAACATCACAAAAATGATATGCAAAAGGAACTATACGCGAAAAAATGCAAAGAAGTGTTCGAGCTCACTTTCCGAGGCGCGTCCCCGCGCTCCGAAATGTACAAAACAACCTAGATCGTGAAAGTGGCAATTCGGAGTCGTAATACAAAAAAATATACCACAATCTAATGACAGCTCCTAAATCAGCCTTCAAACTTTAACGCGTTTTTCTCGAAACCACGTTTTTTAAACCGTGAGGACGCATTATTCGGGCCGTTTTTACCCGATGAGTTTTAACCTTTAACTTTAGTTTCTTAGATCGTTTCTCTAACGAAGTACACACGATTTTTACGATCCATCAACAATTCTCGTTTTCCAAGCAAATTAAAGCCGATTTTATAGCGAAAAAAGATTATTAAAAATGATACCATTTTGTGAAAGAATCGTTTTTTTTAAATGATCGTGTGTGCTTCTCTAGCAAAACTAACGTAAATGATGTTTTTTTTGTTCTAGGTTCTAATATATTTTAATATTTACGTCTTTCCGCAGTGTCTAAAAAATGCTCCTACATTTAGTCCAGTCGAGATAGGTCTAAAATTCGATTAACCTGGAATTAATTCCGGGCTTCGATTTTCTTTTTTTATACTTAGGGGGGGTTGTTGGTAGTGTAAATCTCGATTTTCGGGAAAATCTCCCTGGTGCGTTTGCCGCCATCTTGATTTGAAGAGGGATTTTTTGTTTTTCGAATAACTCGCTTAATTTCAACCTTAGAGTGAAAAAGATCATATCAAAAGTTGTGGGAAATGTAATTCCCCACAAGTTTGGTGATTATAGTTTTTACCCTAGGATCGATATTTATAGAGTTACACTGCAAATAGGGGTAAAAAGTTCACCGCTAAATTAAGTATAAGTTCGAAAATATAGATCCTAGGGTAAAAATGGTGCTGACCAAAGTTGAAGAAAATAAAATTTCCTACCCGATTACGCCTTACCATTTTTACGATAAATTTGATAATAAACGAAATAACTGAACATAAAAAAAAGTTCACCGCTAAATTAAGTATAAGTCCGAAAATATAGATCCTAGGGTAAAAATGGTACTGACCAAAGTTGAAGAAAATAAAATTTCCTACTCGATTACGCCCTACCATTTTTACGATAAATTTGATAATAAACGAAATAACTGAACACAAAAAAAAAGTTCACCCCTAAATTAAGTATAAGTCCGAAAATATTGATCCGAGGGTAAAAACGCTAATAACCAAAATTGGAGGAAATAAAATTTCCTATGTGATTATTTATTACCATTTTTACAATAAACTTCATAATAAACGAGATAAGTTTAAAAAAAAACGTTTTTTACCCCTTTTAGCAGTCTAACTCTATAAATATCGATCCTAGGGTAAAAATTATAATCACCAAACTTGTGGAGAATTACATTTCCCACAACTTTGAATACAATCATTTTCACTCTAAGATTGAAAATAAGCGAGTTATTCGAAAAACAAAAAAAAATCCCTCTTCAAATCAAGATGGCGGCAAACGCACCAGGGGGATTTCCCCGATAATCGAGATTTACACTACCAACCACCCCTCCCTAAGTATAAAAAAAGAAAATCGAAGCCCGGAATTAATTCCAGGTGAAATCCTATTTCGACTGGACTAATTGGTGCACCTACGATTGAGTCTCCGATTTTTATTTTTTGTCATAATTTTTTTATCTTCATACACACACCGTCAACACACGAAGAATAAACCATCCAAACCTCATTTTTTATTACTATTTTAGTATTCTCAAAAAAAAATAACTCGAAAATGTTTCATTTTTCGGTGAACCACACAGATGTAACGCCTTAAGACAATGAGAAAATGGTACAATAACTATAGAAAAATGATTTACATTGTACTCATCGATGAAGACACACGTATCGAAACTTACTCCATTTTCAAAACATCAAACACGAGAGGTGATTACTTTGTTAGATTGATTTTAAAGCCAGATATTTTTCAACCAGCTAGAAACTATATGGTGTCCTATTTTAAATAACAAACTTTCCTGCACGATCTCAAACGTGCGACAGCGATTTTTAAAATGAAGTAACTCGATCGTATGCCTCCCCGAAACCATACACGTTTTGTAGGAAAAGTTTTTTACTCCAACTTTATTTTCGCATTTTATTCGGGGTGTCCGATCGAATTGAGACGCCCTGCATAGATCCAGACACAAAGATGCACCATAACGGAAACTTACCATTTGGCGACTGGTTCCATCTGTTGATCCGGCTGATTGCCCACGCAGTGATCAATAAAATCCAGCTGGGTGTCTGGTCTAGATTGAAAACGTTTATTTGCCAGAGTACGCAAAAATGAAAAATGCCGCGACAAATATCGAAAAACTTACAGGAGTCTTGATATAGGATCCGGTTGAACATTGACGTAGCCAGGAAGAAACCGAGTCTTGGAGTATCCCGTACGATCAATCAAAGTATGAAGAGTCTCTCCGAACTTACGGTATACGAGACAGAAACCGGAAATGCATTTATTAACTTCTGTTCCATTTGAGCTTGGAGTCAAAAGTATTAACAATATAAACCATCATTATTACCGAACATCCTGAATATGTTTCTTCATATCGGATGCAGTTTAAATATTTCCTCACTTATCATCGCTCGTACATTGGAAAAAATGTTCTTATTTGCAGAGATTTTCGTCGGGAGAAGTGTAAGTCACAAAAAAACATTAAAAAATCCGATAAAAAATCGACGAATATTATTTTTGAACACCTTTTTTCTTTTTTTTTCTTTTTTTACTTTCGTCAGCATTAGAACACAATATATTGAGGGCTTATCCTACTTTCAAAGTAACGAACCCCTCGTTTGTCGCTTCCGCCAATGCTAATTGAAAAGGAAGGAAGGAATTGGTGCAGGAATAGCAGATTGAAGGTAAACTTATGATTACGATAGAACTGCTATAAACTTTAAGGCGGGAAACCAGTTTAGGAGGACGGTTTTTTTTGTGATTTTCATTATTTTTTTTACAAGGAATGAATGAATAGAATTTATTTAAACTTTGGGAATATTTTACACATATTTTCTAACAAATATTCGAATTTTTTCGAACCATTTTCTCTGACAATATGGAAAATGTAACCTCCCGCCCATCAAATGTCGCTATCAGACTGCTGTCTGTGTACACTCCGGAGGCCATAGTTGCCATCAGAAATCAATACGGATTGAATATTACTTTGTGAACATGTTTTCCTTCTATATGAACCTAACTCTGACCAAAAAATTGAAAATTGCATTTTTAGAGATGTTTAAACAAAAGGGTATATTTTTGCCATTATTTTATCATTTTTTTGCTATAACAAATATATTTTAAACAATTTTATATGCCTAAATTTAGGTTCATATAAATATATAAAGAAATTTAGGTTCATATAAATATATAAAGAAATTATCACTTTATAAAATTGTAGGTTAGAAACTTTTTGACCTAGAGTGTACACAAATTGAAAAAATGTCGATTCGAAGAAAACGCGTTTGAAAAAAAATATCGAAAACGCAAAATTCAAGGCAGTAATGAATTATTTATACTACTTTAGGAACATATTCTTGAATAGTTTTACTAACAATTTATGAAATTAAAAAAATCGAATTTCTGAGTAATCTAAACCGGTTTCCCGCCTTAAACGCGTCTTTCTCAAAATCATATTTTTCAAAACGGCGTACACGATTTCCCGACATCTAATTAACTGATTGACTTGAAAGTTGGTACACTTAGTGAGTAGAATAGTAGTGTTTGACCGAGATTTTTCTGAACATTTTTGTTTTCCATTGATTATTAACAACAATCGTGTCATTTTCCTCGAAAAATCGAAATAAAAATTTCACATTTTGTTTTTTTTTATGTTTAAAACACGATAACAAAAAAAGCTCGGTCAAGTCTTAGCCAGTATTGTCTATTTTGAGAAAAAAAAATCTTTTTTTTCAGTTTGGGTGGCCAAAATAAAGTGTGCCGTTGAGCCCCTCACGTGCAGAGAGCCTCCACGAGATTCTTTATAACTTCTTAAATTATGCATATTTTCCTATGAAATTTTGTACAGAACTTTGTTAATGTACTTAGAAATAAATGACGAAATGATTTTTCAATCATCTTACTTATTTCTTCGAAATTAAATTTTTCGTATAATCTTGATTTTTGGGTCATCACTGTAGCCTAACCCCTTAATGGAAGAATCTCTCAAACGTCTAATTGTTTAACACAGTACCAGGCAGCCATATTTGGGACGATATATCGCCCATCATACGCTGTTGCCACATCGCAAACGCAATTTCTATTGGGAGTACAAATAAGTCTCCGCCGTTTGAAAAAAGATGGCCCCACCAGGAGGTTACGTTTGAAATTGTCAGATGCAAAACGTCATATCGTAAGGTTGGAAACCTGGCAAGACCATAACCTTGAAATATTAGCGATTTTGTATCAGCGTTTTTGAAAACCTTGCGCCTGATCGAGACGCAATTTTTCTTAGCCCATTCAGAATTGCGGCAAGAAGTTGAAATATGCTTCATTTTTTTTAAATATCGGACCATTTTAGGGATAATACGCATCACGTTTTGAAGCTATTTATTCCGCTCGACGCTGTAAAGCGCAGTTTCAAAAATCAACACAATCTGATCCATTTTCGGACGAACTATTTTTCCAAATGGTTAACCGTTAGTGAAAAGTATTCACGGAGCCTTATTCGCACTAATTATTAGGCGTCTTAAGAAAATCTCGAACAAAAGCCTAAGCTATACATCTTCCTCTTCGTGTTCTAGCCAATCACGTGGTACATTGTTGACTTTTGTTTAAAAACTTGCGAGCCCCTATGCTGTATGTAAATTAACCCGATTCTGTGATTTCAAATGACTCTCCGATCCTCGTACATTTTTCGAATCATCAATGTATTAATGTACGATGAGAGAACATATGTAACGTTATTCTTAGGTTATATTCCTTACCGTCTTCAGGGTGGCCATTCTGACGACGCCATGCTGGTCCCTCTCCTCCCAAACGTCGCGTACTATTTCAGCACCTCGTTCCTTCGCCACTTTCACTATGATATCAATGTCCTCAACTGTAAAAGCCACGTCTCTGACGCCGTCGCCGTGGACCGACAGGTGTTTCGACATCTCATCGTGATCAGGCTCGTACGCGGATTCGAACACGAAAATGATCTTGAAAAATTCGAAAATTCTCGTTAGGGAAAAATATGTCATGAACGCGCTTCAGGAAAAAAATATGTAATAATTGCGAGTCATTAGACGACGTAATAAAGTTTCTCTATGTAGCTTGTTAGATTCACACATAATTATAATATGGAAATAAAAAGTAATTGCTTTGAAAAAGCTTATGAATTGATATGTTGCTTATTAACCCTACTTTGACACACTGGGTCATTTTAATCCGGATGAACTTTTAGTAAAATGCTCACTCGTCCAAAATTGAAAATTTTCAATAATTTTCTTCAACGTTTTAATTCAACATTTTCTGAATTTTAATTGTGCAAAAATATTGAAAAATGTTTAAAGTGTATTCCTGTTTTTTCCAATAAAAATCGCCCAAAGGGTTGTTATTGGCAGGTGGATGAAGTACTATCCGGGTCAAATTGACCCAGTGTGTCAAAAACGTTGCCAAATATGAGTGTGTCAACGAAGGGTTAAGGGGTCTTTTCACTTTAGAGGCTAAAAAAGGCTATTTTGATGAATTTTTTGATAGGTTTATGTTATAGATACTGATATAAAAGTTATTACACTTAATAAATACACTTTCGAAATACATTAAAAGTTTTTATTTATATCATATCAAACGATTTTTGATATATACAAAAATAACAAAAAGGCACGCATTTTTCGAAAAAAAAGTAAACGTTTTTTTTCATCGTTTTTGGCAAAAAAAATGAAATATCAAAATTTGAAAAAAATCCTTGATATGCGCTATAACTATAGTTGTAAAGAATATGTGGTTGAAATTTTATTAGGTTCGGTTCAGTATTTTCGAAGATTTTATCAACAAGCCGTCGAAAAACGTTTCGAGAAAAACACGTTTAAAGTTTGTTTGGGTTACATAAATACATAAAAAAACATTCAAATGTATTTCAAAAATGTATCTTTTGAGTGTAACAACTTTTATATTAATATCTATAATATAAACCTATCAAAAAAATCATGAAAATCACTTTGGCGTCTAAAGTGGGAAGACCCCTTAAATGGATAGGCTGCTGTGAAAATTACGAACACTTGCTCGTCACTATTGGAAATAACAAACGATAATACTTCGTCTTTCTTTTGCTTAGTGTTATTGAAATATCGCAACACAGTTTGTCGGTCTCCTTCCGTTCGTTATAGGAGTTTTAATGGATTACAATTGTATAATCTGGCCGCTGAATCGAGATACAAACTTAAGGGCGGGGTAAAGTATTTAAATTTTTTTTCATTTTTGTTTAATTTTTTTTAACGAATGCATAATATATCAAGAATATTGTGTTAAAATTTCAAGTCGATCGGAGTAAAATTGACGAAGTTATGAGTATTTGAGCGTCTATTGCTCCATGCCGTTCTCTTCTCTTCTGCGTTTTTCAAACCGTTTTTCTGAGACTTGTCATATTTGAAGTCCGTGTGCACGATAACTCAAAATCTACTGGACCAATCGCTTTGAAATTTTGCACAGTACTTCTTCACATAATTCACCAGGTATTGTCGAGAGCTTTTTTTTTTTTTTTAATAATTACTAATTTTTCAACAACAAATTAGCCGATTTTTTTAGCGGAAATCGGGTTTTTGGCTCCCAAGTGCTACGAAAAATCGAAAAATCGAAAGAAAAAAATCCTCCCGTCATTACCTCGAGAAACATCTCCTTTAACAAATGCATTTTGATTTTTTTGTTTCAAATGATTCTGTTGCGAGTTATGGTGCACACCGCAAACCAACTTTTTTCGAGGCGCCTCCGGGGTTTAATTTTCACTCGCTCAATTTTGAATATTTTGCAATGCAAATTTAGGAGAATGTATTTCAAATGTTACTTTAGTATATGTAAATTTTTCAATAAACGAACACTATTCGTTACGCCAAAAAAAAATCTTAAAAACATGCCTTTTTTCGCCGAATGAACTTTACCCCGCCGTTAACATCGTGTAGCCTGATAATTTGCACTCTCTCTGCACACGTACTTTAACGAGTTAGGCCACGACGAAAATGACAAATGCTCGTTCGTCGTTTGAGGTAACTCAAATTGAAGAGGAAGGTCCAATATACGGTGCAGGAATCGCAGATTGTAGATAAACTTATTATTACAACAATAGAACGGCTAGTAAAACTTTGAACTCGTTTTCCTCGAAACTATGTTTTTCAATACGGTGTACACGATTTCTCGACATGTAATGAACGGATTGACTTGAAATTTAGTACACTCATTCAGAGTAATCGTAGTTGAGTCTTTATCGACGTTTTTCGTCTTGACATATTTTTTCCGTTAGTTATTAACAATAATGACGTCGTTGTTCCTAGAAAATCGAATTGAAAAGTTCAAATTTTTTTGACGTTTGAAACAAGATAACAAAAGAAGCTCGGTCAAGTCTTAGTCAGTATTGTTTGTTAAAAAAAAAGCCAAAATCGAGTATTTCAAAGGTCCTTCACGAGATTGTTTATGACTTATTTAATTATTAATATTTTTAAATAAAATTTGGTCACCAACGTTGTTAATATACATATAAATGTCCAGGCGATTTTTCAATCTCACGTATTGCTTCAAAATTAATTTTTTTTTAATAACCCTTATTTTCGTGTCATCACAGCAGCCTAACCCCTTAATACGTTGCTTAATTAAACCACAGTATTTTATAAACAACGATAATTATCATTATATTACAATTTCCGATCAGTGTCTACAGTATCACAGATATAACCTCATCACACTGAAAGCTGCGGTTTTTTTTTCATTTCGTAGCTATGATTATTCGATAGTAATAGTAACAATTTTGCTTGATTATTAAGAAGATTAGAGCGTTAGCCACAATGCAAGATTGAATTTTTTTTAAAATATATGTTATTGTTCAGACTATACCGAGACTTTAAGAATTTTTTAAAATTTGTTCACCACAAAACACCAGAGATAAAAAATAGTTTAATTCGTGTAGTTTTACGTACGGTTAGATGGCCAAGACGTTCACGGTGATGTATTTTTTTGCTATTTAGTACCAAGATAAACCATTTCTAACAATGGATTAACGTAGACTAAACCTTTGTAAACATTCAGAAAAAAAACGATCTTGCCCATCGTAAACCACATATATTCAACATTGAACCATTAAGGTTCGATTGAAGATTACGAATTTTAGCTGGCGAATGAAAAGCATTGCTGTCAACTTCAATGTACGCGAAGCTGCCGTATTTCGGCAACACTTTATATTACTGAATGTCAATAATAAATAATTTCGTGATATAAATAGGCATAATTATAAATGACTCAAAATGTCATTTTGAGTTGTATAAAACATTCGCTGACGCAATTTTTTCATAATAATCATCCATAATGTTATACTTTTTCAATTTGTTGGAAACACAAAAGTTTTTCTTATTTACGTAATGAAAATATAAAAATGCATAGTTTTTCCCTTTAATATTATATTTTATGAAAAATTGGCATCTACAGACTAAATCCTCGTATGCATTTTTTTAAGATTCATTGAAAAATAAATTCGTAAACTGTCATTTGACTCAAGTGGGCCTGTCCAACCTCCTTAAACCGAAGGGCTACAAGAATAGAGAGGGAGAGGGGGGGGGGGGCAAAAAGAAACGCAACACTGCTGAGATGGACGGGGGGCCATGACGAAGTTATAAAGACGTCAGTAGCACAGAATCGTTAAACAAATGAAAATTGTTGAATGCAAATGAAAAAAATGTTATTCTACCTTATTCTGCTTGACTGCGTGCGAAGCAACTTCTCGAGAGCCAGTTTCCAGACCCCGATAGCACAAAGGCTCGAATCCGAATCTGCTCGTGTAAAAACTCGCAGCCTAAAAGAAATCGAAAAAAAATGCCATTCAGCAATATACCCTTGAAGATATTCAAGGTCTTGGTCTTTGATTGGCCTTGAATATTATTTTCTTTCTCAAACTCACCTGTTTTGCATTGCCGACCCATAATTTGATATGATCGAAGCATACAAAGTTTCCACCAATTGGCTAAAAAAATTGATTAATTGCACATTTATTAATTTCATAACTAAAATTGTTGAGATTGGGTTAATTCTTAATGATAGTGTTACAAAAAGTTTGTTAAATAATTGGTTTTGAAAAATGGGTCAATCAACTATCGAGATGACATTATATTTTGCCGTAAAGAAATAAATCGCCGTTTTCTTTCAAACTATGTCAATATTTTTGGAATGTTTTCTTCGTGTTCCGTATTCCAAATAAAACTACTCAATTAACCATCGAAAGCCTTTTAAAAAGCCACAAAAACGAATACGCGTTAAAAAAAACTTATATGGATAATTTAAAAATGCATTTTCGCTACTTTAGTACTTCTGGGGAGACTTTTCCTTCTTAAGATTGTATAAGATAAGCAGCACCGTTGAAATGAAAATCATTTAAAAAACTAGCTCGAAAGAATTTTCGACGAAAATCAAGTCTTTTTTCTTATAAAATTACGTATTTTAGACTTTTAATCCGTTCTTGAGCGTATTGATCTCGATGGTATTGTATATGCTCAGTCTTATATATGCTCAAGGATGGATGAAGCATCAGATGAGATATAGTATCTTTTAGCACCGAATTTATAAAGTATACTCGTAAAATTCCAAGGCCATGGAATAACCCGTTTTATGGATACAAATGTTGAAACATTCCGATATTCTTTTCATTGGGATTTTTTTACAATTTACGAAGTAGTACGTTAGTTTTGCCGTTTCTCCAATCGACTGACAAATGACAAATCAAAAAAATGATCATTATAATGATCTTGGGGCCTCAAAGATCATGGACACTTGACACATTATTTAAAAAATACACTTTTTAGATATAAAAGCAGATAATATTGTGACAATACATTTTTCAAAAACTTTTCTCAGGAAGAGAAATAGACCTTTCACGCATTGAATAGAAAAATATTTGCGATGGACATTTTCGCATATTTATTCCGAGGACGAAGTCCTAAGTGCACACTGAGAGAAATGTACGGTGTTCTCAACCTCAGTTTAACTATATTTTATATTTCCCTGAGGGGACAATAATATTTTATAGCCATAGTTACTGCCAAAAGTAGTGCTGCTTATTGATATTTTAGCAGTTGCATTAATTATGCACATATGTTGACCGCAACGACCAATCTTACAAACATACGTTTATTCTTCAGTGCTGTATAATTCAGTAGGTTTTCATAAAATGGATATTCCCTGATACTATCAAAAATGTACTTCCCCAAGATTCTAATAGTGAAGTGAAATATATATATACATTGGTTTAAAATGTTGCTCGACTTGCGACGATGTTTATAGTGATTTATATCATATTATAAGATTCGACCTGCTATATGCGTGTTCAGTGTGTTATTCAAGTGTTGGTAGAAGGCATCAATGCCTGTCTACTAAACGCATAGAATTTTTCATAAATCCAAAATAAAATGAAATACACAACTGAGACTTCTACCTCGATGATTTTTCATTATAATTCACCATTCGCTGACCTCCTGTAATGATTTATTTCGAAGAAAATATTGAGCCTAATCGGAATCGAACCTAGAACCTAACGCCTACCTCCTGTCTATCCTACGCAGGCTGCCACTACACTACCGAGGACTTTTGACATCTTAAGGGACTCTACCAGTGTACACTTTTTAAAAAATCGATTTTTTGTTACCTTTTTCGACAGTTTATACTTTCAAGAATATCCTGTAAAAATTTCAAGGCCTGTAAAATACAAGCGTGTAAAAAAAGAGTAGAAGGCCTGTAAAAAATACGGCCTGTAAAATAGAAGGCCTGTAAAAAAGAATATCATGTAAAAATTTCAATATCCTGTAAAAATTTCAAGGCAAAATTTCAATTTAATTATTTTATCTTGCAAAAATCGATAGTTAAATCATTAAACGCGTTTTTCTCGAAAAGGTATTTTCCAAATTCGCTGACATTGTGACTCAAAGAGCAATTATCCAATTGACTTGAAATTTGAACTGAGTACTCTTGAATATATTTACTCTACAATGACGTAGGATATTTTTCATTGGACGAAAATTGACGATTTGGCATTGAAAAATGACTATTTTATAGGCAAGGAAACAAACTTTTTTCATAACTACGCCATTTTGTTAGATTTTGATATTTTTCGAAAATCCTACGTCATTGTACAGGAAATACCTTCCAGTTTAACGACCATTTTCCTTTTTCGGTTTCAACTACTCAATCGGCCGAAATCATGTTAGCAGTGGAGGAACTTTTTTTTTGCGCCTCCGAAGGCAGCGCACAAGTCGCTTGGATCTCGATATTTTTCTATGAAAAAATTATGGAATATAGGTCAAATACAGCCAAATATGTTCTTAATTTTCCGAAACATTTAATTGAATACTTTTCTTCCAAAAAAATCCCGAAAATCACCCAAATGTTCAGCCTTCACACTGGTATAGCCCCTTAAGCACAGGTATGGCATAAGCGACGAAAGTAATTCTGGCTGTACTTCCGAATAGCTGGTACCTGCGATTTAGGTGAAATTTTGCACGGATCTTTTTTTTATAATACAAGTCACAGTTTAAATGGATTTTTAGCGCTTCGCAATAATTTTGTACCATATAATAGTGATTTATACCATATTATACTATACGACCTGCTGAATGCACAGTAATGTGTGTCCTACGAGAACAGAACGTGAACTACAAGAAGTGTTAAACTGATATCCTATTTTTGCAATGCAACAAACACACTATGTAACAGTTAGTGAGACATGCGAAGTTCTTAAAACTATTAAGCTGCGGTTGCTCGAACTGTAAATGATTTACGTCTTTGCTACAAGTAAACTTTACTATAATTTTCTTCGAATGGTCACTTTTCATAAGGTCCCCTAACAAATTATACTCGAAAAACGTAAATGTTAACCATATGAACTGTACAAACTTGAAAAAAAATAGTAGAAGTTTGACTGAACCAAACCCAACGTACAGTAGACAACATTAGTATTTGTACGCCGATTTTGTTATAGCGCTGGATTAACCATATCTATATTGTCAAGCCTTTTACAATGGTGAATAATCATTTCGGGGATAACAGATGGTCAAACACGCCACCAAAATCGCATGTGTAGGTATACTTCTCGCTCATAGTCGTGTTAACCATATTATGATTGCGGTGTTAATAAACTATAACGAATTTTACCATCCCCTCTTTTACCATGGGCATTTGTTGTAAATACCATGGACTTTTCTCTCAGTGTAGTAAAATGTTTTCTTTTTTATTTCGTCGTAAGGCATAAGACGCTTTCTCACCTCTGGCCCTTTATCGGTATACGTGGTCTGAAATAAAGTAAAAACGTAATATTTTTAATTCATCGATACTCCAACATAACAAGAGCAAGTGTACCAAAAAAATCTGTAAAAATAAATACATGTATTTTATTAATCTTACCATTCTGAATAGCTCTCAACGGGTGCTGATTTCACTGTTCCAAAAAAGAGCCCGCGAGAACTCACTCCGATTCGTATTGAAATTTCAAGCACACTGAATGCTTGTGCTTCACACGTTTTCTATTTAAATAAGAGAGCCTGGATGAGAGTAAAAAGGTTGAGTGATCGTTGATTGGTCGAGTCGTGGAGGCATGTTTGCACATATATTAGTTGTTTAGAGCAAAAGATCGTAAATTAAAACGGTATAAATTAATCGAGAGTCGTGTGAAGCCGGTTTAGCCGGTATGGCCACGCCGTGGATGGCTGATCTCCGTACCTTAATCCCGTGGAGGCTCGTCTCCCTCCCGATCTTTCCACAAGAGTTTTCGGACGACCTGAGAATATTCTGCTGATTCACGAATTTCGTCAATTCGTAGCATTACAAGAATTTTCGGAGCTCCGAACACTCGTGGGGCGTGAAATTTCGGATTGGGGTAGAATATGCATAAGTTGAATTTCTATAAAAGAGTATCCATAAGTACGAATGTCCATAAGTCGAATATCCATAAGTGAATATCCACAAGTGAATGTCCATACGTCGAATATCCATAAGCGCTAATATCCATAAGTGAATATCCACAAGTGAATATCCATAAGTCGAATATCATTAAGTACGAATATCCATAAGTGAGTATAGAGTAGGAATGAGTGCCAGAAATGGCGGGAGGTAGAGCAAAAGTGAGTATAGAGGAACCCAAACAAACCCAAACAAACTCACTTATCTTTACTTCCCGCCATTTCCGGTATTCATTTCTACTCTATACTCACTTATGGATAGCCGATTTATGGATATTCATACTTGTGGATATTCGACTTATGAATATTCGTACTTATGGATACTGACTTATGGATAATCGACGACAGTGAAATTCCGCGTCTCTAAATTCAATCGCTATTTTATAATCCGTTGGAGCAGAGGTACACAATTCAAGATTTAAATGTGATGCGAGTATACCCCCGAGTAAAAATGAATATATATAATCATATATAATTGTATACAAAAATTGGCCCGATAGAATTGTATACAATTGTATATGATTATATATATATATATATAATCATATATAATTGTATATTAATTGATCATATACAATTGTATACAATTCTATCGGGCCAATTTTTGTATACTATTATATATGATTATATATATTCATTTTTACTCGGGCCCAAAAACGTCGATTGACGAACATACTGTGAATGAATTCGGTCATCAACATAAGTAAAGTTTGAGGTTATAGAGATTCGTCCACTATACCTAAATAATTCGAAACATTCTAGTATTTTATACAACGAATTCGATCATTGTGATCAATTTTTAACAGCAAGTAATAAAGAAACAAAGAAAACATTTGTTAAGGGGGGAGATACCTTCAGGCGAGGATAACATTTGCTAATTTTCGTGGTTTTCCTTTTATAAGAAAAGATTTTTTCGTAATTGTTTACTTATAATGCATGTTTTATTACTACGTTTGGCTGTCGTATAGTATTTTTTTTTAATTGATCTTTATAATAGCAGAGGTATGACCCGGTCTTCGAAACTGCATTTTCAAAACTGGCGTGACGTCTAAACAACGAATTGACCGATTCTGATTGAATTTGGTGGAAATATTTCTAACCTTATTGTCTAGAGCATGACCCTCAATGTTCGTGAAAAAAAAAGTATTTATTATCGCAAAATGGAGCAATTGTTTTGTGAAAATTCAAACTTTTTGTTTCATAGTGTACTGTATCATCGATTTCCAACATCTCTCACTTTTTCTTGGTTCATATTCTGCGTATGAGTGTTAGCGAAAGAAAATTTTTAGTTTTTTTTTGTTTTTCGGATTAAGCCCGCCGACGCGACGTGTCACGGACAACATCTGCCTTAACCCGTCGAGAAGACCGTACCATAGCTCCGTCATTTTTAAAGACTAATAAAAGAAAATACCATGTAACACCCAAAAGTAGTAATAAAACATACCCCGATTTTCGAAAATAGAAAAGAAATCTTTTCTCTTAAAAAAATCGAGAAAGTCATCAATTTTTTCCTCACCTAAAAGTATCGAAATTAAAATTCATTTGAAATCCCTGTGTCGTAACTTGAAATATAGGTTGGTATAGGTCTCACTAGTCACTTGAGAAAAAATCATACGAATTTTGCCGGCACCAAGGTTTTTTTGTCGACTTGCACAATTAAATGTTTTTTTTTTACTACCAATTATCTGTACAGAATAAAAAAACATATTTCGTGGTGACCATCGAGATATTTTGAAACTCCTTTATTCAAAGACAAGATATATTTTCATACAATATAAATCATCGACTTTTTCGAAACGATTGCCCAAAAACATCTGACAATCCTGACATATGGTTGAACTAATTTATGCCAATAATCAGGAAAAATGTGCGAACAATATAAAACAATCAGAACTTCGTCAATATAGATACACATTGGGACGTATGTCTGGGATGCCAGTTGGGAAAGTAGACAAATCGTGCCTGCGTAATCTTGATGAATTATGTAAGTGTGAAAAATATTATCATCGCGAGAATACTGTATGGAGAGGGACATTGTTTATCCCAGAACACGCGATTATTCCAATGGTAATTAATATACGACAAAACTCACCACACATTGGATAAACATTTGCACTGTATCGTAAAAATAAGAGGATATATTTGAAGGATTGTTTTATTTGTCGCAAAAAAAATTCTTGCTCACCTAGCAATGGCAAAACTTGCTGTATTTGCATGCATTCTCTCTCTCTCTCTCTCTCTCTCTCTCTCTCTCTCCCCTCTCTCTCCTACTGAAGATCGCAGTTGCAATAATTACGGTTTTTGATCCATTGCCGAATGAAAGTTCCTAAAATTTATGGCACTATTTTGCAATCAAGGCGGGATATACATTTAGATAGTGAACAAATAAGCAATATTGAGGGATTTTTTAAACTAAAAAAATTATTATTCTACAATTATCAAACTTTAGGTATACTTTAATAGTATATTTAAGTATATAAAACAATTTTTTTTAAATTAATTCATCATCAAAATAACGGAGCTGTGGCAGAGTGTTACAGCAAGGTCGCCGCGGGAGTTGCGAATCGGCGTGCAGTCTAGTTTCCCGTAGACTTTGATTTGCAAAAAAGTTCAAACATTTTTTCTGTTAGAACATGTATAGTTTCTATGTGACGGTAATTAAAATGAAGAAAATGCAAATTTGAAGAAAATTGCACGCAATTACAAAAAAAATCAACATTTCACGCAACATTTCTGTAAAATGTGGATTAAATAAGTAGTTTTTTTCCAATTTTTCAAAAACAATTCTCGTCAAGTAGAAGGTACCAATAGTATCAATCTTTCTACCAAGTTTCAACTTAATCGGCTTAATAGTTGTTGAGTAATCCTGCACGCCAATTTCGATAATGCAGTTTTGAGAAAAACGCGTTTGAAGTTCACGCCCGCTCCGAATCCGAGCGGTGAGGCACAGCGTTGACGGGCTGTAACGTTTGAAGTTTTTCAAATTTCGCTTTGAATCTTTAGGAAAATATTCTACATATTTCTTTCTATCGTTCAAAGAAAAAAAAAAGAAATCTATTTGTTGATCGTTGTAAATGTATATCTTGCCTTAATGCAAGCTAGTAGTAAACAAGAAAATCTAAATAATTATAGCATTGAACGACAGTGTATACTGCGAAAAAAAACCGAGTGGTGAACGCCAAACCAGCGTGCCAAGTTTTATCACTGCTACTTCAATAGTTTTTGAGATTTTAATATAGATTAAAAATGCGTTGAGCCTACGATTGACTTGAAATTTGAACTGAGTACTCTTGAATATATTTACTCTACAATAACGTAGGATATTTTTGATTGAATGAAAATTGACGATTTGGCATTGAAAAAAACGACCATTTTATAGGCAAGAAAACAGACTTTTTTCATAACTACGCCATTTTGTCAGATCATTGATATTTTTCGAAAATCCTACGTCATTGTACAGGAAATACCTTTCAGTTTAACGACATTTTTTCCTTTATCGGTTTCAGCTACTCAATCGGCTGGAATCATGTCAACAGTGGAGGAACTTTTTCTTTGGCGCTTCCGAAGCCAGCATAAGTCGCTTGGATCTCGATATTTTTCTATAAAAAAATTATGTAATATAGGTCAAATATAGCCAAATATATTCTTAATTTTCCGAAACATTTAATTGAGTACTTGTCTCCCAAAAAATTCCCGAAAATCACCCAAATTTTCAGCGTTCACACTGGTATAGCCCGTTAATCTTTGCTTCTCGATCTATCCGTTATAGCAAAATGTCTCCTAATGTGTATCACCTTCGAAGCTACCATTTTCCACTAATACGTAATAATGATATACAAAGGTATAGATGTGAAATGAGACAACCGAAAAAAGTCAACTGGCACGAACAAAAATCAATCCGTTAAGGGGTTGGGCAACTGTGAAAATGGCGAACGCTCTTTCGCCGCTTGAGGCAACTCAAGTTAAGGGGTTACACCTAGTTGGCAGCACCAAATTGGAATTTTGGAGGAGTCACCTCTGCGGAAGGTTTGCTGTATGGTCCGGGCATCGATGTTTCCATTTAGAGGTAATAAAATACATTTTATCTACGTATATACCTGACGTAAAACTTTGAACGCGTTTTTCTCGGAATTACTTTTTCAGAATCGGTGACCAAAATATCTCAAAACACAGCTAAACCGATCTCCGTTAAATTTCACAGACATTTTTTGTATATCAAAAGGCAGTCCTTTCAAAACCTTATCAAAAGATTTTTTTGTTCAATGCATACTTTTTTTGACATCAAGGAAAATAGAGTGTTTTTTCACCGAAATTTCGACGATCACTTTCGATCGGCGAACATTTTTTCAAAAATCATTATTTTATTGAATCCTTCGATTACAGACTAGATAATACGGTAGAAAAACTAAATTCATTTGGTTTTTTGATTTTAGATGATTTGTTCTCGAGCAGGAGTGGTCACGGCGATGGACCTTTTTTGCACAGCGGCCTGTGCAATTTACTGTATCTCCGTCGTTTATAAATACGTCCCAATAAAAAAATTGTCAAAGATACTTGAAATGATACCCTTTACTATGAAAAGTTAAAAAACTGCACCCATTTCGAAAAAAAAGATTCACGAAAACACCTTTTTTCCGGCCGCGAACTAGGTGTTACCCGTTGAAGAGGAAGGTCCAACATATGGTGCAAAAATCGCAGAATAAAGGTAAACTTATTATTACAATGATAGAACTGCTCATAAAACTTTAAATACGTTTTTTTCTCGAAACTATGTATTTCGAAACGGTGTACACGATTTTTCGACACCTAATGAACGGATTGTCTTGACAGTTGATACACTTATTCAGCCTAGTAGTAGTTTAGTCTTGAACGACGTTTATCTTCTTAACGTTTTTTCTCTTTAGCTATTAACAATAATGATGTTATTTCTCGTTAAAAAAATCGAAAAATAAAGAAGAAAAAACTGTTGATTGAACTACGGCAACAAAAAAGGTTGGTTGTCTTAGCTAATACAGTCGAACCTCGATATAAAGAATCTCAAGGGAAGTTCGTTATATCGAGTTTTCGTTATACCGAAATCATGTTCCTTTAAATGTTCTTTTAAAGAAATATATTAGTATTATCAATATGGGGATACTTTTTAAAGAAAGTTTTGAATTAGAGAATTTTTTACAAGCAATTAGCAATTAAAGCATAATGTATATGATTATGTCGTTGTATCAAGGTTTCGGGTGTCTATCAGAGGGGAATAGACAAATCTTTGTTATATCGAGGTTCGACTGTATTATCAATTATAATTTATAAAACTCATTTTTTGAATTCGGATCAACCGGGTGGCAAAAATCAAGTTCACCGTTGATTTTTTACGTTCACGAGATTGTTTATAACTTCTTTAATTATTAATATTTTTAAATAAAATTTGCTACACAACTTCGTCAAGGGGTACGTCCACAGTAGAATTTTCAAAAAATCGATTTTTATCTCGTTTAAACCGTGCTTCATAATCATAAGAATAAGTTACTATTCGATTTATAGCAAGAACATTTTTTTTCATCGACTTTGAGCGTATAACGTAAGCCCACCTCTGGCACGGCCATAGAGTACCTAAAACTTTAAACGCGTTTTTCTCGAAACAGCTTTCTTCCAATTGGCGTGGCAAATAACTTTAACAATTTTCACTCGATTTACTTGAAATTTGAAAGTTACGTTCCTAATTGCATTTCGCAGAGAAGTACGTACGGAATTTCTGATTGATCGAAAACATTTCATTTTATGAACAATTTTATACGAAATTTTTCACTGAAAATTCATTTAAATACCTACAACTCAATTCAAATACCTAGAACTTTTGAATAAAACTAATTCTAATGTAGATTGGCGACAATTTTTGTTTTTTGTTCTAGGTAAAAAATTGTGGATGCCAATTGTCACGCCGCGGAGCGCTTAAAAAAAGATAACAAAAGAAAATATTAGTAGTCGGCGATTTTGTACATCGAAAAAAAAAATATGTTCTTTCTAACGGCTTGATGTTCATCCTAAATAGATGTGTAATTAATTTTACGAGTGAATCACTTTTTCATACGAAAAACATTGTTAAATTCGCACATCTCTTTATACCCGTAACTGTAACTTAACCCCTTAATGCACGTACAAATTTTCAAACAATTGTTCAATCATACTTAATCCTTCAAAATTAATTTTTCCATAATAATCCGATTTTCGGGCTTTACTAGCCTAACTTGTTAATCGAGATCTCCATTTTTATTTATATTTTGACGAAAGCCACAAGCTGACTGCTGTCTTCAGTTTTTTAAAGTAAAAACCACCGCGCCTGGCGTCTCCCAAAGGGAAATCTCATTTGTCGCCTTCCGCTTTGTGTCTATCTCCGAGGATATTCAGAAAACGTAAAAAAATGTGACCGGTAGATTAGAGTATAAGAAACACATACTAAAATCTACATTCTAGCAATGGAATGCTGATTGCATAAACGAGTATACGCATTGATAGGTTTTTTCAGTTCGACACTAGATTGCTAGAATCCTAGTATCATAGAATCCAGTCGTTTTAATTGCCGAAAAAAAAAAAACGACGCACGAAATGGACATTTTTCCCAAAATTCCGTGATGACGAAAAGCCATCGTCTGCGACCAGCCATTAGACGAAAGAGTCCGGAGTATTGGACAAACAAGTAATGAAAAAGAAGAAAAAAACGTAGAACCGAGCATGGTCAAGCGTGAGGATTGCATTTCTGGCGCATAATTATGCTAATCAAGTGGTCGAACCGGGAGGCTCGTCCACTACGAGTGACGGTGCCGGTCCGATCAGTTATACGAGCAACCGAGCAGCCCTGTGGCTTAAGGCCACTTGCGACGCAGTTATTACGCAGCCAAACAGACAAACAACCTTCGACCATTATATCGTGCGACGGAAAATGATGTCAGGTGAAACCAAGACGACAAGAAAAACGTCCGTTTTCAATCTACTTTGAAAAAGATTTATTTATTTTCGCTTATCTCTTACGAGCCTACGATTATTTTCTTGTCCTTCAGCTCGTTCGTTTCTAAAAATTATTGGCTGTCTCATGCATTGCAAAATACTGATTTAGCTAAACTGACGCAAAACTTTCATATAACGACGATTTAAATTGACTCGTGTCAGAGTCAATACTAGGAACGAGCCCGGGAATGTTTATTATAATTCGTAAACAATGACGATATCTTCTTCGAGACGCGTATGCTTTTGAAAAAAAAAATCGTATCTAATTAATCGATAATACAACAACTCGTTGCTCAACGAGAATAAAATATGTATTAACAAAAATAACTAACAGGGATGAACCGTCTATCTCGCTCTCTTTCACTCTCAGTGGACCAACATTCAAGTACCTTAATAGCTATCACAATCACGCCTCAGCAGCTCGTGTATGTAAAGCACATTGTTGCAATTCTTTATCGGCTGTTGCTGTTGTTTTGATTTATACAAAAATACATATGGAAAATAGCGAAGATCGGATTTTTAAAAACGTCTTTCGTCGAATCCTCAATGAAATTTTTATTCGAAGATTTTTGGGAAATCAAACTTTTCCGATACGTTAATTGGCACATTTTATATTACGGATAGCTGCATGTGTAAATCTAAATTCCTTGTATTCGTACAAAAAAATCGGAATGTCGAAAAGTTATTGGTAAAGTGCAGCTATTGCTTCCTTGTCAAGACAGTTTCGTAATAAAACTTCAAATGATAGTTGCGTTTACTGACCTCGGCAAATATCGCTAATACTGCATTTTTTCTTCTTCGAGTAACGTTCTCGATCAAACCAAACCCTGTTTATTCCAAGGAACTTTTGACTTTAGAAATCATAACAGTGTAAAATTTGCAAAAAAAATGTTTTTTTTTTTGCATTATCCGATGGTATAGACGGTTATAAACATGCTGTTCAATTATTAGGACGGAATTCGAGTTATTCCGGTTGCTAATAATTCTTTATCTTGCTATGGAAGCTTTTTTTAATCTCCATATTTTTTTTTTACGAAAAACTCTCGAACAAATAAGCTAAATTCGATACGTTTTTTTCAAACTGCCGCCATTTTCTCAATTTCGATTTTTTTAAACCTCCGTAGCAAAATAGCGGCTTTTATACTGATTAATAATCTTTTTACAAATTTCGTTTCAGATTATACTTACGGCCACAATCGTGTGCACCGTGAGGACTCCTTTTTGCGAATAAATTTTCAACCGTTAAAAAATGTAAAAAAAAAATAAAAATAAACGTTAAAAAAATTATTTTCCGTTCTTCATGAGTGCTTTGATTTCACATAACAAAATCAGACTGATTAACGTACTTTAACCATCAAAAAAAAAAAAAAAATTGCGAAAAACAGTTATTTTTCGACCCGATACACTGTGATGATCCCTTCAAATCATAAAAATAGGGAAAACCGGTATGTCGATGTAGTGGTTAGCGTGCTTGCCTCTAAACCCGGACAAGGAGAGGTCGGGGGTTCGAATGCCAGCTTCGTAGTCTGGGAGAAAAATAAATACGAACGTTACGCGCACGAACCGGTACGTGTATGTATAAACCTGTAGCCCGTGATTAATTTCCCGACGAAACGCGACGTAGCTGCGAAACTGGCAAGCGAACCTGGGACCGACTGTATTGGTACAGGTTGTCCGCAGTTTCCCTATGCTCATGGCAGATATGTCATAGTAAGTGCGATAGAGAGGGGCAAGTCAGCTGCGACCGCAAGGTGCGAAAAAATGGAATGAGATGGGCACGTAAAAAGAGGAAGCACCCCGTATGATGGAACAGATCCACAATAGACAAATAGGGTATAAATTTTGTGTCTTTTGGTAGTATGAAAAAGTGCTGAAAATCTTTAAGGGAGACTTTGTCCCGGATTGAGCAGCGGGAGATGTTAGCGGCTCAACATGAGCAGCTAGAAGAAGAGGAGGGATGTCTCTATGGACCAGGCATTGCCGATTAGCGGTAATTATAAACACATTTGTGTAACCACATTACAAAACTTTAAACGCGTTTTTCTCGAAAACACGTTTTTAAAAATGGCTGACATTCTCCTGACCGCTGTAATTAACATATAGACCTGAAATTTGGAGAGCATACTCAGAAAATATGTCTTCACGGAATGACGGATCGTTTTTTCGATAGATACATTTTTGCATTTATTATTTATCTTTTTATGCGAAAAAAAACGCGAAAATTCGATTTTTTTTTAATTGCCGCCATTTTCCGAAATTTGTACTAAACGAAAAACCCATCCGTCATTCCATGACCAAAGGGTCACAGATTGATAATATGCTTTGAATTTGTGTTTCAGATCAACAAAGAGGGGGCAGTGATGTCAGCCGTTTACCTCCCGCGATTTGAGGACCTGTTTTCGCGGAGTTGCAACGGCCGCCATTTTGGTTTTTTTTTTCAAAAAAAAAATTCAACGTTCTGTATATCATGAATAAAAGCAAGAAAAAACCGCACTCAAAAAGCTTTATTCGTTTCCTTTAAAAAAAATAAAATGTAAACACCTGAAATATGGCACTCCAAGGACAAAGTCTCCCTTAACGGGCTACATCTACCTAGGTGGGTAAAAAAATTGCATTTTCCAGAAATATTTTTCTTCGATAGTATCACCTTTGAGCTATAATCCTGGAAAATTCCATTGAAATATTCCTAAAATTGAATCAGCTACTTTGAACGCGTTTTTCTCGAAACACTTTTCAAAGTCGGTGGGCATGATATGTCAAGATCCACTAGATGGATTGTTTCCAAATTTAAAGTAGATACGATGAGAAACATTTAAAGGTCGTTGACGATCGCACTTTTTTTAAATCCATCTCCATTTTTTAATAGTTACGTAAAAATGACGACTTTTTTCGTAGATTTTGTATGTCCGGGTTTCAATGCATCGCCACGATGTTAAAAAAAAAGATTAAACAAATCAACGATCGTCAACGACTCCTATTTACCGTTAACTTCAATAACCCTTTTGGTTTTTAGATTTCAGGTGGACCGTTTAAGCTGAATAGTGTCCACCGCAAAAACATCAAAAAATGTCATCATCTGCCGGCGGCCATGTTTTTGTTTTTCTGGATTTTTTTTCGAAGGCTCTCAATAAATGTAATTTTGTGTTAAGAAAAAAGCGTTTCTTTTTCACCAATCGTTTCCCAGAAACAAAAAACGGAATTTGGTCCCTTTTTTGGACTTCCAGGTAGATGTAGACCCTTAAGGACATTAATTAATGAAGGGTTACCGCATAGGTACGGTTTTGATCGGAGTCAAAGCACGCTTAGACCATGTATGCTTTACGCTCACTTCAATTCTCAGATCCAACTGGTGTCGAAACTACATTGATTTGTCGAAAATAAAAAAGTCGCAAGGCGCCAGCACCGAATTGTGGAAAACAAAGCGCGAACTTCGGCTCTTTCCCCAAACTCAAAAATTCTCGACATTTTTTTATCGGACCGTTTGTCGCGAAATGTCCATATTCGAACCTCATTTCGACCGTGAATGCAAATTTACGGCGCTCATGTGAAAACAAATCTATGTGAGTCCGAAAAGTTAATTTCGACTGATAGTCGCATTCTATCCTCCTGAGGCCCAGAATCGGCAAGGCGAGGTGGAAGATAAACCCATTGTACTAATATGAGAACAAAATCATTCAGTAATTTAGACTCACACATGAAAATGTTAGGGAATCATCAAAGGGCAACATTTAAAAAAAAAACGTTTTGTTTGCATTATTAACATTAACATATATATAAAAATTCGGCACTCGACACTCTAAACCCGTTTTTCTCGAAATGTCGTTTTTCAAAACGACGTACACTCTCAAAAGAAGAGTTTTCAAGTTATCCGTCTCAAATTTTGACACAACCTTCTTCACGCCATTCTTTATCTTACTATGGAAGCTTTTTTATTCATATTTTTTACGAAAAACTGTCGAAAAAATACGCTAAGTTCGATACTTTTTTCAAACCGACGCCATTTTGTCAATTTTGATTTTTCAAAATCCTCCATACCAAGATGGAGATCAGTATTTTCATACTGATTAATAATCTTTTTTCAAATTTTGTTCCAGATAATATTTACGGCCACAACCGCATACACCGTGAGGCGTCCTTTTTTTCGAAGACATTTTCAACGGTTAAAAAAAATGTAAAGAAAAAATGAAAATAAACGTTCAAAAATGTATTTTCTGTTTTTCATAAGTGCTTTTTTTTACATTAAAAAATTAGACTGATAAGCGTGTTTCAACCATCGAAAAAAGTCGCGATAATCAGCTATTTTTCGACCCGTTACACCGTGATGATTCCTTAATATCTCCGTAACGAAAAAATCTTTAGGTTTGATATCCCGGGGAATTCTCATGTTGATTTAGGGATGCCAGGACGTAGAAGCAAACCCTTGAAATATTTGTTTTGGGTAAACAGACTAAGCAAAAGTGACAAGCTGCCATGTAGTTAAAAGCGTTAAACTTAGTTTGAAAATTAAGTTCCAGTGCTAGAACGTGGGGTCATGGTGTCATTTTAAAACTGGGTCCATGCAAATCTACGATCTTGGTCTAACAATAGTACGTGGGGTCTCAGGAGGCTATTGAACCTTGAAACTGAACGTCAAAAAGTACGTTTTCGAACCCTTGTCAAAGGGTCCATTCCGTCAATTCAGTATTAGCATCGATAGCTCTAGCCAAGCTTGAAAAAAAAAAAGGTTGCCGAAAAATCTTCTACCTCAATTCTGACTAGGAAGAAACAGCCTTACTTCTTTGATTTCGCAAAATTTTCTACAACATCGGGACGATATGTTTTTAGAGAATTATTATGCCGTGATCTCGCTCAAGACGGCGTTTAGCTTTGAGGGGAACGACACCCATGAGATCAGCGGGCGTCGGCAGGCCACCCGACACATTTGGCGCCATGGCTTGTTGATAAAAAACTTCCGTCTTGCCGCACTGACTACCATAAACTACTATGTCTTCGGTTCTCACGATTATGTCGGTAAGATTTCTCGCTTTAGTGAAACGGTTGTGCAAAGAGGACACTATTTCGAGTTCGGTCACGCCCCAAAGACCGGAACGGTGCAGCGTGTCCCACTGTGGATCCACGCTCAGTACACTGTAGAGTTCCTTGTTCTCGTTCGATGGTAAAGGATCGAGACACTGCTGCAAACGATTCTCCAATCTCCCCAGAGTGTTGATACACGTTTCCCACTGAAATTACCACATACGTTCCTTAAACTTGACACTTTTCACAATGTACTTTCTCATAGAAGATGCTTCTGTTGCAAAGAAGACATAATTCGCTCGCAACAAAGTTTTCTCGCACCGGGCAAGATGTAAAAAGCAGCAATGTTTGCTCTAAATGTCCCATTTCAACCTACTATTATGTTTGAGAAGTTCAATTTTTACAAGCTTTTATCTAACTCGCCTTTCTGTGAGATGCAAAATGGAAAATCAATATTTCACCCACTTCCCGACTACTTAGAGCTCCGAAATTTTGCCAACGAGCATCTACGTGATTTCTCGACATCTAATGAACGGATTCCCATAAAATGCAGCATACTTATTCATTGTAATAGTAGCATTGTACCTTTACAGTGCCCTCTTTATTGTACCTTTAAAGTATTTTTCGATGAAATATGAAATCAATATTATTAACTAATGAAAAAAATTATAAAAAGAAAAACGTCGTTCAAGACGTTTCCTTAAACATCTTGACCGACGTTTTTCTTTTTATAATTTTTTTCATTAGTTATTAACAATGATTTCATATTTCATCGAAAAATACTTTATCTACTATAAACGATGACACACCTGTAGGGACTGAGGGCACTAACCGGTCGCGCTACTTGATTTCACTAAAGTGACTATAACTCCGTCAATTTTCGGACTTGTGAATAAAAATGTTGCCAACATATTTTTCAATGCATGTACGTTCAAGAATTATATTTGAAAAAAAAATTCGTTCAAATTTTGCTTGGGGGATGTGGGCAAACTGCTGTGCAAGTTATTGCACAGTGACTTCCCCCCTTACCTGACACTGCGTATAGAAAGCTGTGAGCTGTTGCTGTGAGTAAAATTGCACCCGAGGTTTAAATTAAAAACTTGAACATGCAGAAATTTTGCTATTTCTGGCAGGTTTAGAATCGTGACGTAACGCAAACCTTGACTCCCCCACGTACGTAGACCGTAACGCCTGGCCGACGCCCCCTCCCCCCCATTTGCGTTACGTAATTTGCGTACGGCCCCAAAGACGATTTCGCCGTGAGTAAAATTGCACGCGAGGTTTAAATAAAAAACGTGAACATGCAGAAATTTTGCTGTTTCTGGCAGTTTTAGAATCGTGACGTAACGCAAACCTTGACCCCCCCATTTGCGTTACGTAATTTGCGTACGGCCCCAAAGACGATTTCCCATTATAACCCAGTAACAACTGCACAACAAAATATTAATTAAACGTAGTCGCGTATTGCTACAAAATACGGAGTAGTACTCACGAGATTGTGTATAAGATCTGGATTATTGCCGGTACCATCCTCCATCAGTAAAAACAATACCATGTTGTGATGTCCGCAAATAAATAACTCAGTCTTTTCAAGGCCAAAGGAGGTTGAATCTTTCGCGACCGTTTCGCCGCTCAGCGAAAAGATATCATCCTCGAGTGCGGAATCTTCGTCAGCGGCTGATCTTCCGCCGATCGTACGAGCGGTACTCTCGGATTTGTTTCTCGTCAGGCGGCTCGATACGGTCGACGCGTCGCAAAATTCACTCGGTGTGCCGTCTCTGCTGCAGAAGCCGCTGGTACGCTCGTCCGCGAGTAAGCTGAGCTTTGACATCAAAGGCGTCAGTTGAAGACCCTCGAGTTTCTTTTTCTTCTGTTGGGAGAAATCGAACGCCGGAGCACACTCGGAGGTGGACTTGCGTCGATCGTTTTCGTGCTCGCTCTCGCTGGCCGGGGCATTCAACGATTTTAGCGGTAGGCTCATGGAGCGTCGATAATTCTCTTGTCGACTTTTGTTCTCGAGCCTAACGTCGAGCCCGGAATTCGTCGTTTTCTCAGCGCCCAAGGTGAACACCGGCGGGCTGAGTTCCCCGATAACTTCCAAATTGTCGATATTTTCAGCTTTTTCGCGACTCGGGTCTCGCGAAGTGTTTTGACCAAGCTCCTTGCTCGAGCCGTTCAAAAGCTTCTGCACTTCGAATCCCGTAGTCGTCGTTTCCGCTTTCACGAGTTCCTGGTAATGTGACGCGATGTAGTGATCGTAGAGCGAACGGGAGACCGGCGTGCCGTCGTTACGGAATACCGGATAGCACGGATCCGTTATCGTGGTGAGACGATGCTTGCGAAACGTTTTTTTACTCGTGGCATCTGGCGAATCTTCGCTATAATCGATTTTCCCAGCACCGCGATGAGACAATTTACTTATCGCTAAACGATTCATCGATTCGTCCCGTGAATCTTCAAGATCCGAGAGACTCAAACTCTTGCGATCGCCGGCGAATTTCGCTTGACTCTTCTTCTCGATCTTCTCGTTTATTATACCCGTCGAGTTTCTCAACTTGTTGATACGTTTGCAGCGCAGTGCTTCCTTCACGACGTCCGGAATCTCGTCGGGATTGTTGTTGGCGCTTTTTTCCTCGGCATTTTTGGATCGATTGTTTTCGAGTTCCTCGTTGGCGCTGCATATCGAGACCGTTGTACCGTGCAAAATACGATTCACGTCTTTCAACGGTGTCGAACAGACGCTCGGTGTCAACGGTGGAATCGCGTACTTCGGACGTTCGATTTTGTGATCGTTCGATTTTCGCGACGCCGTTGACGCTATCGCGAATGTGGAATTCGTCGGAAAACCAGTCATTGGCACAAGCGGAACTAGCGGCTTTTCCTCGGGGTTCGATTGCGCAGTGGACTCGCCGGACTCCGCCTCCTCCGGAACGGTAAAGATCCTCGAGGTGTCCCGTTTCATTCCTGACGAAGCGATTATTTTCTTGTAAGCGTTCTTCCGCGTCGCGGAGTCACTGCCAATCCCGTAAGTAGACGGATTTATTTTGCTGCTCGGTCCGCTCGAATCGTCGGCGAGGTCGAAGGATTGTCGGCGTTGAACGTACACACGGAGCAGTTGAACGCCGACGGGAAGATGAAAACTTGTCGGTATTCTCTCGGCGGGAGCCTTTCGACGTAAAACATTGTTTAATTATATTTTATCCGTAAATAGTATGCGCATGAAGTCGTGCGAAAAAACAAACTATGCCAATTGCGAGCGCGTACAAATTGTCCCAATAATTTATCATCCTAACAAACCTTCACTGGACAGCTATTGTTATGAGGTTGGTAAGAAAGTCTTGCGACACTGAAGAGCTCGGTTAAATATTTTTCGCAGCAAGGCAATTCGAGAACAATTCGAGAGTAGATATTGTCAGGATGTTCTAGGAACTTCCATGTCATGGAAATGTCCATGCAAGTCTCCAATGTCATGGAACATGTATTGGTAAATATGGATCAAAGAACACTTCGAGTGATCGCCTATTGCGAATTTCTACAAGGACGCTCTGCAAGATCTGCAGCTACTAATATGTGCAGTGTGTTCAACAGTAACGTAGTTCATCATTCAACAGTATCCTTTATAGATATATCCTTTGAAGACAAACCTACGTCCGGCGGGAAAACTCTCGTTGACGACGAATCATTGCGATCTCTTCTACGAATGAAACCTAATGCACCGTCACGAGAGTTAGCAAACGAACTCGGCTGTAGTCACCCCACGATCGTCGAACATTTGAAAGAGCTTGGATGCAGAAAAGTAATATCATCTTGGATACCCCACGATCTCAGTGAGTCAAACACGGCGACACGCGTTTCTATTTGCCTTTCATTGTTGCTTCGTTCGCACAGATAAGATTTGCTCAAGGAAATGACTATTTCCTTGAGAAACTGGAGGTGAAAGCTGGGTGTTATACGTTAAGGGGTAAGGCCAGTGTAGAATTTTCAAAAAATCGATTTTTTTTTCGCTAAAACGGTGCTTTATCTTCATAAGTTACCATTCGATTTATAGCAAGACATTTTTTTCACCGACTTTGAGCGTATAAAGTAAGCCCACCTCTGGCACGGCCATAGAGTACCTAAAACTTTAAACGCGTTTTTCTCGAAACAGCTTTTTTCCAATTGGCGTGACAAATAACTTCAACAATTTTCACTCAACTTACTCCAAATGTACAAGTTATGCTCCTAACTGCATTTCGCAGATAAGTACGTAGGGAATTTGTGATGAATCGAAAACTTTTCATTTTATGAGCAGTTTTATAAGAAATTTTTCACTGAAAATTCATTCAAATACCTACAACTCAATTCAAATACCTACAACTTTGGAATAAAACAATATTTTTAAAAATTTCGTACGTACTTTTTTAGGTATTCTAATGTAGATTGACGAGAATTGTTTTTTGTTCTAGGTAAAAAATTGTGGATGCTAAATGTCACGCCGCGGAGCGTCTCAAAAAAAGATAACGAAAGAAAATATTAGTAGTTGGCGATTTTGTACATCGAAATATATATATATATATACTAACAGCTTGATATTCATACTAAATTGATGTGTAATTAATTTTATGAGTGAACCACTTTTTCATACGAAAAAAACTGTTAAATTCGCACATGATTTTATACCCGTTACTGTGGCCTAACCCCTTAAGCGAACAAGAAAGCGTCAATGGCTACCTCAAGGGGACAAACCAGAACCAACTTCTAAACCATCCCGCGAAGACAGAAAAATGTTACTTTGTTGCTGGCGGGATTTCCAGAGCCTGTTGTATTATGAGCTTCTTTCGCCTAACGGCACCATACATGCCGAGATCTACTCTACACAATTGCATTTAGCTAAAATAACACAAAAAAACTAATCCAGAATTAGAATGGGAAGTACTACCACATGCATCATACTCACCGCACTTAGCCTCGTCAGATTGTTATTGATTTCGGAAAAAAAAACTATGAAACACTATTTACGTGATAAATAATATGATAATCCAACGGATCTTTATTTTTTTTAAGCCACGTTTTTAAAACGGGCTAAAAAGTAGAAAATAATGTCTCCTAACCCCATACAGATTTATAACCCCATAAAGATTGTCCTGAAAATTTGTGATTGTGAATCTTGAATACCTGTGAAAATATTTGTAAGATTTTAAATGAAAAACGCGGGGCGCATGCAATAGATAATAGTAAGGCGTGTAGGGAGTAGCTGTAGTTGAGAAAACTAACACAACAGTTCACATCACTTGTAGTGCAATAAAATTGTTAGTGACTTAGGTGAACTATTCATGCATCAATTCACTGTCGTCGAATATCCATACGTACGAATATCCATAAGTCCAATATCCACAAGTATGAATATTCATAAGTATGAATATTCATAAGTCTTATAGATATTCTACCCCAATCCATCAATAATCTATTGCATGCGCAGCAAGTTTTTCGTTTTAAACCTTACGAGTAGTTTTTTTTTTAAATTGTTTCTGCTACAGCGAACGCTTCACTATTTGTAGCTTCCATGTACAGGGATTTCCCCTTTTTACATTTCCCACCATTTTCTCCAATCCACATCCCTATCGATCCCCCCTTGCGACCGCAACCGACTTTCCCCTCTGTATCGCATTCACCATGACATTTTCTGTCATGGGTATAGGGAAACTGCGGAAAATCTATACCAATACAGCCGGTCACGAGTTCGCTTCCCAGCCTCGGAAGCTAGTCGCGTTTCGTCGAGAAATAGCTCACAGGCTACAGCCATACACACCCGACACACACGCATACCGGTCCGTGTGCGCGACATCTGCGTAGAACTGGAGCTACGTCACGCCTGTGTTTTTATTTCTCTACGAAACTACGAGACGGTGATTCGAACCCGCGACCTCTCGATGTGTTGATTCCAGAGGCAAGCACGCTAACTATTAGACCAACACATCGGTTTAAACCTTACGAGTATTTTCCTAGCTATTAAAAATTCATAATCACAAATTTTGAGGACAATCTGTATGGGGCTAGGTGAGATAATTTTATACTTATTAGACCGTTTTAAAAACGTGGTTAAAAAAATTATTTAAATCATTTTATTTTCTGATTTTTAGTCTTGTGTGTGTGTGTGTGTGTGAAACTTTGTAGTCGATTTTAAACATCTTGATGAGATTATGACAGAGACATGTGGCAAATTTCAGGTTTATGAACATCTGACATTTGAAAACCCTAGTCACTAATGCACTATTCACTATTAATATTTATTTATTTATTTATTTATTTTTTCACAATTTTTTTTCCAAGAAATCGAGCTAAGAGTAACGGGGTAATAAAAAACCTTCGAAGAGTTTTTCAATTCAATAGCTAAGGATTTCTGGATGGCTGGCATTCAAAGTTTACGTGCGTTGGACGCGAGTTGTAGATGAAGAGGGAGACTATATTGCAAATGAATCTTACCTTAATAAAACGTTATGTTTATTTAGAAAAGGTGTCGTTCGTATCGCAAGACGTTCCTACCAACCTAATATTTTCATTTTCAAACTCGAAATATGGATTCGAGTATAGGTATATACATGAACGACAGGAAATAATGATATCCGGCAATCTGACACGAACGACCTGTGTTATCTCGTGCAACGGATACATCCGCCTACATTATCATAGCCACTTTGTTCAAGTGCGCTTGTTCGATTAATTATGATTATTGCGAAAATAAATCGAAATGATATGCCGCAATTTTGCATGAACGATCCGCGTTATCTCACGCAACGGATCCCCACCCGCGTACGTTATCATAGCTACTTTGTTCAAATGCGTTATTCTTCGATTCACGAAGTATGTTTGCACTTTGATATGGAAAACAATGGCACATGTGTGTTATTACGGAACAATTGTTTCCCCGCGACGAAGAAATGAAGCATAGAAGAAATCTGAAATAGCCGAGTCCGTTTTATAGGGATTGTTGTTATCATTGACGCGGACATTGCGCAACGAGCGATGAAATTATTACCTTTATCCTGTAAGGATCCGTGATAACCAGTTGTTTCGTCAATTCCGCGTTTAATTGCGTCGCGACGACTCTGCAAATGTAACATGTCTTTCGCTTGATTATGTTTTTTTTTTATTGGCACAGCTGCCGGTGATTTTGCTCACGCATTGACTCACTTGTTATTGTAAAAGAGAGCACCTCCCATAACGCCGGCTGTCTCCTGACAGTACTGTAAAACTTGCATTGCCTCGAGAAAAACGTTGCTTGCACCTTTGGGCAGCTTTATCATGGGCATGTTGGAGAACAAATTGGCACTGTATTGCAATATCGGCAAATACGTCTCCAACATCTGATAAAGCTTTTCCGTAAATTTATTTCTATCGTGATTGAAGGAAGCAGCTATAGTCTCAAGATCGCTGTGAAAAAATTGCAATATCGACTCCAGAGTGTTTGCCCTTCTCTCTAGTATCCAGTCTTGTATATTTCTGTCCGTTCCAACAGCCTGCAATGAAACAAAAATTGTTCGTTTCCAATTCAAATTACTCATTGGACTATGGAGCTATGATTCGTCAAATATGGATCGTTACAGTTTTCGAAATCTCATCGATATTTTGCGTTATTGCAATTTTTTTTCTTCTCGCTTATTTTCAGCGAATTCTCTATTTGTTTGTGACATTGAAATTTGGATCGTTGGGACGCAGCGGACGTCCAGTAGCTCGATCTTTTTTTTCGTACAAATTGGGGCTACGAAATACACTCGAATGTTTTTTAGGGTCCTTGTAAGAAATCTGAAGCCCAAATTTTCTAGATAAGATTTTGGATGATGAAGAAAATGAGGAAATGAACATTTCTCGTTGCATTCCAACGATGCAAACTTCAACATCGTATTTGTTTTCACAGCAACAGAATTCTTAATACATACATTCGGGGTGTCCAAGGCTGTTCCTAACTTTAAAGGATCACCACAGTGTAAATTTTTCAAAAAATCTATTTGTTCGCATTATCCGATAGTATAGACGGTTATAAACATGCTGTTCAATTTTTGGGGCAAAATTCGAATTACTCCGGGTGCTACAGCCTTTCTCAGAAAACGGGATTCGACCAGCTGCGTGAGGCCTAGCGCGGACGGACGCGTTTTTCTCGAAATGTCGTTTTTCAAAACGATGGACACTCTCAAAGGAAGAGGTTTCAAGCTATCCGCCTCAAATTTCGACACAACATTCTTCACGTCATTTATCTTGCTATTGAAGCTTTTTTTTTAAATCTTCATATTTTTTTAACGAAAAACTGTCGAAAAAATAGGCTAAATTCGATACTTTTTTTTTCAAAACGCCGCTCTTTCGTTAATATTGGTTAATAGAAGAAAAAAAACTCCATAGCAAAATAGCGGCTTTCATACTGATTAATAATCTTTTTGCAAATTTCGTGGCAGATAATATTTACGGCCACAACCGTATACACCGTGAAGACGCCTTTTTTCGAAGACACTTTCAACCGTTAAAAAAATGTAAGTAAAAAATAAACGTTTACAAATGTATTTTCTGTTCTTCATGAGTGCTTTGATTTGACATAAAAAAATCAGACTGATTAGCGTACTTTAACCATCGCAAAAAAATCCAGCTATTTTTCGACCCGTTTCACTGTGATGATCCCTTAATCAATAACGAGAAATGTATTAGCGCTGAAACTGTCCAAATCATCTAAAAACTGACACGAAATCGAGAATTTGGAATTTGAACTTTTCTATTAGTTTTTTAGTGCAAATGTCTAGAATACATTTCAAAAAATAAAAATGTGTTTTCAAATAGAGTCCGTAAAATGAGAGGATATATGCACTCATATGCAGCAAACAGCATCATTGATTTCTCCTAGCAATATTTAGTTGATCTCCATGTTTTTGAGCATTCGGTCAATAATTTTGTTGATGGTCTAATTTCAGAACATCTTTCCATGCCCAAATGGAATTCAATGGGATATCATAGAATAAACGGATTGTATCAAGTGATGAAAACCATGGCCTGATACAATATTCCACTACATTCTTTCCTGTCCTCTAATTTTCTCAACATCGTACTCTTTATTGTTACATTAAATAGCAAAATTTAATATAAGACGCTTTTCCACAGCATCAATGGAAAATAAATTCTCAATTAAGAACAAAATCCTTTTGGTTTTTCTTTAGACCTTTTTTGTTGTTCAATAATATGTTGAGTTAAGGAGTTAGCCTACTTAGAAAATGGCAAACGCTCGTTCGGCGCTTGAGGCAACGCAGACTGAAGAGGAAGGTCCAACATATAGTGCAAGAATCGCAGATTGAAAATAAACGTATGATTACAACGATAGAACTGTGAGTAAAACTTTGAGGGCCTTTTTCTCGAAACTGTTTTTCAAAACGGTGTTCACGATTTCGCGACATCTAATGAACGGATTGACTTGAAATTTGGCACATTTATTTAGTGTAATTCAGTCTTTACCGATGCTTTTCTTCTTAACATTTTTTTTCCATTAGTTATTAACAATGTTTTTTTTCCTCGAAAAGTCGAGAAAAAAAATTCAAATTTTGTTTGATGATTGAGACACAATAACCAAAATAACTTAGCCAATATTATCTGTTTTATAAGAAAAATTCGTTTTTTTAAATTTCAGATCCACTGGGTGGCCAAAATCAAGTACACTATTGAGGCTCTCACGTTCAAAGGTCCTTTCTGGGATTGTTTATAACTTCTTGAAGTATAATTTTTTTTATGACATTTGGTAACTTTGGTACATACGAATAAATGTCCAAAAGACTTTCCTATCATCTTACTTATTCCTGCAAAATTAATTTTTTCCAATAAATCTAATTTTCGGCTCGCCACAGTAGCTTGCCCTTAAATAGCTAAATTTGACAAACAAATACACAAATAGAATCCACAGCATCAATGAAAAATAAATTCTCAATGAAAAACAAAATCTTTTTTATTTCTTAGACTGTTTTTTGTTATTCAATAATTTGTACAATCAACTTAATTTTTTCAAGCATAATTCCTTGTCTAAAAAAACGACTCCGTGTAATCAAAAATGAAGATAAAACGATCCAGTGCCTTTAGCAAACTCACCAAAATGTACTGGCCAAATTTCTTCAAAACAAATTTGCCACCCTGGAGCGATATTAAGTTGGGTGCTGAAAAAGCTGTGCTGAGAAAATGTGAGACGCCCATGAGTTGTCCCGCTAGAGCAAGTCTCTGAGTAGGAGAAACCCAGGCTGGATGAAAGTACATAACAGCATCGGCTGGATCATCTTCTTCCTTACGACACCTCAAGGTGTCGTAAATAAAGACGATCATCATTTCTCTGAAACAAAACAAAGCACACAGTGATCGTATTCGCAGGTACAATTGCTGACAAAAGTACTTGTTGCTTAAACCCAAATAGCGTAGAAACAAGCGAAATAAATTAAGATGTAAATAACGACTCACATCAGCTTAAAGTCTGCATTGTCTTTGAAGTAAATGAGCGATTTAAAAAGGGATGGCATATGGAGACGGATGAATCAAGAAAAAAACAAAGAAGAGGTAAAAGACGTCGATGAGAAACAGAGCCCAAGAGCGTACTGGAAAAAAATTCAGTCTGGAGAAAGATTACACATGCACTGATACACGTATACAAAACGAGAGGTGGGAGATTAAATTCGAGTATTGCGCTACGTAGTTGATAAACAATCCATTGTCGTGGAAAATGTTACCCGAAGTTACGACTCGCCGAATCGTCGACGAGGCTAATTAGATAACGGAAAGAACGGGAGAAAAAAAAACAAAATGACGATTACGCAATAAGTGTAACGTGCATGTATACTTTGCCATGGTGATGCGATTAACGTGGACGACTTCACGGGTAAACTGTCACAGACGTAGCTGTCAATCGTAGAAGCGCGTGGCGGTGGTGGTGTTTCCTTATTTTTTTTTACCGAAGGAACTCGCCGGTACGGGAAAACGGCGAACAAAATGGTCACGGAGAATCCAACTACTTTGCATTCTCATCTTACGAAACGATAATTACGCACTTATACTCGTTCTACAATTGAAAAAAACATTTTTCAATTACGTAAGAATGATTATTATTCATTGCTGCCCTTTCACAGAAAACATACATTCCAGTCGCCATGTTGTTTATTGATTAGCGCAGGAAATAGAAACGTAGTAGGCGACTGTAACTTTACGAGGTTATGGAAATCGCTGCAAGATGACGCTACAAATAGAGCGGCAAATTCGAATTCAGACGTAAACTCGACGTTTACGTCGATAAGTTACCGTTTTTAGGTTATGTTTAGGGCATGACTCTGTGATAACTATTCTACATCTTTATAATAACGTGCCGTGTAATGCTTAGCGTTAGCTTTCAAATAATCGTCATATCAAACGTACGTTTTCGAAGCATTTATTTCGTGTTTCGTAAACAATACCTAATTTACGGACGAGGAAAGTACAAATACATGTTCTACACGATCAAAGATCGTGTACTAATTAACGCTTCATCGGATTAATGTCAAAATGTAAACTGAACACTTGCAAAATTAAAGTGATTCTGATAAAAATGAATAACGTTAAGGCGGCAGCCTGAATAGAAGGTCCCAAAAAAGCGTTTTTTCGGGAATTTTTTTAGAAAGGAAAAAACAAGTGGGCCCAGTAAACATTGAGGGATATTTCCATGTATTTTTGAAATGTACAAAAAAAATCCAACATGAAACAACAAATGACTGCTGATTTATCAGGCGATTGATAAATCCATGTGCGTCTTGCCACTGCAGTCCCCAGTCGGCGGGAAAGATGCAGCTCGTAATTCTTGACTGAACCAAATAAACCAATAAAATTTCCAATTTTCATATTTTGCGTCTGGGTGAATTAAGAAAAAGCTGAAAAAATCGTGAAATTATAAATTGTCTCAGGTTTGAAAAAAAATGTGTTTAAAAAAACATTTAACGTGCTATAAAAATGATTAAAAAATACTTATTCAACGACTTTTTAAATTCACTTAAAATAGATTTTCATACTGAAGAAAATAAACTTTGGTTTGAATCGATAGGTCGTTTACTTATTGTTGCTATCACGCCCATCAATTTGGAAAAATCGTAAAAATGAAAACTAAAGAAAACGCGCTTCTCTGTTTTTGGCCTTGTATCTTCGAAAATATTTACAATTGGCTTCTGTAATTTTGTAAATATATTCTTGGACTTCTTGGTTTATCTATCGATTTAAGCAATTTAAAAAAACGATTTTTCGGACCTTCTAATTCAGGGTCCCGCCTAAATCGCTGTCACAAAGGTGATTTGGCCGAGTGGATACCTTCCACGCTTACACTCATAGTGTTTTGGGTTCAATTCCCTAATCGGAGTTTTTATCCTGAATTTATTTTTGATGTACGCAAATCACTTTGAGAGGAATTGAAATGAATAAAAAACTTGATTTCCAATGCAATTGAGTAATAAGAATCTTTATAATAATGTTTCCCTGGTAGAACTTTTTTTTAATTGATCAAAATTGGCAGAATATATCAAATATGATAAATTCGTAGAGATTATTGCATCTTTTGATAAAATATATTGACAATTTATAACAAAAATTATTACCATAGGTCAAGAAATATATGCTATAAGTGAACAGATATTGTATTATTTTATCAGAATTAATATGAAAAGTGTCAATAATTATTTCAAAATTTCAAACATTTTTATGAGAAATTTCATATTTGGATCAATTCTGTGCAAAACAAAATTACATAATATAATCTCGCAGACAACACCAAGAAATGCAATATAACCTTCAATATAATCGAACATATTATTTCATTTTACTATATATTTTGGGAATAGCTATCTTTCATAAAACGTCTTATTATTGATAAAATCGAATAATTTTCTGGTTTATAAACGCTCAATTCCCCATTTAGATCGCATGCTTTTATGTGCTGTATGTCACTGGTAAAATTTTGAAAACAATAGTTACTTATTGCGTAAAAACGCTCAACGAAAATCACAGTCATCGGACCGTTTTCTTCGGTGAGTACATGACAAATATTTTGAATTGCACCTATTTCATCGTCATCGAGCACAGCCACGGAATTGTTTATTTTTTTAACAAAATTGTTTTTGATATGCTGTTGTTGTATATTTTATATTATTAATTATGATTTTTGAGTAGCATTTGCACGTTTAAAAAACAACGTAACTTAAGTGAAGAAAAAATAATAAAGAAAGTATGGTCCAGAAAAAATGCATTAATTTATTTTTAAATACCGAAATGGAATAATTTAAGAAGTCACTTTTTAGGACAAAATATATGAAATCAGGTGTACTTTACGAAATGAAAATACACAAAATGTAATTAAATATCCTATGATGCCATTATATTACTACTATACTTATCGAAATCTAACAAAAAAATTCCTGATATATCAAGAACTGACGAACATAATCTTCAGTATTTGATATAGAATTCTAAAAAATGATGATTTATATGACAATTACTGAGGAAATATGACTTTTGGTTCAAATTCCTGATGATCTAACTACATAACTGCGCAATTTTTGTTAATATCTTACACATTTTCCACAAAATTTATCATATTCCGTTCAAATCTTGGAAAAAATCTGAACAAATATGTTCAATTCTTACAAAATGTGACCAGAAAGTTCCACCAGGATTGTAATGGAATTGTCAAAGAATTCTACTATTCCTATGCGATAAACGAAAACGCCTTTTGTCCCGGCTTTTTAGTTCTTCAAATCGCCACCACCTAGCGTTGGCTGTTATGTGACAGCATTGGGCTCTAAATACTCCGATCAGCTGAACGCTTCGATACTTTCGTTTCGAACTGTTACAGCGATAACAGAATCTATAATAAATTCGCAAAAAATGGTTTTCATAAAGTTATCTACACTGGACTTTTATTCATGTACAGTACTACCTCTCTAAGAGAGCGGTCTAGGGCGGTTAGGGGAAGAAATTCTCGAGAAATTCGTCGCCGAAGCCTTCCCCCACCATCCATTGAGTTGTCCGCGACAAACTCGAGAGGCCTTGGGTACACTGGACAGCTCGAGCTAGGTGGGGGAAGCCATAAAATGCGCTCAAGCGGAACGGCGGGGAAATTCTCTCTTAGCGAGGGCTCTCTTAGAGAGGTAGTACTGTAAAATATTCGAAACACCGGTGCAACTTACATATATATGCATTTTTTTTTTTTTTTAATTAAGAAAAGAGGAAGGCTACGGCAGCGCCATCTAGCCTCAGACGACTACATTCATATATATAAGGCGGTATTTTCGGCTTAATCTAGATATGTGAAATATAACAGATTCAACAAGATTATATTATGGTTGTGATAATTGTCTTATAGTAAATCACAGTTCACCTTACTTAACTAGTAGTGGTATCTAGTGGTCCATGTACTCGCTAACGATAGGAATTATAGGTCTCTTCTATATACAAGAGGATTAGTTTCTGTTTTTTTTTTTTTTTCATATAAATATTTGAATAGAGGTAATAAACTTTGCTATAGATAATATAACTTTGTATTTCATGGAGTGTAAGAGGGATTTGATGCAGTACGGGGGATTTTCGTTTACTTTAGTTAACTCTTTCACTAGGACTTTTCGTTCAGCTTCCCATAAAGGGCATTGCCAGAAAATATGGTTAGCAGTCTCTATAGATTCCCCGCAATCACAGATTTCGGATTCGATTATCTTATGCTTATATAGGCTTGCCTTGAGTGAGGTGTGACCACTCCGTAGTCTAGTTATGGATACAATTGACCGTCGCTACATTTTGAACTTGTCATACCAGGGGTAAGATTTTTTCTCATAGAATCTCTCAAAATATTCTTTTCCTTTTTCCCGGCTAGAGGCACTGCACCATTCTTCAAATTCGTTGTTCATCCTAATGCGCCAAGTGGCTTTCAAATCTGAGCTGGGGATTTGGAATTGTGAGTCACGTCCGTGTTGGATAGCATTCTTAGCTGCTACATCTACTAATTCGTTAAACTTAATTCCCCTATGTGCTGGAATCCACACGAAGTGGATCTTTTTTCCTTCGGATTCTAGTTTGCGTAATTTTTCTTTAATTAATATTATTAGATAAGACCCATGTAATTTGACACAGCCATTTAAAGCCTGGAGTACACTCCTAGAATCGGAAAAGATCGTATATTCTCTTGCTTCTAATGTATTGATAATTTCTAGTGTTTCGACAATAGCTAATGCTTCCGCACTGTAAATAGATGCCATTTTTGTGATGCGAAAGGATTTTATTTCTTCTCTGACGAGCCTAAGCGTAGCAAATCCCACGAATTCAGCTGCCTTCATTTTAGAGCCGTCAGTAAAAAAGCATTCAGTTTCTCGCATTTGTTTATAAAATATCTGATTAAATTCTCTATCGCAGTCTCGAGCCTCGCTGATACTTGAACCCTCTTCAAATGATACTGAAACCTTCGAAGTGAGAGTATAATATTGGCAGTTAAAGCAAAGAGGACGAGGTGCCGCCGATATAACATGACTTTTGTTTCTAATTTCCCTGTAGCATTCGAGTAAAATGGGCATATCGTGGCGGTTTATCATTGTCGGGTTTTCCCATATCTCATTTCTTACTTCTATTGTTCTAATTATAGGGTTATTTTCGAGAGCGAACTTCTTACTTATATAATTCATCCCTAGAAATTTAAATCTAATCGATAAGGGCGGAATCTTGGATTCGCCCAACACAACATTATTGGGGGTTGAAATCCTGAGTCCCAACGCTAGCTTAATTGCTCTAGTTTGAATTCTTTCTAGTCTAGCTTCTTGACTTTTATTGAGCGGGTAGAAAACTATGGCTCCACATTCGATTCTGGATCTTATTAAGGTTATGTACAGTCTGGTCAATAACGAGGGGTCTGCGCCCCACCATGTCGATCTCAGCCAACGAATGATTGTTAATGGCTTCAGGCATTTTTCTTCAATCGACTGGATTTGCATATTCCATCTAAGATCCTCTTCGAAGTGGAGTCCTAAAAATTTGGCGGAGTGTTGTGACTGTACCCGTGCCCCATTTATCGTTATAAACCAATCTTTAGCTCTAGTTTTCTTACACGTACTGAATATAACTAAAGTACATTTCTCTGGCGCTAGTTCTAACCCACTTCTTTCTAAGAATTCCTGTATTGCTTTGCCTGAGGATTCTATATCAGTCAGGGCTGCTCTTACATCATTATTTTCTTTGTATATACAAACGTCATCAGCGAACTGGACAATTTTTGTTCCTTCCTCTATATTTTCTAATTTCCGCGTATATAATGAATATAATAGGGGACTAAGGACCCCTCCTTGAGTGAGTCCTTTAAAACAGCTCAACTTTTCATCTATTGTTCCGTATTGGCAGTGTATATTTCTTTCGGCTATCATGTTGTGTATAAATCTTCTGAGTTTACACGGTAAACCTAGTTCTTTTAGTCTTTCTACTAGAACGTCTACCAACATGTTGTCATACGCGCTTTTGATGTCTAGGAATAGTGAAGCCACGTGCTTTTTTTCGTTAAAGGCATTTCTGATATCTGAGTTCACGAGAGCCAAGTTGTCAATACAAGTTCTAGTTCTCCTAAATCCAAATTGAGTGTTTGGTAAAATATTGTGGTATTCAACCCACCACGAGAGTCGATTGTTTATGAGTCTTTCAAGTATTTTTAGCAGACAAGGTGCTAGTGATATCGGTCTGACTTTGTTAGAATCGCCTTTAGGTATGAAAAAAACCACATAATTTTTCCATTCCACCGGAAATTGCCCTTTCAAGAATATCTCATTGAATAGTGCAAGCAATATAACTTGGAATTCTTTGGGTAAACTCTTAATAATTGAATAGTCTATACCATCGAAACCTGGAGCCGAATCGGATCTCAAATTTCCTAATACGATCTCAATTTCTTCCCATGTGAAAGACAATTCCCGGAAAGGGTCTCCTTTCCCGTCATTGAAGTCTGGTTGTGCCTGTGGTACCCATTTTGGACATAAGTTTGTAAGCGTGGCTTCGCCGTTTTCCACTCTCTTCCGATTATACGCGAATTTATTTTCGGAATAATTTAACCTGTTATTGAAGGCTTTCATTTTTCTCCAAATATACGTTGGGTTGGTGTACTTCGTAAACTTTTGGGTAAATTCTTTAAACTGTTCTTTTTTAATCTCCTTCAGTCTATACTTAGTTTTTGCCTCTATTTTTTTATATTTCATGAAATTTTCATATGAAAAAAAATCTTTCATTCTCAAAAAGGCCCCTTTTCTAATTCGAATAAGCCTGTCACACTCCTGTGTCCACCAGGGAGCTGGAGGGGGTTTACCTGGATTATCGCATCTTTTTTTGCTCTGCGAGCTGGGTGTGCAGTTCTGTACCGCATCCGTTATTGTTGCAACTATGGTGGTGTATTTTACCTGCGTATCAATATCTGCAGCCTGAATAAGAGCCTCTGTAACTTCCAGCTTTTCTTGCAGTATTTTCCTAAATTCAATCCAGTCCGTTTTGCGGTTGTGTAACCGCCTATTATTGAAATTTGAGTCCCTAGGTTCTATAACTTTCTTAAATTCAATAGTGATTGGGTAGTGGTCACTACCCCATGGGTCCACACCTACATCCCATTCAAATTCCGGGAGGGATCTATTATCAGCGAAAGACAGATCAATATTCGACTCTGTTTGATACTGACGCGATCTAAAGGTAGCCTCTGTTCCATTCAAAATCCCCAGCTCTTCTTGTAACACTAGTTCGGCAATTATGACGCCTGCTTGGCAGCAGCGTCTATCTCCCCACAGTGTATGATGGGCGTTAAAATTTCCAGCCACGAGAAATTTTCCTCGAAATTGACACAGAAATCTCTCCCATGCAGCGCGATCAATCCTCGTATCTGGCGACCTATAACAGGAAGCTATTAGCATACCTTCCTTTTTTACAAAGATTTTAATAGCACATAATTCTACTTTACCATCACAGTCGAAAATGTTACTAACTAGTTCGTATTTAATTCTATTGTTTATAAAAATCAAAACCCCTCCACCAGTCCGATTATCCCTCTCCTTTCTTATTACATCAAATCCACGCAAATATATTGTATCATCGGTTTTTAGCCACGTCTCGGATAAAAGGATAATGTCGTAGTCTTTCGCTCGCTGCTGAATTTCAGGCATCTTTTGCCTGATGCTTTGACAATTCCACTGCAAAATCTTTATTCCCTTGTTGAGTGTCCTAGCCATAGTTTCCAGTCGTCGTTGTGGTGTCCATGTCCCAGTCATCAGTCGGTCCCGTTTCGTCAACCCGCGAGGCTGATGCTTGATTCGGTGTTTGTCGTTGCAATACAGTTATTTGGTGTAGCTCCAACGTTTTCCACAGCCGCTCGAAGAATTTATCCACCTCCGGTAGATTTTCCAGGGATTGGCTAAGTCGCTCTAGGTGTTCTTGGATCCTGAATGACCCTCTCCATACTCGAGAGTCCACCCCGTTTCCTTGGGCATTTCGGAGTTTTTTCCATGGTTCAGAGTTCCTGGGCAAGGTTGCATTCCAAGTCGAAGACGCTTGGTGTTCTCTCGTTCCTTGTGGTCTTTGCTGTTGTCCTGATTGCTTTATCATCGGAAAGTTTCTGTTATCCTTCACCGGTATTTCGCCTTTATTGCGATTTTCTTGACTCCTTTTAGCGGTAATGTAAGGTACATTATCTCGAGCCATGATCTCGTTCACTTCTACGGCCTTCTTCCTTCGCGGGCAATCCTTATTGAGGGCGTTATGGTTACCGGTACAGTTAATGCACTTCGGTATTTTTCCGCATTCTTGTCCTTCCGGATGTCTCAAGTCCATACAGTTAAGGCATCTCTCCTCGTCCTTGCACCACTTACGGGAGTGGCCCAACTTTCCACAATTGTAGCATTGTCTGAGCGCCGGGATATATTGATCTATTCTGAGTACTGTTTTCTCGATGTAGATTTTTTCTGGCAGCAGTTGACATCTAAACGTAATGCAAACAGATTGGGTCTCGATCCATTCCGCTTTACCATCGACTTTCACTCTTTTCCGAAGTCTAAATCCCTGTGTCGCTTTGGATCTAGGATTTTCCTGATTGATAGCCTCAATTACTTCTTCGATGGACATATCCTTTGGGATACCCCGGATGACGCCTTTTCGGAGAACATGATAACTTGGCAAAAATATTTTTATTTTCAATCCGTTAAGAAATTGATTTGATAGGGCTCTATTGGCTTCGTCTCTTGAGTCGAAGGCAATATTCCAAGTTTTCCTGGTGAGGGGTTCAATCTTCGAAAATTTAATACCGGCTTTAGTAACCAACCTGCTTACTTCCAATGGGAGAAGTGGTTTGACAATACCGTCTCCTTCTGCAATCCTTTGTAGCTGCACGACGAACGGCGCTCTATCATTTTTTTCAAATTTCAGCTCCTGTCGAAAGCTGTTTCCACTCGCGTGTTCTGGCCTTGTACTATTATTGCATCCTTCATTCTCGTTGTCTCCTTTTTTTGAGCGTTTTTCCGGATTACCAACTATCACTTTTTTAATTGCTCCATTGCTCTTTTGAGATTGAGCACGATCTTTGTCGCACTCTGTAAAGTCGTCCGCTTGGGCTCTCTTATTTTTATTTTTGTTAGCCATACCTGATTCTTCCATCAAGGACGTATACAACTGCGAGTATTGTATACTGTTCTTCCCTAGTTTTTGGTACGGATATCGTTCATCATCTTCCTCCGCGTTATCCCCCAGCTTGGACTGAATTTACGTTGCGCCCAACGTCCAAGTGAGGTTATGATAACCTCGATCTTATTCTCTTGCCTTCCTTTCTCTAGTCTTAATTTGAACTATTTGATTTCTTATAAACCAGGGGGCAATCACCACGGATCGTTGTAGTTCGTTTGATTGTTTGCACAAAATTCTAGAGATTTCTATAATTTTATTTATATATATCGTCAGCGTCCCCAGGTCCGCCGTCCTCCTTGTCTCCAAGATGTTCGATCGTTCACATATATATGCATGCCTGTCACACGACTACTGGCGCCACAGTGCGGCAAGGACATTTTGCAAACAGCATTTAACTACCAGTGTCGGGGGGCTGGTTGGGTCTCATCATTTTGATTGCGCATGCGCATGATGATGCGCATTTGATAATGCGCACGTTTCCTTGCGCAGTTGCGCGTTGCGCATCATTATGCACATGCGCACTTGTTCGTATCAAAATGATGAGACCCAACGAACACGACGTCTGTCGCGTGCTCTGTCTCCGTTGCACAGCGTACCGATCTATCGTCACGCACCTCGCGGCCGTAGATCGCAACGCAAAAATCACGTTAAGCGAACGTACCCCCACCACCGTTGTTGCAAGACGATGTGAGACCGTAGTCAGCTGTGCTTGACAGTCGGAACAACTCGAGCGTTTATCTCAGCTCTATCCGCAAACATTTGACTCAGTCAACATGTAATAACGTAATTTTACATCCGATTATCAGTATATTCGTGGGTGGCACTTTGAACGCATAGCCTCGAAAAGTATACGCAAAATGTCCAGAACCCAAAGAAACGTAAAGTGGCCCCTCTTCGATATACCGCCAAATCGTACAGTGTCCTTAACCTTGTTGCCAATTTTGTGGAGAAATATAGACGTGCAACTGTTACTGTGAAATGAATAATTCATAACGCAAAAGGAAAATAGGTATTTAAATTCCACGATGGATATTTTGAACGCGGAGCTCGATATACCGACCAAATACATGGAACTGTCAGATGGAAAAATATGCGCCACCGTGCACAGAAATTGGTTGGCCAATTTATGGACCGTGGGCCCTGTACATTTTTTCGTTCACGATCATTTGTCCATGGACGAGATAGCGGCTAGGCCGTCACTGGACGATTTAGGACCTAATTGGATGAGGATATACGTCAGGGTGAATATCCTCCTTTCGAAAATTTGCTTAAAAATTGGTAAATCCATTCTCGATCATCCAACGACACGACTGAAATTTTAATATTTTTCTCGTAGGTTTACGAGAAACAAAATAAGAACGCTATACCCTTACCGAGGGACCGGTATTCAACGAGTGCCAAGGTACAACCGGAATTGACTTTTGCTCAATTGCTGCGCTATGTCGCTGAAACTAATTACAGGAATTTGTGGAAGGAATCCTATAAGAAGTATTACAGTAAGTTTTTCAATATTGCATTAATATTATTTTATCATCATTATACATCAATCAATATCAAGATGTCAACATGAATAAATATTAAGGGGCTAGGCTACTGTGACAATTGGAAAATCAGGCTTATTTGAGAAAAATAATTTTGAAGGAATAAGATGATTGAAAAATCGTATGGACATTTATTTGTATGTACATTAGCAAAATTGTGTACCAAAGTGCATAAAAAAATTAATAATCAAAGAAATTATTAAGTCTGGTAAAGGACCTTTGACTGTTAGGGGCTCAGAGTGTACTTGATTTTGGCCACCCATTTGATCGGAAATGAAAAATTTATATGTAAACATTTTTTTTTAATACAACCTTTTATTTAATGCTCTAAAAAGTAGAAAATAATTTTTTTTACCAAGTCATCTATACGTGACTAAAATAAAAGCTTGGGGCGCTCAACTTTTAAAATGTTTAATAAATTTGATCAATTCAGATTCATTAACCGTATTTAATTTGGCGCAATAGTAATTAGAGAAATTATTATCACACATTTATTCTGAGTTTCAGGATTTTTATTCATGAAATGTAAGGTTCTTTTACAGTAAATTTAATACAGTTGCTAGATTAACGAATTTAAGTAAATAAAAGTTAATACAGTTGCTAGATTAACGAATTTATGTAAATAAAAGTTTATGTGTCAAAAATTTGAGCATCCCAAGCTTTTATTTAGCCACATATAAGTGACTTGGCAAAAAAAATTATTTTCTACTTTGAAGTACATTAAATAAAAGCTTGTATTTTTACTATTTTTTTTTTACATACAAATTATTTTCTACTTTTAAGTCTTTAATTAATTTTACTAGTTAGTTGTTACTAGTACTTCACTAGTTTCCGAGTTTGTACGTTAGGAGAATGGAATGCTTGTAAAAAATAACAAAGACTGTAATTTGAATTGAACTTACGCTAATTGCTGTCTATAAACTTCTCACATACAAAACCAGTCGGCTACGAATTTGTTTGTATGTGTTAGTGAGATTTTATATGGATGATCAGATATCGCTAATTTTACGTGACAAGTTGTGAACTTTATAGATATTTTTTTTTTTAAGTTGAATCATGCATTGTCACCTTTTAGATGCATGTTTGCTAAAATTTCAGAACTTTAAGTAGTCGAGAAATGGGTGAAATATTGATTTTCCATTTTGCATTTCACGGAAAGTGAAGTTAAATAAAACCTTTTAAAAAAACGACCGTTCCGGCTCGGCGAATTTGGGTACACTATCCGTTGCTGGCTTTCCCCAGAATGCTCAACAACTTTCTGTTCATTTCTGTATTTTTTTTTCAATTTTACAATCTGGTAATGTGCCCTTGTGATATAACAGAAACGAAGTTAATTGCATAAGTAGTTCTCTCACAAAGAATAACCGAAATTTCCATCGATTTTTAGCATATCGCTGTGTCTTTGACTGCTGAAAGACGGAAAGAATTTGACAAATCATTCATGATTAATAAAATAAAAGATTTAAAGTAATCCATTACTGTGAAAAAAAATAAAAACAATAACGCTGTTCAACGAAATTTAAATATAGGCTGAAAAAGTTGTAAGGAAATTCTACGCATATATTTGATGTAACCGGCTTGGCTACATATTTGAATATAGCCCGGTATTATTTTCACGACTGTTCGCTACTGTATCTGAATAAATGTTCGCAGGTCTATGGAACTCGTCTGACCAGAAAGAACAATCTTATGCTGTACCGAGCAGCAGCGATGTTGCTGTGATGCGGGAGGTTTTGTCTCGCATGTACTCGTGTTCGCTGATAAAAATTCGCAATGGCCAAGTCATCGCAGTCAATCCACGAGCCACGACCAATTCGCACTGTAATTTGTTGCCAGCCTTGCTCGCTGTAGAGACACCCGTTGCATTCATGATTTTTCATGAACAAACCGCCCGATACTCGTTGCAAGAGTGAGTCTATGGATTTTTTGACATCGCTGTTGAATGTGCAATTCCAAATTCTTGTCCTTTCTTAAGGGGTTAGGCTACTATGACGACCCGAAAAACGGAGTTAATAAAAAAAAATCTGAAGGAATAAGTAAGATTATTGAAAAAGAACGAGTTTTTCGTAAAAATAGATAATATTGGCTAACACTTGAACGACCTTTTTTTGTTATAGTGTTTCAATCGTAGAAGAATTATTGAAAAAAAATGTTTTCGATTTTTCGAGGAAAATTACATTATTATTGATAATAACTAATGAAAAAAGATGTTAAGGAGGAAACCGTCGGTCAAGACAAATTTCAAGTCAATCCGTTCATTAAATGTCGAGAAATCGTGTACACCGTTTTAAAAAAACATGTTTTCAAGAGAAAAAAAATGAAATGTTTACTTACAATCTGCTATTCCCGCACCATATGTTGGACCTTCCTCTTCAATTTGAGCTGGAGACAAAAATTGGCTTCAGAATGTTAAACCAGCGATTGTTTAAAATCCTCTGTCCGTACACCGAAATAGTTGGATTTACCTCTTATTTATTTTGGAATACAAAGGAGTACTGTTCACAAAAAAAATGGAACAAATATTTCAAAATATCGAATACTTTGTATCATTGGTAATGGTGCTTATTACGCAATATTCATTCTTCCCTAAATTCTACTAATATTGCTTGTTGAAGCAATTGTCAAGGGTGACAATTGCTTTAACAAGCAATTGTCACCCTTTTCTAATCTTTCCTTTGCTTTGCTAATCTTTCCGGTTATTTTCTTTTTGTGTAACTAAAAATTGTTCCAGATGTGTGATGTACAGTCCTGCCGCTTTGTCGACGAGCTACAACAAGCCCCTTTTCCTGGTCTACCAACTTCTGCGCTTGTCCAGAGATCTTTACGATCAAGGTCTCGCTTTAGGTGAAATAACCCTCGGCGATATATTGATCATGGACAATTTTACTATTCAGGTGATCTTTTATATTTTGTAGCAGAGATTTTTAAGCCAAATACGCGAATCTGGTGCAGAACGAATTAAACAATAAAAATCAATTTGTATTATTGTGCATCCCAATGCAGTTAAATGAAAATCAACCCCTTGTGAAGTAGGGTAAGAGCACTGGTACCCAGTCTCTAACCTATGGGTTCCCAGCCGGTGGAGCGTACAGTGGACCAGGGGGGGGGGGAGCGTGGCGGCCCAAAAGTAAACTATAATTTTTTCGTTAGGTACATTGTTAGTAATTATAAAAAAAAATGCCTACAAAACCGAGTTAGTAATACTGCCATGGGGGGCGCGGAAATTTAAAGAGAAAATTTGTGGGCATGACTAGTAAATGATTGGGAACACCTGCCTTAACCAGTAGTCAGCTGGTCCTATACTTTAACTCTATATATATATATATATATATATATATATATATATATATATATATATATATATATATAATTAGATTAATATGAAGTGGTCGACTACTGGTTCGGGGCTGGGTACTGGTGCCTTTACCCTACATCTTATAGGAAATTTCGGACGGCCCTAAGTGCAGGAAACAGAATAGTTGTATAATTAGTTAATGAAAGAACATCGGCAAACGAATTTGGTATATTTCTTACATTCTCGCCACAAAAAGCTAACCCTCTTACACATTATAACAACGTTTGCATGACGTTTTTGTTAACATTTTGTCCATATAAATTTTGTTATAGAATAAGTACTGTACAGGGTGTTCTGTAATTAATGGACAATCCTGCAACTGTCGATAGGTCCTACTATATGTTAGAATTTCAGTTTAGTAAAAGTCCTACGGTTTTCGAGATTTTCGGCTTTACGTTATTTTTTTTCGAAATCATCTGCTTTTGGTTTTTCGCATGCCATTTCGACGAATTATACGAATCGACAGTAACTAAGCAACTTTTAAAAGTAATTGGCTTTAAAAAAGCCAATTACTTTAACCAAATTAAAAAACTGAATCCTACTTTGTTGACAAATTACTCACCTCTCTTATTACTGAAAATTTCCGATCAATTTATGTTTGCATTGTTTATTTTTTACTGAACAATTAAACTGCCATTTGACTCCAATCCTCAAAAGGACATTGATTTAACTCATTAAACTCAGTAAAGTTGTCATTTAACTTAAAAAATAAATATATCAGCGGTACTTCTTAGGACATATTCATAAATGTAATGAGTTAACTGCACATTTGATTACATAATTCGTAGAAAGTCTGAAATATATAAAAAAGAAGGTCACTTTTCCAATTTTTTGAGCTAAATACAAACAAATCAGTTTTCGTTTTTACTGTAAGAATAAATCATTCCGGCAGTTTGAATTATTTTTTAGGTGGGCCTAATTCAGCCGGTTTCTTTTTAAATTTCACCTTTTGATCCGTAGTTTGCTGTATAATACAAATTGCCACTTTAGAAATCGATACTTGACTCATTCTCTCAATCTTTCAAAGGTCATGCCAAAGCTGAGCGACAATATTTACCTGAAATCCGAATTGGACTACGAACAAGAATCGACGAGGCGAGAAAACAATGCTTCATCGTTGCAACTGGACAACACGAAGGGGATCGGAAACTCTTTGAAGCACGATTCGATGACACCCGGGAACCCCGAATTTGGACGAAACGAGAGTATACTAAAGCTCTGTGAATTGTGGCTTCATGGCCACATCAGTAATTTCGATTATCTGACAGCGCTGAACAATCTCGCTGGTAGACGATACGGTGATCCGAGTTGTCACCATGTGATGCCGTGGGTCACGGATTTTAGTTCGCGCTGCGGCAGAAACTGGCGCGACCTCACAAAGTCGAAATTTCGATTGAACAAGGGCGACAGACAGCTGGATCTTACTTTTGACGCACAAACGATCGATGCAAGTTGAACTTTTACATGAAAATTAATAGAAATTCCAAATCATTTTTTCAATCGTACGCACAGTCATTAATAGGGTATTCGACTATCATACGGAAATCACCTTAAATGGTTAATTATTTCATATTATGGTCACAATATTTTTTTTTCTTCGTGAATGTCGGAATTTGCGATATAAATCGGCGATAAAATTTAAATATTCAAGCAGACCGTCAAAACGCTCCCGTTGTCAGATATCGACGCTGCTTACGAAAAGTAGCACGATTTAAAGTTCTTACGAAAACTAGCATGATTATGCTTTCGCCACGGAAACTAGCACGTCTTCATATTCACCGCGAAAACCAGCATGTTTCGCCGCGAAAACTAGCTTGATTGATTTTCACTGTAAAAACTAGTGTAAAAGGAGTAAGTTTAAAACCTTAAGGATCTCATTGCTCGTACAATCTAACCAAAAAGAGCTTTGGTGAAAATTTAAAGTCCTTCGTGTTCAGGTAAAAATCGAAAAAAAAACCATTAGTATTTTTTTTTAAATATGACCATTTTTTGCCTAATGACATTTTAATTTTATACCCGTTGCTTTTATTAACATTTTGATAATAATTATCAATTAAAATCGATAGTAGGAATTTTCATAAAAAGATTATATCGAAATTGTAAATATCACAATAAATGAAATATTTATTGTGATTTTCTATTTAAAAAATAACGTTATTGAAAATATCATTCAACAAATTTACTGTAATTGTTCAAATGGTTATCATCGAATATGTTTGAAAATTTTTGCTGATGTTTGATTGGAATTAAACCTCTGTCAAGCATGGCCTATAAATCTTGTTTTTTTTTCTTGGTTCAAGAGGCAATTTTTTTCCTGACGTTCGTTTTAATTGGAACATTCGAACATCATCCATGTTTTTGTTTTTTTAAAAAGATTTTCATCCCTCGTCCTTCTTGGTCAAAATCATATTCAACGTGGATTGTATCGACGTAAAGTTGAATGGATATTTCCCGAATACTTGCAATTTTAATTGAAGTTCAATTAAATTTTTTTGAGAGGCCTAAAAATCGTAAATTTCCGATTGCGGTCGAAGAAATCGGAGTAAAAAAATAGAGGCAAGACGTAAAAAAGCATGGGAGAAAAGTCGGAAACAATTCCAGTGTTACTGAAAAATGTTAATTTTCGCGGTGAATATCGAAATCTGCTTCTTTTCGCGGTGGAAGCCGAAACATGCTACTTTTCGTAAGCAGCGTCGATATGTAGTCACGTGACGCCTGTGACGTCACATGCCAGTAAACAAGGTAAAGAACCTGTATCGCTGCTGAGTTGTCGCACAGCAATCCTTCCTCTCCATTCTCATTTAAAAGTTGATAATATGGTAACTATCACTGCAAATAACTACGAATAAACAGAAAAAGCACGGAAATACACTGAAATAAACTAGAAGCTCATTACTCGTCGCAGGACTCGTAACGACAATGTGCTTACTGGCATGTGACGTCACTAGAGATCCAACCAATTCTGGAGCGTTTTCTGTCACGTGACCAAACGTTCAAATTTATCCGATTCAAAAATGGAAAGAAACGAAAATAATGCATATTTTTTCGATACAATCGTAGAAAATACTATATTCTTTTAGGATGACAAGAGAATGAACCGTATTTTGGATACAGTCAAATACTCTATTGTGATTTATTTTGGGGACGACTATTGTTTGTGAGTCGAATAATTGCCGAAATTATTTTTCGCGACTACACAAGCTTTATATTTCTCCATAATGTCTCCAATGTTCCTTCATATACCTTTACGGTCTTTCGCGATCCCATTCCGTTCATGTTTACCCTGCACTTGTCATTTTACTTTTTCAGTTTGTCAGCAACCTCTCGCAGTCCTGAACACAATCATACCTTTTCCCAATACATTACCGAATTCTATTTGCACGGGTATACAGAGAAATTGCGGAATCTCTGTGCCGATACAAGCGACAATTGTTACCCGACAGTGAGTTTCCGTTGTGTTACTATCTATCCATCGTCGCTGAAACTTGAGCGTGCTCAATAGTCTGCGCGTAAGATAGCGCGGCTACGCGCTTACCTATCCAAATGACGACCCAGATCAATGGTGCTTGACAAGCGTTTACAACTGTGGTATTTTATTCTTATTAAAAGTCGCAGTGGAAATTTACAGATGAGGAATATAATCGAATGAGACTTCAGGGTCTTTGCATTCAAATACACAGAACGTCCTGTTATAAATGGATAATCCTGCAACTGTCGATAGGTCAAATAATTTCCTACTATATGCTGGAATTTCAGTTCAGTAAAAGTCCCATGGTTTTCAAGATAAAGATCATCTGCTTTTCATTTTTCGCATGCCATTTCTACAAATGATAACTTTTTTGCCCCGGTTTTTAAAAAGATACTCTCGGTTATTTGTTTTATCTAGAAGAGTCTTCTTTTGAACCGTGAATGTTAAGGAAAATTTATGAAAAAAGATGTTATGCAGAGTTTTTACACAAATCAACTCGAACATCTGACTTTGATAGCCTGCGGTTTAAAAAAATGTATTACGCATATCGTGCCAATTGCTTTAAAAAGTTGCTTAGTTATTGTCGATTTATATCATTTGTAGAAATGGCATGCGAAAAAACAAAAGCAGATGATTTTTTTTTTAAACAACATAAAATGAAGATCACGAAAACCGTGGAACTTTTACTAAACTGAAATTTCAGCATATAGCAGGACATAATCGACAGTTGCAGAGTTTTCCATTCATAACAGGACACCCTGTGTACTAACTTGGAAAGTAATATTTTACAAAAGTTTAAGGGGATACTACTGTGACGACCCGAAAATGAGGGTTATTAAAAAAATTGATTTAATGGAATAAGTAAGATGAGTGAAAAATCGTGTGTACATTAACAAAGTTGTGTACCAAATTTCCTCAAAAAATATGAATGATTGAAGAAGTTATAAGTCATCTCGTGAAGGACTTTTGAAGGTGATGAGCTCAACGGTGTACTTGATTTTGGCCAACCGGTTGGTCTGGAACAAAAAAAAACAGTTTTTTCTTAAAATAGATAATATTGGCCAAGACTTGACCGACTTTTTGTATTATCGTGTTTCAATCATTAAACAAATGTTCGATTTTTTTTTCGCCTTCGCGGACGCTTATATCATTAATTAACCCTTCGTTTACACACTTATATTTGACCACAATTTTGACACACTGGGTCAATTTGACCCGGATAGTACTTCATCCACCTGCCATTAACAATCCTTCGGTCGGTTTTTCCTGATAAAAAGCATGGACACACTTTAAACATTATTCAAAATGTCTGCATAATTGAAATTCGGGAAGAATAACATTGAATTGATGTATAAAATTATTGAAAACATTCAGTTTTGGAAAAGAGAGAGCACTTTATTTCAAATTTGTCCGGGTCAAAGTGACGCAGTGTATCAACGTAGGGTCAATAACTAATGAGGAAAAAATCTTAAGAAGAAAAACGTCGGTCTAAAGTACTAAACGACTTTTAAACTGAATAAATGTACAAAATGTCAAGTCAAGCCTTTATTAAATGTCGAGAAATCGTGTGCACCGTTTTGAAAAACATAATTTCCATGAAAACGCGTTCAAAGTTTTACTAGAAGTTCTATCGTTGTAATCATAAGTTTAGTTCCAATCTGCGATTCCTGCTCTACGTTGGAACTTCCTCCTCAATTTAAATTGCCTCAAGCGACGAACGATTTTTTGAAATTTTCACAGTAGCCCTCAATATCACAATAATACAAAGTTTAATCTCATTTTATCATTTTCTTCAATCTTAATGTATATTACATATAATCTCAATTTATCTACAATCGGATTTGAATACCTGCGATTTTAGTACTTTTGGCACTGTCTATTTTTATCGTTACATCTTCATTGCAGGTCGGACATCACGTATCGGACGTTCTCTCGGAAATAACTTACTACGTCTATCTCTCGCGGCGTTACACGAAATCGGTGCTGTGCAAGCATGTTCGGTCTCATTGGGTCCCTTGGGAATATCCTGTTTCCATCCAGAGACTTCATGAATGGAGCCCTGACGAGTGTATACCACAATTTTTCACTGACCCCAGAGTCTTCAAGGTATTTGATAACAAGAGTTCGCTACAAATTTCATTCATTTCATCATGAAATAGTACCTAAAACGATAGAAACTATTGGATGTGTATATTTATTTATCGGCGGTAGAACGGGTTCAAGTAGTGAAACTACCTTTTAAAGTGAGGAATGTCACAACATTTTTCAATTTCACTCGTACACAATCCGCCGATTTTAGCGACACCGCAATGAAAATTCTTCTAATGCGAAGTGATGAAATATCCACTATGCGTACATTGAAAACAAAATTACGGATTGAACCGATCGTTTGGGTTCATTTTTCTCACCCTACGTTTAAGGGGTCTTCGCACTTTAGACGCTACAAGAGGCTATTTTCATGATTTTTTATAGTATTATATTATAGATATTGATATAAAAGTTGTTCCACTTAATAAATACACTTTGGAAATACGTTAAACATTTTTTAAATGTATTTCTGTAACCGAAACAAACTTTAAACGCGTTTTTCTCGAAACAACGTTTTTCGACGGCTTGTTGATAAAATCTTCGAAACTACTGAACTGATCGTTATGAAATTTTAACCACATATTTCTTTACAATTATAGTTATAGCGCATATCAAGGATTTTTTTAAATTTTGATATTTACTATTTTTTTTGCCAAAAAAAGGTGAAAAACACGTTCTTTTTTGTTTTTTTCGAACAGTGTCCGCCATTTTGTTATTTTTGCATATATGAAAAATCGTATGATATGCGCTATAGCCATCAACATACTGAATCTAAAACCGTTTGATTTTCTTGTCTCGGATGATCCATCTCCGAGATTTCACCAACAGCGCAGACCTACGATTTTTTTAGGACATTTTTTTAACTACCATTTTCGTCTATAAACAGTGACTTAAATAACTTAATCATTTTATGTCAAAATCTATAATATAAACTTATCAGAAAATAGATGAAAATAGCCTTTCGTTTAGCATCCAAAGTGAGAAGACCTCTTAAATTTATGTAATTATATATCGAGAATCCAAAATATTTCGAAAACCCTGTTAACTTTGGTTTCGTTCGGTCAAAAACCTAATGTGAAATACCTGGTTGTAACCATACAGTATTTGTAAGGTGTGCATGGTGTAAAAAGTCGGTGTTTAAGGGGAGGTACCTGAGTAAACGGCGAGAAAAGCAGATAAACTTCGGGAATTGTTATCTCAAAAACTAATGTTTAGATTGGACCTGGGTTTTTTTTATTGGAAAATATGTACATTGTGGTATGTTTAAGATTTTTTTAAAATAAATTCGTTGACTGGAAGCGATTCAAATGCGATTATCTCGAAACATAGTTTTCAAAGTCGGTGCCAGATGCATCTCGAAAACGGCTTGTCCGATTTTGTCCAAATTTGCATACAATATTCTTCGATAGTTTTTTTTTCGTTCGCCACGTAGGGGTTTTTCATTTGATTGAAGCATTGCTTTTTTATGCAATGTGTATGCAATCCAAAATCGTCGGAAATTGCGAACGAAAAACGAACGTTAAATTAAAACGGTCGCAATTCCGTCAAAAAAGAAAATTTCAAAAAAATCCTACGTGGCGAACGAGAAAAACTACCGAAGAATATTGTATCCAAATTTGGACAAAATCGGTCAAGCCGTTTTCGAGATACATCTGGCACGGACTTTGAAAACTATGTTTCGAGATAATCGCGTTTGAATCGCTTCCAGTCAACGAATTTGTTTTTAGAAATTCCAAAACGTACTTAAATGTACATATTTGCCAATAAAAAAAACTCAGATCCAATCGAAACATTAGTTTGTGAGATAAAAATTCTCGAAGTTTACCTGTTTTTCTCACCGTTTACTCAGGTACCTCCCCTTAAAGCATTTTTTGATGACTGAAATGGTTTGTACAGTAGTGTACCTACGAGTCGTAATTGCTGATGATTGTAATAGGAACGAAAGCAATGTAACACAAAAAGATGTTTTAATTACACATGATTGATATTTATTAACAGTAGTATAACAAGAGTGGCTTAGACAACTAATATAATTAAAAAATAAAACATGTAAACGTACACTACCGGCCAAAAGTTTTCGGACACTTCAGATAATTGCTAAACTTTCGATTACTTTGGATAATTGCAAAATTATATGAGGATAATATAATTGATTATACAGAGCTATATAGTATCTTTGTGAAATAATAAATGAAATTAATTATATTGTAGAAGTGATAACTTCTACAAAATACTTTCTGATGAAACTGATGAACGATGAATTAATTTTTTCTCCATTGTTTATAGTCAATTCACGAGGATCTTCCGAATTTGGAGATTCCAGGATGGGCACGATCACCGGAGGATTTTATTGAGAAACACAGAGAGGCGTTGGAAAGTCTCTACGTATCTGAGAGATTACATCACTGGATAGATTTAACATTTGGCTATAAGTACGATTCTGATACTTTGTCGAGCCTTTACGTTCTCGAAATTAACTAGAGATATGAAAAATCGAATGGCTTCATTACATTTAATAAATAGCGTCAGCTTGAGCTTTCTTCGGACGGATCATCTTATATCAAAATTAATTGGTTTCTGAGTAATTAGTATAAATACCATTTCGTTTCACTGGAAAAGCGCCTGAGAGTAAACAAACTGATAGTAAAAAAAATGGCTGTTACGCTTATGGTAAACAGGGACAACCCGCAAAACTCGGAGAATTTCTTTCGTCCTGGAATAATCAATGAAAAGTCAGGGAAAAGTAATCATCGGAAAAGTCAGAGAATTTTGAAAATTCTCCTGGATTTTTCCAGAATTGACGTTTTGTAAGAATTACGAAAAATGAAACCGACTTGATAACAAAAAAAAACTGAAAGGTATAAAAATGAAAAATGTTGTATTTTTCTGAATTTTATATTATGCTTCATTATATACAAAACAAGAAATGTCAGTGCCAAAATATAAAAATATCAATAACGAAAAACTAATTTACTCTAAAGCTCTAAGCATTTCCATTCGATTTGTCGATACACAACCACGCCATTATTATTGTAGATAAGGGTTTATATTTATTTTTTATTTATTGGCACCGACATAAAATGTTTCGATCAAAATAAAGAACGGGTTCTGTATTCGCTTTATATTTTTATATTTTTACTTATCCTTTTTAAACAATCTTTCGAATTACAGTTAAGAAAAATTGTTTGAATGTTTAACTTTTTCATATATTTGAGCTTGAAAAATTATGTTCTTTATGTGACCCCAGCCTGCCTGGCAATTTGCAAAACCTGGAAGAGTCAGAGAATTTCTGAGTCAATAATGCGTAACAACCATGAAAAGAAACATCCGGTTGATGAGTGTGCTTGAAAATGTTCCTCATCCGTCGTCGTGTACATGCACGGCTGTAAAGTAATTTTCTATCTTTTTCAATCTTTCAGATTGTCGGGTATCGCTGCTATAAAATCGAAAAACGTGTGTCTCCAATTGGTCGACAATCATACCAGTCTCACGAGTTCGGGCGTCGTGCAACTTTTCACGCAGCCTCATCCCCAGAAAATCGTTCCTTCGCCCTACTGGAGCAAAATGCCACCGCGATTGCGAACCTCCGTTTCCAATCAAAAAACAAGTACGTCGACGGGGGGCTTCCTGAAGGGCTAGACTAATTCATTGTGGTACTTTATGTGTGCATTTACATTAAAAAAATATACAGCCCATATGATGAGAGTCTCTTTAGATTAGGGAACCTAGTGCAATAAGGTGAACATTTCAAGCACTTGCTAGCGCAATGAAAATCTTCAAAAAATCAATAATAAGAAACATGCTAAGGGGATTTATTCAAAATAATAATCGTATCCAACAGTTAGGTTAAAGAAAAGAATTGGCATTGAGTTTAACAAAGATATCCAACATTTTGTATTGTTCGTAGGAAATGACCTCGTTTATTGACGCCATATGCATTAAAAAAAATCATACGCATTCTTTTGAGTTACCATTTTTTGATTTGCTTTAAGGGGTTAGGTTACTTTGACCAAGCAAAAATCAGGGTTATACGAAAAAATTCATTTTGAAGGGACAAGAAAGATGATTGAAAAATCGTTTGGACATTTATTTGTATGTAGATTAACAAAGTTGTGTACCAAATTCCATTTGAAAAAGTCTGATAATCAAAGAAGTTATAAAGAATGTCGTGAAGGACCTTTGAACTGGATTACTGAAATAAAAGCAACGAGTTTTTTTTTTTAATTGATAATATTGGATAAAACTTGACCGAGCGTTTTTTTTTTGTTATCGTGTTTCATAATAAAAAAAACATTTGAAGTTTTTTCGGATTTTCGAGGGAAAATGACATCATTATTGTTAATAACTTTTAAGAAAATGTACGGAAGAAAAACGTCGTTCAAGACTAAACTACTATTACACTGAATAAGTTTAGCAAATTTTAAGTCAATCCGTTTATCAGAGGTCGAAAAATCGTGTACACGGTTCAGAAAATGATAGTTTCGTGAAAAAAGCCTTTAAAGTTTTATTAGCAATTCGATGGTTGTAATCATAATTTAACCTTCAATCTGCGATTCCTGCACCATGTATTGGACTTTTCTTTCTTCAATTTGAGTTGCCTCAAGCGGCAAACGAGAGTTTGTAATTTTTTACAGAAGCTTAATTTCTTACAGTAGAAAGTTGCTACGAAAGAACATAACTATTCATAATTTTGTATGCATCTTTCCAAACTCCTATAAGTTTAATAACAAAAATAGAAAAATAGCAAATTGTTTATTCGTTAATCGAATGTTTTTAAGCAAATTTATTGACATCTTTTCGAATTGCCATGCTTGAAAATCGATGTTCTTAACATAATTTAAATACAGTATATCCTTCTCCAAATTCCGTTGTATTACAAGGTACCGAAATATCGTTTGATTCAATATTAGCGCTTCGTTTATACCAACAAAATATCCTCGGTTAAATTTTTCCCATGGCTCGCTCACAATTTTCTCTTTTTCCCGAAATAAATTGTAACCAGTTTGGAATAGCGCATCTCTGTCCCGTGGACTCCATTTTGCGCTGGCAAATCTCTACAGGGTTGTTACGCATATGGAAAACAGGGAAAACTCAGAAATTTCTTTCGCCCCGGAATAACCAGGGAAGTTTGGGAATTTTCTGGAATTTTCTCAGAATTTACTTTTTGCAAGAATTACGAAAAATGAAACCGACTTGACAAAAAAAAACTGCACAGTATAAAAATAAACATTTTTGCATACTTTTAATATTTATATTATTCTTCATTATATACAACAAAAGTTATGTCAGTGCCCAAACATTGAAATTAAAGAAAAACTGAACACTAATATACTATAAAGCTCTGTACATTTGCGTTCGATCTATCGATACACAACCACATCATTATTATTACAGATAAGTGTTAATATTTATTTTTTATTTATTGTCACTATTTTCTATTTATTTTATTATATTTATAAACAAAAATTATTCGTTTATTCATTGTTTTCTACTTTACAGTGTTTAAATTATTTTTCGAAATTCAGTTTTTTAAAAATATAATTTAAATTTTTGACATTTTGGTATGTTTGATCTTTAAAAAATTATGTTTTCCAGTTCAACATAATTTTTCAATGAAAGGAACGAATTGAGGATTTCCTTTGTTTGTTCAAGTCGATTAAGAATGTTTTTTTTTTTTTCACAAAAATGATTCATTGCTATTTCTACGTATATAATCTTCCCCCTATAGTTTGTAACGTTCACAAATCCTAGTACGGTTGAAACGAGACTTAACTCGTGGTATTTAACTTTAAAATATATATATATCTGATGAAAACAAAATGTTCTCTATTTTACCCTAATCTGGGTAATTTGTAACACCCGGAAAATTCAGGGAATTTCTAAGTCAATAATGCGTAGCAACCAGGGTGCGAAATTTGTAATGAAAAAGTAATGCATTATTCATGACTTTTTTTAATGGGTAATGAAAAAATATTTCATTACCCATTACATTACATTCAGTAATGAAAACAAATTCCATTACTCATTACATTACATTTGTAATGTAAACAATTTTCGTTACTCATAACATTGGATTTTGTATTGTAAAAAATTTCCATTACTCATTGCATTGGAATTTGTAATGTAAAAAATTTCGATTACTCATTACATTACATTTTGCAATGTGAAACAATTTCATTACAGAATGCAATGTAATGTGTAATGACAAAAAATTTCATTACACATTACATTGTAATGGGTAATTGAATTTTTTTATATTACAAAGTATAACGTAATGAGTAAAGGAAATTTTTTACTTTACAAAATTTAATGTAATGAGCAATGGAATTTTTTCACATTACAAAATATAAGGTAGTGAATAATGGAATTTGGTCACATTACGAATGTAATGTAAAAAAATCTCCATTACTCATTACAAGGTAATATGGATTATTATTCGTTTTCCATCGGGTAAGATCGACCCAGTGCAAAAACCGCTGCCCCTAATGGGAACCGAATAATAATCCTAATTACATTGTAATGAGTCATAGAGATTTTTTACATTGCATTGCATTAGTAATGTGAAAAAATTCCATTACTCATTACCTTATATTTTGTAACGTAAAAAAATGCATTCCTCATTACATTACATTTTGTAATGTAAAGGAAATCCATTACATTTTGTAATGTAAGATATTTCCATTACTCATTACATTGGGCTTCGTAATGTGAAATCACATTATGAAATGAAAAAATTCCATTACCCAATACACTGAACTTTGTAATGTAAAAAAAATCCGTTACGCATTACATTGTAATGGGCAATGAAAATATTTCACATTACAAAATGTAATGTAATGAGTAATGATTTTTTTTTACATTACAAGATTTAATTCAATGAGTAATGAACGTTGTTCACATTACAAAATTCAATGTAACGAGTAATGGCAATCGTTTGCATTACAAAGTGTAATGTAATGAGTAATGGAATTTTTTACACTGCCAAATGTAAAGTAATGAGTAATGAAAACGCGAATGCATTACAAAAAGTATTGCATTATTCGCAACCCTGATAAGAACCCAGCTCTACGGTGATTCAAGACCATTGTACTTTGTCGGCAGAGAGCGAAAGATCGGGCGAGAGGATAAGCGAGGACGAGGGACACAGTTCGGGGATCGACGAGGAGGATTCGCCGATAGCGACGTTAAGCGTGGCAAGATCCTCGCCGCTCGCGCTCAGTCGTTTGCTGAGTCGTTCGAGAGGTTCGTTGCTCTCGATGGATGACAATTCCAGCAAGCCTGAAAAGCCAACCGCGCAAACGATCGTTCTTCCAAAAGACTACAATCCGATCGCCGCGATCGTTCAAGTGGAGACAACGCAAATATTCATGAACAAGGTATCTCATCGTGCGTACAAGCCCGAGATCACGCACCACAGTTCAACGGCGAATTACAAACAGATCGTGGCTTCCGGTAGAATAAAGGAGCAGCAGATAATCGGCTGCCTCATAGTGGAGATATTTCTAGCCGGTAAATTCCGCGCGACGTGGAACACCGGCCGTGTCTCGTTCGCCACTAGACTCGAGACTTGTCTAAACGCATTGAGAACAACGTCGGAGCCGTTGCCAAGATGCGTGAGGAACGCGGTCGCTCTGTTGCTTCAAATCGACGCAGTACCCAGGAGTCCCGGAATGTTCAACGACACAAGCGAGTCGTCAAGAACGAGCAACACGGTTAACGGAAGTTTTCGTTATCCGATGGTGACTCACATGGGACTGCCACCGCCATCGGCGCATCAATTTTTGCAGCCTATATTATCCGGCAGTCTCTATCCCTCGTCGCGCTATTTTCATTGTCTCTTCAGTCTCGTGGAGATGCTCCAGGAGTACAACGAGCTCGTGCGCGAGTTGAATTACGCCCTGCAGGACGAGGAAGATGGGGACGGTAGCGCGACGAGAACGAGAATCCGTTATCTCTGCAAGATCAGCGAGTGCAAAGTGAAGGCCGTGGCGCGAGAGCTTGAGAGGCTTTTGCCTCAATCGGGCGGTAACGCGATGGACACGTGTCTCCAACTGATCGTTCCTCACGTCAAGCAAATAATGAACGAGCCTTACAGCGCGGTACTAGCCGCGTGGCATCTCTTCGATCCCATAGCTAAAGCGCTCGGACCACGTGACACGTGCGAAACGTTTCTCTCCTCGATATTGCGCCTGTACGAGAACGGCTCCGTGATGGATAGTCTCCATTGCACCGACGCGCTCGCGCCTGGTTCACTTGCGAAATTCCGCACTATGAGACTCTACCATCGTAGTTTTCTTCTCAAGCTCATGGTGCGTTTGGGTCTGCGGAGGTTTTTGGAGAATTTCGTCACGCCCCTGGTCGAGGCGGTGGGCGGTTACAGGGATTACGCGCAGGGCTCGAGCTCGCCGAGCGCGCAGAGAAGCGGCAATTTGAAGAGTTGCGATTTGAGCGGTAACTGCGGCGACGGCGAGGCCATATTGTCGCCGATGGAAGAGGACTCGTCCCTCGATTCGGACAACAATACGACCTCCTTGTGCGAGCAATCTACCGAGGAACATTCCAAGACCATCCCGCCGATTGTTCTCGACACCGAGATCGAGGAGGTGTTCACAATGGAGACCGAGTCAAGCCCGTCCCCATCGGAGAACAATCGTCTCCTCGGTATCGACATAAGAGCCGAACTGAGTCTGAATCTCGCGGATGATCTTTGCGACGAAGTAACGAGAAATTCGCCACCGGGCAGCGTCAAATCACCGACGATACCGATTCCCCGTAGATCGGACGGTGGCATCACCAAATCCGTCATCGATTTCAACAGTATCGGTTGTCACGTTGGTAGCAAAACCTCCAGCGAGGATATGCCTCTCGGAAGTTCATGCGTTGCCGGTAACAAGTCGCAAGGTCCCGGCGCCGCAAACGATTACGACGAGACCGAGGTGCAGAAACGTCTGGTCATACGCGACGACGAGGCCAAATCCGAGATGGACGACGTAATTTCGCCCATAGAAGCGCGCAGATACGGGCCCTGTGAGTGCAAAGTTTCGGAAATGAGCGCCGAATCGGTGATATGGCTGTCGCACCGCTTGGGACCGGTTCTAACCGCCCGACACTTGTCCCGTAATCTATTGCGCATGCTGACTCTCTGTTACGTCGGGAGATCAAACTTGTCGGTATACGAGGGTGACGAGGGTGAATGGAGCGACGGTACTCTGGCAGGTGATCGCAACGCGGTCAAAGTTCTCGAGTGTCTCACCGCGATAGCCGGCCTCTACGGCGAGCAGATTATTTTGCTACAGTATTTGGCTCACATGACTGAACTGTTGGCCCTGTGCAAGCGCAAATTAACGCCGAATCTCGAAGGCGGTCTGGTATCGTCTCTGGCGCTCCTCGTACACATAGCGCCTTGTCTCGGTGATTCCTTCCTCATGGAGGCTCTCCAAGAAACCATCGTTAAATCCATACTGCATCCGACTGTTCGAGTACTCTCGACAACCAGATACAGCTTTCCCAATGGCTCGGTGGCTCGTTCCGCACTGGCCGAGAAGTATCTCGACGCGATATTCACGCTGAGCTCGAGACTCGGTGGTCCGATGACCAAGAGCCACCTGGCGGTGCCGATCCAACGTTTTTTCTTGGCCTTCGACAAGTCATTCGCCACGAGTACGAACGACGAAAACGTCCGACATTCCGCTGGCTATTCGGCCAAAAGTGACAATCGCAGAAGCGACGTGAGCGAGGACGATCTTGCCCGACACGACGATTCGACTGTGATCGATACTTCCGGTACGCAACTGTTACCCGGTGTCAACAGCGAGGTATCGATCTCGTACTCTCCGCCGATTGTGGAAAACGACGATCGCGCCAACACATCGAGGAACAAAGCTTTCGAGGAACTCCGGGAGGTATTCACCAAGTGTTTCGCCCACCGAGCTTACCTGCTCTTCTATCGTCACGTCGACGAGGACACGATGGAGGAAATACTGAAGAATCATCGCTTGGTCAGGGACTTGTGCCACGAGTACGAGAGGGATATGAAGTTGAACGACAACAACGAGTACGGCAATCGAGTCGACGATCGTTCGACTCGGGAACACGAAACTGACGAGACGCCTGAAACTTTTAACAAGGGCATCGGAAGTTTCGGCAATATTTCCGTTGTGGGCAACAGAATAGAGGTTACGGACACGGTATTGAGATCCCAAGGAGCCGGAGATAACGAGGATAAAACGGCGAATCGCGATGGTACCGCGGTCTCGTCCAACGGACGACAACTTCGTGGCAATTGGTTGGCTTATTGGGAACACGAGATCGGACGTCCCGACAAGGATACGAATTTCAATCTCAAGCAGATCAAGCTCCAGAGCTTCGTAGGTCACGCGAACAGCATCAGATGTATATACGCACTCGACAATGAGAACAGCTTCATGAGCGGGGCCCGCGACAAAACCGTCAAGCTCTGGAGTCTCAGGAGCCAAGGTGACGGGAACACTTCGTCGTCGTGCCAGTACACGTACACCGGCCACAAGAAATCAATATTGGCGCTGACCTTCCTCGAGTCCCTTCGTTACGCCGTCACTTGCGACGGCACCGTACATTGTTGGGATCCGTTCATGGGCTCGCTTCTTGGATGCCCGGAAAGCACGAGACCGGCTGCCGTTAATACACTTGCGGCTAGTCCGGCGCCCTCGACAACACTGCTCGTCGCTACGACCGATATTACGGTGAGGGTCATTGACTGTCGTAATTTTCGTTACGTCAACGAGATGAAGGTATCGATGAATCCGACGGGATTGATACGTTGCATCGCCATTGCGCCGAGCGGCTATTGGATAGCGTTGGGACAAGCTTCCGGCTTTCTCACGATCCTCGATATACGCACCGGCCTCATAATCGCCTCGTGGAAGGGCCACGAGTGTGAAATATTGCAACTCGAGGCAGTCAACGAAACGACCATTGTGAGCTCGTCGTTGGATCAAACGATCGCCGTTTGGAGCGCGATCGATGGACAATTGAAGTTTCATATGAAAGGCGCCACCGAACCCGTTCACTGTATGGCCATTTACGAGCAACAACTCGTCTCGGCCACGACCGCTAATAGAATCGGCGTTTACACCGCCGTTGACGCTAACGCCGATTTCTCCTCGTCGAAATTACGATCGGACGCTTTCAAGGGTGTTATCACTGCTATGGCTGTATTGCCATTGAATAGGCTATTGCTACTCGGTGCGGACAACGGTGGAATCACCTTGTTATGCTGATCTTATCCCCGTTATCAAGGCTATGTGAATATTTATCCCGTTTTATTTATCGTCAGATTATTCGAAGCATCGAAGAACACGTACGGTCAATGTAGGTTTAAAGTTTCTTTTTTATGGCAAGTGTAAATTAATAAAGCAATAAGATTGGAAAACCGATGCATACTTGTGTCACGCCGTTCTCTGCGCTTTTACAATCGTTTTAGAAACTTCTCGTTTTATTATGGAGAAACGTCCCGGGGTCGTGCGATTCGAGAATTTCTTGCATGGACAACTTCTGAAAGTTGGGGAAAGGTGTATGAGATGATGACCTCAAGGGAGAATGCTCATTATTTTTAAGATATTCAACATAATCAAGATTTGGAATTGGTTTCAATTTTAAGGCGTTACCCGCACTTGTAGCGCAAAAAAGGCCTTTTTCATGAATTTTTTTAAAGAAAACTACAAAACTTTTTCAATCGATCAATATAACATCTTAAAGAACACATCTTGAAGAACTTTCAGTAATTTTTTTATTGAAAAATATTACATTGTTTAGTGGCAAATGGCCGTCAATGAAATAATGTTTTTATATACACGGTTTGCGGTGACCAACATTGCGGCGAAGTGGATCATCTGAAAAAAAAATGCGGATGGATTTAGTCAAATATAAGTATAAACTAGTCTTTAATCGAAGGATTTTAAAAAATATTCATTTTTCACAAAATGGCGGACGGTCAAAGTTAATGGTTCAATTTTAACGAAAAAAAAACGGCCGTTTTTTGGCTATAAAACGGCCATTTATTTTTCGAAAAAAAAATCGAACGATTAAAGACTACATTTTTATGTATTAAATAAGCCTGCAACATTTCAAGAAGATCGGTTCATTAGTGTTCGAGTAATCTTGGTCACCGACTTCAGAAATGCCATTTTGAGAAAAACGCGTTTAAAGTTTCAATTTCCGGTCGTTTACACAACGGATTCTTCTCTTTCAACGCTCATATCTCAGTCAATTTTGTTCGGATCGACTTTAAATTTTCAGGACATATTCTCAGATACTTATACTTCAAAAAAATGCAATAAAAAAATCGCTTTTTTCAAAATCACAAGTGGGGGTAACCCCTTAAAAATTCTTTTTTTTTAACTTCACATAAGGATCATATTGGACACCTTAGTGGTCAAGATATATCTTAGAAGCAAGTGTTGAAAGTTCAAATACATCGGATAAAAATTGCCCGAGCTATGCGTTCTCCAGATTTCAAAAACGTCGTTTTGAGAAAAACACACGACGGAATTTAAGGTAAAACGAGCGCGCGCTCTTGATTTCTATAGATTATGTTTTAAATTTTAACCAGACATGTTTTATACCATTAGGCATGTTTGAGTGAATTTCAGAACAGTCGATTATTTAGATTGGGAGATAACGGGTTTTAAAATTGCAACTTTTAACACTGCAGGGTCTGCATTGAAATTTAGACAGAATAACTTTCCGTAAAAAATATTTGTCCCCTATAATAAGAAGATATATGCCAACACCGCATCGTTCGACGTATCCAATGACGTAAGTTTGCGCGGAATATTTAAGGCGAGGATAGGGGTTTCAGCGTGAGAAAAAAAACACTTTTTTGCGATTTTTTTTCATCTATATTGATAGAGTATATTTATTGAAGCCTTTTGTACATTGTTAAGTGTCATTTCAAGAACATTCCGTGAAATTTGTACGCGAAAATATCCACAAATAAGCCGGTGACAAAGCTTTTCCAAGAACGCCTTTGGAATAACACGATTTGCGGTGTTCACTGTATCTCAGCTAGAAATTATCTGAAATCAAGTACCATTAAAATTGAGTCAAATTATCATTGAATCCTCCCCCCAACGGTCGTTGATAATTTTTTTTTTTTTTTTTTCATTTCTAAATGTTTGGTTGTCATGTAAAGTGAAAAGTGCTATTTTTCACAAAAGATTCCGCCATTTTGGGGGTGGAAAACCCCCTCAATGTAAAAAAAATCTTAAACTAACCGTTGGGGGGAGGCATTTTATATGTAGAAAGTGTGTACCACGTTTGAAATAAATCGGTCATGTAGTTTTCAAATGGCAGTGAACACGGACTTTGAAAAAGTGGGTTCGAGAGAAACGCGGCACCGGCTTGTTTGTGGATATTTTCGCGTACAAATTTCACGGAATGTTCTTGAAATGACACTTAACAATGTACAAAAATTGTCCATAAATTTACTCTATCCATATAGATGAAAAAAAATTCGCAAAAAAGTGTTTTTTTTTTCACGCTGAAATCCCTACCCTTCCCTTAAAATAATACCGTAACAAATTTTCTTTATTTGGAAGTGATTTTGAATCAAACAAAGTGTTTAATTAGTTATGAATTAACCAACACTTTTATTTGTTAATGAAGATAACATAAACAATATCAAATATTAATATTTATAACGCAAATATTTCTTTTTATGATAACAGTTTTTAACTTTAGGAACGCGATATTTTTTTTTCTCGAAATATTGATCAATACTGTTCTGCGGTGTTGCCATATGTCTTCTTATTATAGGAGACAAGTATTTTTTACGGATAATTATTCTGTCTTTACTGAACGTTTTTAGCAAAACTGAATAGTGAAGGCAATCCAAACTTTTCTCACTCTTTCCCTAACTAGTTTGCTATACAAACATAATTTTTTTTCGAAATTGATAAAGACAATAGAATGGTACGAAGAATCATGTGACCTGACTTTCGGTCAATGCAGACCCTGCAGTGTTAAAAATTGCAATTTTAAAATCCATTATCTCCCAATCTGAATAGAAGACTGTTCTGAAATCTCAATCAAATCTGCATTATGATATGAACAATGTCTGGTAAAAATTTGAACAAAATCTATAGAAATCAAGAGCACGAGCTCGTTCCACGTTGAGCTCTCAATGAAATTTTGCTCGTACTCACCGAGGCATTTCTACAATAGGTCGATCAATTTTTTAAATAACAAAGATTTAATAATTAAAAAAACAAATTTTCTCCAACTTTGTTCGTTTCTAATTCCTTTTGCATATCATTCTTGTTATGTTTATACATCATTAAAGCCAATAAAAATGGACATTTTTTTACTCAGATGTAAGACGGATTCCAGGATTGAGCAGTTTTATTTTCAAGTGAATTAGAATAAACTTCTTTCCCAATTTTTATCAATCATTACACATTGTACATTAACCTTCTTCGACGCTTCCTCTTCAGTTTGCGTTGCCCCAAGCGACGAACGACCGTTCGTCATTTTCCCAGTAGCCCAACCCGTCAACAACTTTTGAGCATTATTATGGAAAATTGTCAAGCACGTAAGGAATCGGATATTAGGGGGAAGTCGAGTAATGATTAACTGCAGTTGTTCAAATTGTACATAAAGACGATTTTTATTTTTAAATACTTCTTGGACACCGATACTTTTGTTTGCGTATGTGAGTGTTCATCATCGGTACTTTTGTTTGCGTGTGTGAGTATTTGTGTGTAATTCGTTTTTCTCTTCACGTTTAAATACGTATTCTCTTCTAATTTTATTATCTTTCTCTCTCTCTCTCTCTCTCTCGTTCTTTCTCTCTCACTCTCGCCCATGTAAGTGTATTTATTTGACTGTATTAATGTAATCCTGGTTAGGCATTTATATCATTCATCGGATCATCAATGTTCGTTAATCACCGTATAGGCGCTATATGCGTTCGTTTATTTTCGGCATTGTTTTTATTTATTTAGTTTCGTTTTGCTTTTTCTTGCGGTGAGAATTAAAAGTCTCTGTACTTGTTGTTTTCATTTACTCTTAGGAAAAACAAAATGGTAGCGTAAAACGGCCGCGTCGCCGTCATAGTTTTTTTGTTCTTTCGTTTCTTCGTTTGTTCGTATCGTTCTTTCTGTGCGATTAACTACGCAAATATAGGATGTCCCCGGGGAGGGGAGGACATTTGAAAAATCGGCCTGTTTGAACGATGAAAGTAAGAAGGGCCGACAATAATCGTTATTATTCACTATATGTAAATAATAATAGGAAATATTTAATTTGATAAGTAAATTAGTATTAACCACTATTTGTAGAATAAATATGTGACGAAAATCAATGAGAATGATGAATGAAAAATGGCTCAAAACAAGATATCCGTTCCCCGAGACTATACATACACGTGTAGTTGTTTTTTTACTTCTGTTTTAAAGTTCTACTGTACGAGATAATTTATATGCGACTTTGATCGGTTTGGGTACAAAATTTCACGTTTTCTGTCGACTTCGATTCCATTTTTCTCTCCGCCTCTCTCTCTCTCTCTCTCTCTCTCTCTCTCTCTCTCTCTCTCTCTCTCTATCGTGTTCGTGTTCGTGTTCACATTTTATTTCTCCCTTAAAAAAACGAGCAATGTGGCGTTTCTGCACTCATACCCAGAACCGGCGAACCACTTGAAAAACGATCTCGGTCTCTCTCACACACGCATGATTCTCGAGGAGCGAAGCAACCGCAAGTCATGAGCTCCTTCGACCTTGACGAATCAAGTTTTCCTCCCTGTGATGCTTTTGATTCAGATCTCATTTTTTCTCTAGTTCCGAGTGATGCATTTGATTCGAAAAAGGAATATTTCAAAATAAATATACGAAGAAAGAAAACTCGTACACGATTCCCGACGAGTTCGGACAAAAGTAGTGTTATCTGTGCAAAGTGCCTCGGACATTGTATACGGTAGATTTTAAACGTTTCGCCCTCTTCGATATCGAATGATAATCCGATTTACTTGTGCTCTTTCGAGTCTCGGTCTTTTCTTCGCTTCCTTGGCTTTTTTTCGACTCTTCATTTTTGTTTTGTCCTTTTTTTTTCAATTATAATTCAAATGCGGACGTCACGTTCGACCGAGCGGCGCTCGAAGAAGAAGACGAAGAAGAAAAACGCGTTATGACGACGTTTACATGCATGCTCGCTTTCTCCTCTCTCTCTCTCTCTCTCTCTCTCTCTCTCTCTCTCTCTCTCTCTCTCTCTCTCTCTCTCTCTCTCTCTCTCATATACGCACACGCTCATTGTACTCAATCTTTCTCCCATATTTCTTTTTTGCTTAAATCAATCATACAATATTCTTCACCCTAACGTCGACGGCACAAACGCCTCGACGAATATTTCATTAGTGAATTTATCAATTATCAGCAGATTCGAATACACACGTCGGCCGAACTTAAGCAACAATATATACACATTAAAAAGCTTCGTTTACGAGTACCATTATTATTAATATTATTATTATTTTATTATTATTATTATTATTATTTTGAGAATTCTTTTCGCACAGGGGGACGGGTAACGAGAGAATAGGTAAAACGGAGGATTTAATCATTTTTCATTTTTCTCTTATCAGAACGTATGTTGGCGACGCTCTCGACGTTTTGTGCTTGCTCGAATTGACAATTTGATCATTCGCGGTAGTCTTTTTTCTCTACACTCGTCTTCAACAGGTATTCCTCCCGCTTTAGCATTTTCTCTTGCGACTTTCGCGTACAATATTTTTTCTTCTTTTTTCGTGTGTTATCAACTCTTATCAAGGGACGCTCGCCATTTCCGATGTTTAGCATATATTCGCGTGTGTATATATGATTTTTGGACATGTATACTAGGACGGTTGAAAAGGTTTCTTTGGATTTTTAACGAGACGACGGTTTTTTTTAATATTCGAAGACTCGAGTTCTCGCCGAGTTGCATGTCGTTTACGATTAATTGCACACTCCACCGAAATTATTATCCACACGATAATACTCAGCACTGCTGCCTCGCAGAGTTAATTTTCGTCAGTTTGTAAACCGTGAGTATGGCAAAGAAAATAGAAAGTACGTGAAATTCGACGATTTTCAAAGGTACATTTCTGGACGCGGTAAAAAAAATGACGCATATATTGACATTTTTTTTACACATCATTTATGCACATGGTTAAGTATATGTAAAAAAAAATCAGAAATATTAACAAATGTCGGAGATATAACGTATTTCCACGATTCACTTTTTTGAACCTTGTGAAAGTTCTAACTCTTGAACGAAGGTTCAGAACGCTTTTAAATGTTTACAACGTATTCTCAGTATCATCACCTAACGTGTGAACCAAAGAAACAAAAATTTCAATGACACAAAACAATAGAAAAAATAAAATACCTAGAGAAAAATGAGTAAAAAAATTTTAAGTTTCGAATTTTTATTATGATAATTTTTTTAAAATAATATTGTTGGTTCACACTGAAAAAACATTCGTTATGCAATTATAAATATGATAATTTTTTTTTATACACCCACATCGATGCCGAGAACTTCCACCATAAACGCGCGCGCAAAAAACATGCATTGCTTTATGTTATATCTCCGCCATTTGTTAATATTTCTATTTTTTTTTTACATATACTTAATGTGCATAAATGATCTGTAAAAAAAATGTCAATGTGTCATTTTTTTTTAACCGCGTCTAGAAAAGTACCTTCGAAAATCGGGGAAATCGCGTATGTAAGCTTAAAAAATATATACGAGAAAGCGAAATAGAAGGTAGAGCTCCTTGGCTTCAATGGTTTTTGTTTGTTTGCTTGATGAAGCCCTGAGCATTAATTTCCTCGGGGGAAACACGTTGCATTTTTGTTCTCCGGATATACGTGGACTTTGTGTGGTCTTCCTTTAAAATTAAATAATTTTATTGTATGAAGAATATCGACACTGTAACGCGGAGTAAATAAAGATAGTTCCTCCATTTTCACATATCGTTTTTTTTTTCTCATAGAGAAATTCCGAAATGCTCGCAATTTTGGAGACTACTCTGTGCACTTGTGCATTCTTTACTCCATTATTCACAGTCCGAAAAACGTCGACGTCCCTGCGATATTTGAGACTACAAATTATCGTGCATATCCTAGATATTCTGACGAAAAATGCAGTATTTCGCTTTGAGGAAAGAGCAACTCGATCAGCCCTCGAATCTTTCAATCTTACATTAGGCACAGGGGCCTCTGAAGAACCGCGGGTCCTCGCATTTTCGCCGTTATTGTTACAACGATCTTGTTTTCAATCGACCACCACCTATCAACAGATTAAAAATGCGTAGCCTCTCAATCCTCGTTGCAGAATGTATGGACGATCATAATTGACAGTGTAAACTCCTAAATTTGTTCTAGAGACAAAAGTATCGCATTGAGCAAATGGGATTCCCAGGGATCCCTACGCCCTTGCTGGCGTTATAAAAGCTGACGCGCCTAATAAAGGGTTATAACTATGAGCTGAAACGCATCTGAATAATGAAATTTCGATCGTACGGCGTACCGCACACTATCGTATTGGCTTTGTTTGGGTTTAGACGCAAACAAACCCAAACACACTATCGTACGGCGTTGTTTGGTTGAGTCGAACCAAAGTGGCCAGTTACGTACTCCACCAGAGCAGTACTGGGTTATCTGGAATATCACAAGCAATGCGGTGGGCGGGCGAAACCAAAAGATTATTTTCACCATCCTAGTGTACAAGTGAGCCAGAAGATATTCGTACTGTTTTTAGCTTTACAAATACACGATGCGTACTCTTTTTCTCCTCTCTTCCTGTCAAAAACAAAACAACGATTTTTGTATTCATTCGCACCAGGATTCGAAGAGAGAATTTCGTGGTTCTGACTTTCTGACCGCACATGACGCGCTTTTTCATTTTCTCTCCTCTCACTCTCTTCCTGATTGCATCGTCTGGAAAAGTTCCTTCCCTTCCCGAGGACTCTCGACGAGATAATTATTTTAAAAAAAAAACCGCCGCGAACGAGACAAAAGTGTACGTACGTCGAAAATGGCTCCGTGATTGAATTATCTTTATCCGCTATTATCAACATCGTTATTATTACTATTACAATTAGGAGGATACCTTACGCATTTTGTTAGTCTCATTGTCTTTTCTTGTTCTTGTGTTATTTTCGTTTGTTTTCGATTTCGGCGAAATAGTATCACGTCTGGACCACGTTGGTCTCCCGTTCAACTCGCCTCTCGATCTTCGTTACAACGTTACACGAATGTTACATTACGTACGAATGTATAAAACCTCGTTATGGCTAAACGGATAGGGCTGAGGGAGGGTACCGGGAAGTTTGAGCGATCGAGGCGAGAGCGATTGCTCTCCCAAAAAATTCTTAACATCTCTATCCGTCCTCTCTCTATCTCTTCCTCTCTCGCTCTCTCTCCGTTTCACACGTTTCTTTTTTCCTTAATGGAGAAAACTTTTGACTCCTCCATGTTCCTCTTTCTCTCAATAAATATTTAATATGACACATTGCGAAGCTCTGCAAGAGCGTCTCAAGCGCGTTTTCTTCTCTACTCTACTTTTCCCTTTCTGCCGTTTTTTTTCGTATGTCGCTCGATGCGAATATTTTTTTTCTTTAAATCGACAGACAAGCGAAATCCCCGAAAGCGTATCAAAGCGGATTTTTCGTTCTATATGGCGATTCGTCGCGAAAAATGGAGCGAAAGGTCGGTACTCTATTGCTTGGTTCGTGTGATACATTCTCAATATCCCGAGACAAAATTTTGTCTGTAGACTTCGCTTTGAGGCTTATGTCAAAGTCTCGCGATGTAGGAGCCTTTTGGCACTCGTGATCAGTCCCTTCGACTTCGAACATCAACATGACAATCACTCGAAAGATACATTGATAAAAATCGAATTGTGGCTATAAATGTAGCGTATGCACAGACTTGCCACGAAATTTGTCGTTCGTTTTTCTCTTTTGGTTCGTCATTACTGCTTTTTATTTTAGATCCGTACGTGCTTTTTCCTTTGTACAAGGAACAAATGATTTCCGTTCATTCGGTGTTACGAGTTGATGAGTATAACTGGAAAAATGTGACGTCTTTTGAATTGATAGAAAAACCGAGCCATGCCCTAAACTATGTTGATTTTTTCTTTCGAAAAACCTCGCCACCCTCCCTTATCGCCCAAAATGTTCAATATCTTTTAACGAAGAATAAGTAAGTACATCGAAACAAGCTTGACTTGTGCTGAAGAAAATTATAAACGTGAGCCTTTTTTGCCCGTGCGCAACTCCTCAACAAAGCTCTCAAAGAAAGTCTGTTTCGCAACTAATTGTATCTCGGGAGGGGGGGGGTATTAGAACCGGAGATGAAAAGGAACTTCTTACGTAACTCGATCAAATTTAAAATGATTTTTCATAATTTAATTAATCAAAAGCATCTATTGCGAAAAGTTGAAGCGCTTTTGCACGTAAAACAGGAGAGCGCATAGCTACAATTGTTTTGCCACTTATGTATGTATTTTGTCACATTGAAGTTTTACGCTCTATGGCACACTCCCGGTAGAGAGACCACATTTCGTTAATTGTAATCGCGAAGAAACGAATCTTACGAAACGAAAACTCTAGTAGAAAATATTAATAATAATCATGTGAAAAACAACTTTGTTCGTTAGTTTCGTGACATCAATGGGTGAACCGTAAAGCCGTGGAAATTAGAGTATTATTTACATAAGATTCCTTACTTGTGAAAAATCTCGATCGAATTTACCGCCAGATCAATGAAGCAGGAATACTTTTCCTGCTTTCTCCGTTTGTGCAATAACCTTTTTTTTCTCGAAGAATTGATCGTACGGTGATAATCGAGGATTATGGATGCGGAATGGCGTAAATATTTTGTCATGGCGATAGTCTATTCGTCACACGAGCGAAAAATAAATGAAAAATATGCATCAGTGCGACTAACGTGTTTCTTGAACAGACGGACTTTTCATGCTCTCTTCATTTGTGATATCTATTACGAGGATTAACCACCGTACAAAGTGCCTTTTTGACTATTAGTTTTTTCGGGTATTATAAAAAATCCCTCGTACACCCAAACCAAAAAAGTGTTTGATCATTTAAACTTCAATAAAAAATTGCTGACAAACTCTCCTGAGTAAATTAAAATTATTCGCAAAAGTCGTCCGTTACGCAAGGTTTGTCATTCTGTGATTTTAATTATCGCGTGAATTAAGAAGAAAAAAACACGAGTATAGCAATTGCCGTCATCCTTAAGTTTGATTGCTACCATTTAAAAATCTTAATTCGCAAAATGTGCGATAATCATTTTGCTTGAAAATCGTGTAATTTTCTAAATAAAAATGGCGAGTTCGAATTTCAGCAATTATTCAAAAAAATTTAATGTAAAATATCTTTTTTCCCCATTCTGTACTTCCGATCCTTCCTAATTTGTTTGCGCCGACTTTGTTGCTATAGACGTTTTGTTACTTTGAGAAAAATTATTCGAACGAAGAGCTAAATAACGACACAGGACAAAAATAAAGCTACTATGATTTTCCCGATCGTGCTTACTTACTACAATTTTGCCAATATTTGCATATCAATAATAAATAGATCGTTTTACCCGATACATCCAATATGACACATTTATACGCTATTTTCTCTCGCTCTCTCTCTCTCTCTCCTCTTCTCTATGACACATATGGATTGACTCTCCGTTATACCATCGACGTATATTAAACTCGCGACGCGAAATAATCTTTTCCCAAGACTCGATAGACGGACGAAAAAAAATATCCATCGCTATTGACTCCCGACGCGATGCGCTTCAAGGTTGGTCTGTCGTACAAAATCCATAGATGCGAAACATCGTGTCCTTTTTTTTTCGTGTTCGTTATTTCTCTCTGCGCCACTCTCTTAATAGTACTTATTCCTTTGAATCTTTATGACAAATGGGGCCAAGCACTATGTGTGATTGCTAATTAACAGCTATTGAGAAATTTCGTTTCTTTTGTTCATCCTTCCGCAAAGTTTTTCTTCCCAAGCTTCGGAATCGGATTAGAAAAAGATCCGCAAGAAATCGCACGGTTCATATTCAAAACTCTGGACGCGACTCACGCAGCGAGGAAACGTTCTCATTTTGTCTTCCTTGCTTTGTCATCATCTACTAAACCATGACGATTGCTTCCTTATCGCAAAAGAGGAATGGATATTGGTCTATCATAGTTTGCACTACGTCTTCCAAGTAAGGCCTCATAGCCTCGAACCTTCCAAGATCATTGAACTCGATCGGCAACAACGTTGGCCACCAACAAATCGCCAAATTCTTGCTGTCCATACTGTTCAGTTTGCAATTCTCGGCCACTCTGAAAAATATACACAATGTCAATTGAGTTTGCTGAATTGCCAGATGTACTCAGATTTTTCGAAGGTTTTAACCATTTGTTTTTTTTCCTATACGTCTTCTGCCGCATAGATCGAGCCGCCATTTTGAAAAACAAACGGAAAGATACTGAGAAATTTTTAAAGCGTGAACGGCCGCGGTATAGATCGAACCGCCAGTTTAAAAAACAAACGTAAAGGTACTGAGAAATTTTCAAAACGTGAACGGCTGACCACATAATCATTTGGAGAAAACAAAAGTTTGGTTCATCCAAACTTCGGAAAGCTACCGAAAAAAATACGATTGTTAATAGCTAGGTATTTCTGCTGATACGTTATAAAATACATTTTAAGAAGCTGAGAAAACTATTTTTTTCTCTCATTCTCATTAACCCAACTTTCATTGAGGGGCCAGGCTATTGTGGAAATTTAAAAAAATCGTTCGTCGCTAGGGCCATTCAAATTGAAGAGAAAGGTCCAACGTATGGTGCGGGAATCGCAGATTGACGGTAAACTCTGCAACAATAGAACTGCTAGTGAAACTGTAAGGGCGTTTTTCTCGAAACTATGTTTCTCAAATCGGTGTCCACGATTTATTGCCATTTAATGAACGGATTAACTTGAAATTTGGTCCACTTATGTAACGTAATAGTTTCGTTTTTACCGACATTTTTCTTGTTAACACTTTTTCCCATTAGTTATTAACAATAATGATGTCATTTTTCCTCGAAAAAATGAGAGAAAACATGCGAATATTTTTTTTGGTGATGGAAACACCGTAACAAAAAAAATCGGTCAAGTCTTCGGTCAAGTCGAGCCAATATTATTTGGAGAAACAACTAGTTTTTTTTTTTTAATTTCAGACCTACCGGGAGGCCAAAATCGTGTACACCGTTGAGTCTTTCACATCCAAAGGTCTTTCACGAGATTGTTTATAATTCTTTTAATTGTTAATAGTTTGTAATGAAATTTGGTACACAACTTTGTTGTTGTACATACAAATAAAGGTTCGAACGATTTTTCAATTATCTTACCTATTCCTTCAAATTTTTTTTTTTTAAGTAACCCGTCTTTTCGGTTCGTCACAGTAGCCTAGCCCCTTAAAGTGAGTTATATCGAAAGTAAGCAAATATAGTGTGTTACCAGTGCAATATAATATATGAGACGGAGGTACGTACCAAACGACATAAAATACAAATCAATAATATAACATCATCTTCAGTAAATCTAAACAATTATAATAATTGTAATGATGCCGAAATCTTTTTGAATGTTCGTTTATAAATTATTCCTAAGCAAATATGCCAGAACACTTTTTTTGTAGCGAAAATAGTTTTTTCTATTATTTTACTCGTGATATTTTCAACTATCAAATCTCCACCTCCTTATGGGGTTGAAGTTCGCATCGGTGGAATGCGACGAAATTTTTTTTCGATTTCTCATTTCCACTATTATCTAAAATCATATTTTCCAAATTAGTTGTAGATCGTTAAATAAGAACACTGAAAAAAATTCACGTGACTTTCGTAGCTCAAATCTGGCCAAGGAAATTTGAGGAATTAAAAGAAAATCATTTTCGTTGCATGCCAACGATGCAAACTTCAATACCATGCCTCCTTGGAATTGTCACGAAATGTAATACTTTCTTCAAAGTAATCCTATCGCTTCACACTAATCATATCACTGATCATACTTGAGACTTGTAAAATTTATATTTTTAACATATGAAAAACAATAATTGGTAATAACTAAAAAATTTCACGTGTAAACTGTTTAATGAATGTTCACATTTAATTAGAAAAATGGAAAAATAGTTGTTCCAATGATTCGCGCAGTATTTCTAGGTTTGATATTTGGCAACATTGGTTCCATGTCCGTCTCTTTTTACCCAACCAGGCGAGTTTCACCTCCATGTTTTTCAACGTCGATTTGTCACACAATGTCAGGTTTGGGAAATAGAAAGCATTGTATTCGGACCACGACTGGTAAAAAGCGTGGAAAATTTGTGTCGGCGAAATATGTCGGTTAAGGAGGGAGGTCTAGTTAGAATTTTCAAAAAATCGATTTGTTTATTTTTTCATTTTCTAAAAGTATAATATCTTGCGAGTATTTTCCGACTAATTGAATGTAAATCAGACCATTATTCGCCGAAATACATATCTTTGAAGAACGCCGTGAACGCTGCATGCAAATCGTACTCAAAACTTTAAACTCGTTTTTCTCAAAACCATGTTTTCGAAGTCGGTGATCAATGTAACTCGAGAACGGCTTTACCGATCGGGTTGAAATTTATATCACTTCTTCTATCCATAGTTTTCCTCCGGATGAACGAAGGATTTTTTTTTGGACAATTCTTTTTTTTTATAGTCAATTTTTGTAAGTGAAATTTTGGTCAAAACAACACTTTTGACTTTCAACGTCCGCCATTTTGTGAAAAATGGAAATTTTTCAAGACCCTCCGTTCAACCGGAGCATTATATCATTAACTAAAGATTCCCCCCTGTTTTGATGGTTTCCGATAATCCGTCACAGCGTGAGGGTGATCACCGCAAAACCTGTTTTTTTTGCAGCGTCCTCGGCCATTGATACGTATCGGTTTATTTTGAAACATATTTCTTTAAAAAAATTATAATATTTACATTAAATATATATATTTTAAACGGAAGAACTTTTGTTGTAAATTATTTTATCGTTTGGCCGAAAAGAAATCGGAAAAAAGGCCTTTTTTTAACGTTCCAACTAGACCTCACTCCTTAAAAATGAAATATGTGTGGAAATTCGAATGTGTGAGAAGAGGTTAGGACTACAGTCAGCTGTTGCCTGTCGTGTCTCTTTATCGTAGCAAGTGGTAATAAATCCAATACCGGAAGTTCAAATTAAACTTGATATTACATTTTAAACAATAGGTCAATAAGCGTAATTTTTTCTGAGGACACTGGATTACTCCAAGTGTTAAATATGTAAATCTGATTATTTTTAAGAATCTGACGGATTCCCACTATTATATACACTTTTGTAGCGACCGGAAATTGGGTTTTTGTACGTCGTCTCGGAATTCCTTCACGAAAACACGCAATTTTAATTTTTTTTTCTCCGTAATTAGGTCGATAACCGACCCTGAAATTTTACAGAGACGATTATTAATACATTTAGTGAAGCTCAAAAAAAGATTATGAAAATCCTATGGATTGAAGTATGGCGATAGGATTACCTTAACGGTTGATCAATGAAAACTCGCGAGTCGTTGCAAGAGAACATACGCAATGAGCATGAAAAATCCCGAGAACGAAGAATAGCCACTCACTTGACAAAATGTTGAAAGATGAATTTGAGAACGTCAAAGTTGACTGGATTAAGTTTGTTGAGCATGAGACGTAGAGCGAGTAATCTGCAGCTTCGATCTTCCATATTCATACAAGTCGCGGACATAGGTTTGCTGATACCACGAGCACCTGATGACGCAACGAGAATGTTAAGCGTAGTACTGGTTAGTCGGAAAAAATTGTAGATACGTTGAAAAAATATTAAGTACGTATTTTTCGTATTAAATTACGTGAATATGTACGTTACGAAAAATAAGCGTGGAACATTTAATTCCAGAAGAATCGCAAAAGGTGTACCCGATATGTCTTCAAGCTCCGACATCCGTTCCTTGTCGATGAGGGGCGGCAGCCTCTTGGAGAAAAAGTCTTTTAGTGCCGTTGCTACAGCGTTAACGGGAATGTCCAATGAGTGTATATCGACATTGCCATCTGGATTAGAAATGGAAAAATTACACATGAAGGGAAAAACAGACATAATTTTAAATACATTGTGAACATTCATTAGAAACATTCTTGAATAAACTCGAGAGCCACAAAATATGGACGCTATATTTTCATACGCAAAAAGAAACTTTTTTTTTTCGAATCTCAAAGTTCATTTAGAAATATGTCAGTCGGAATATATCAGTTATACGAAGAAATCGTCCGTGAATGGAATTATTTTTTGTCTCAGATACACTTCCATTTGGAAGTTCTATTTATTTTCGGCTATACTTAAATATTTGCATCACAGTGCAAAAATAATAATTTTAGTATTGAAGAGACAGGGACGAGTAAATCCAGGCTTTTTCCAGTCTATGTGAAATTTGAACTGATAAAATTGACATTAACAAACGTTAAGAATATGATTTTATTCAAACTATATCTCAATTAAAGATGGATGATTCGATTTTTCCGCAAATTTTAATTTCCGCCATACCTTCTTCGAATTTCTGAAAGAGCAATTCCACGTGCGCTCGATTTCCGGGAACCCTGTAGATGCCCTCGGAATCGAGACCCTCGTCCTCAATGAAGCGAACGCATTTTTCGAGAAAAAGTGGTATCCGATTGGTGTCGCTCTGGGCAAAGTCTTCGATCAACGACTGTTGCGTTTGTCCGGAAATCGTTCCACCGCTACCGCCCTTCGTCTGTTTTATCTTATCCTGTTTCTTCTTTTCACGTTCCTTCTCCTTTTCCGCGTGTTTCTTGAGTTTTTCCTCCTTCTGTCTGCGTTTCTCCAGTTTTTCATCCTCCTTCGCCTTCTGCTTGTCCTTCTTTCTCGACAGCTTGTCGAGGTCTTTTCCCTTCGTTAGAATGCCGAACTGTACGAAAAGAAAGTTCAATTTTCAAGTCGTATACGGTTAAGATTCTTTTCCTGCGCGTTGTAAAAATCATAGATATGCATTTGGGGGGGGGGGGGGGGGGGATTCCTATTTTACTTACACTCGGTGAGTTTATCTCCCTTGGCGACGAGACGTCCAAGCTCGACTCGTCATCTGGAATGTTACCGAATATATTCTCACCCCTCTGCTTGGCTATAAGAGAAGATCGGTAATATTTATAAATGCAAGCCAAATGTATACGACGGACAAGTATTTACTACCCACTATAAATCATAACACTCCGATAGACTTTATTTGAGACTTGTTAAATTTTTTTTGGCAAAAAAAAAACATTTTTTATACATATCTTTTATAAAAACTATTCTGTAGAACACTTTCAGCATTCGATGATATCCTCCGTCAGTTTTCGCTTCAACGCGTTTCTACTTGATTGTAAAGATATGAAAAATATTTCGAACAATGAGGGTTTGAAGAGTCCTCTACGAGGGAAGAAAACTCCAGGGAACGTTTGAGAAAAATGTTTTCTTTACGATAACGTCGTTGATTTGTTCAAACTATTCTCATGAACCAGGGAAGAGGGCATTTTTTAGCAAAAATTCGATCAATTCTAAAATACTTTTTGCGACGTGATATTTTATGGCTTTTTGCAATATGATATTTTTATAAAAAGAGTTCCGACGAGAATTTCCTATAGTCAGATAGCCCTGTTTCTGCGAGAAAAACTCTTCCTATTAACAAAAAAATATTCTTCCTGTACTAACAAAATTCTTTGTGAGTATATGCAATGACAAATCGCAGAAATTTTTACATGCAGACTATTGTCGAAGGTCGTTCTCTATCGCAACTGACGAAACTCGACCAACATCTATTTAATTTATGG